>BSBM01000092.1:3747500-4347500 GCA_027924585.1 Larix kaempferi | reverse complement strand
AAAAAATACATCAGAAGCTACATGTCTATCAACAATCTAGGGTGTCCTAAGGTGGTGAAGCCACCATCCTAGGTGCTCAAAGATGGTGAAAAAACTAAAATTGTACCAAAAAAAGGCCATACAAAGTAGACCTGCCCAATAGTAGTTTTGGGTCTGGTTCATAATATACATAACATGTGTAATGAAAGTACTAAAAAACAGATAGTAGAGTAAGTTATAACAAAAAAGATGGGTATCACAATAGTAACTCGGCGCCCTCGCATGTCTTCTAGGAGTTTTCTTCAACATAGTGTAGGTCTGGTGCTTCTTCCACTATGGGGTAGCTTCCAAAGAAGTCTTCAACCATCCCTGGAGAGGGGAAAGTGGGTGACGGAGGCCTGGTGCTGCAACCTGGGGGGGTGAGACTGTTCCCCATTTCCTTGTTGCTAACCTTCTACGGAGGGCTTGTAGTGGTCGGCATTGTGGAAGGGAAGGGTTGTAGGGAAGCTTCCAAGGGGGATTCATTCTTGGGGAGACCTTCTTCGGTAGTATCAGGTGTATCCTTGGCCTTTGACCCACTAGAGAGGCCTGCCTTTCCTTCAATTTCCTCTTCCTGCTGGAGAACATCAAATTCATTGTTGCATCCTAATGAGAAATTGTCCCAAACTAGGCTAGAGTCCATGGTTTCAAGACGCTCTCCCATCTTAACCAGGTTGGTTCTGATGTCCTTGAGAGTGACTTTGCTGGCATTCCAATTCATCGTCATCTCATCCACCAGGGTGCTCATCATATTTTTAATCAACCAGTAGTGATTGATATTGCCTCCATGCAGCCCCGAGGATAGAATGGCCGCCACTTTGCGAGCTTCCCTGCTATAAATAAGGTCGCGGGTAAAGGCATAGACACTCTTGGAATATCTGTCCATAGCCACCCAATCGATGGTGTTTTTGGCGCATCTTCCTGTGTTGCGCTTGCAACCACCCCTCCTCGGGTTTCCTCTTGGTCTTGTCATGGCAAAAGACCAGCAAAGAGAAATGCAAACCAAAGCTGGGAAAAGAGCATTGTATAAGACTCTCAGAAGAGCAGCGACAGAAACCAGAGCTAGGGAAGCAACAATGTAGGAAGCCACGATGAAAACGCAAAGATAAATGTGATCCAACAAACTCTCTTTAACCAAGTTGGTGGAGTTAATGTTTCTGGAAGTCATCTTGGAAAAGGTAGCCAAATAATGCATTGAGCACCTTCCAGCTCATTCTTTGCTGTCAAAACGAATTCGGCATGGTGTTGATTAAATGTCATGCCTCGATTACTTTCATGTTGCATTGAATCCTCGCCGTCATCTGGTTTCGTCTGTTGGAAGGTGTCTCTTTACAAATGAGCAAACTTGTCCAGGTGGAAAGCTCCAGAAGGATGCTGACCCATGTTTGCGTCAGTGTCACCCGGATCCAGGATGAGGAGGTCCTTGCTGGCTAGGTATTGACATTGTTGGTGCATGTCCCTGGAATCCATGGATGCAGGAGTATCAACCTTGAGGTTCGAGTTGTAGGAGACCCCCTCGTTATCTAGGAAATCTGCCACATAATTTGATTTTCGATGGACATGTTGGAAGGTTATGGCTCTCATCCGCTTGAGTAAAGTTGCAATATCATTTAGGCATTGTTCCAGTTGCCAGCTGGGTGACAAATTCGCTATAGCTGATCCATTATAGAGGCACAAGGCCAAGGAGAGGATGATTTGGGAGTCTTCTTCCACAATCAAAGGCATGAGCCATTTCCTTTCAGTGATTTTTAATCCCTCCATCATCCCAGACAGTTCTGCTGCATTGTTGCTATCATGACCAATTTTTCCATAGTAGATGCATTTGATGAAACCGAGGGAGTCTCTCATGACTCCTCCAAATCCCGCTACCCCAGGTTTACCTTTCAAAGCTCCGTCAAAATTGAGTTTGTAGAATTTAGTCGGAGGTTTTCTCTAGAGATACGGGCTGGGGGTGCTATCATTTGGATCACGAGTTTGTGGGGGAGGAATAGAGAGGTTAAGCTCCCAACTATTTAGGATACCTCTTTCTAGAGACGAGGTTGGGAAGTCCAAGGTATTCCAGTTCTTAATTGAGAGAGTTTCCTGCATATTGGTTTTGATGGAATACCAAACCTCCACAATTTTTCTAGAGTTTCCCTCGAATATTCTTTTGTTCCTTTCTTTCTAGATTTTCCAATTCACGATCCCCGCGATATGTTCCCCAAGTCGATTAAACACCATACTTTGGAAGAGATTGTTGTCCCATTGAGCTATGGAATTAACAATGTCCCCCCGAATTTTGTTGGTACGCTTGCATAGGCTTGCAATCTGGTTCCATATCTCATCCTCCATCACACAAGAGTCCAGAAGGTGATCAATGGTTTCAGCCTGAGTGCCACAAATAATACACCAGGAGGGTCCTTGGAAGCCTCTTTTTAGAAGATTGTCCTAGGTGAGAATTTTGCGATGAGCCAGCAGCCATAGGAAGGTATATATTTTAGGCCATAGATTAAGACCCCAGATATTTTTCCATATTGGATTCTGGTTCTCCTTTGCCCCTTGAGATTTTAGGGTGTAAGCTTCTTTGATTGTGAAAGAGCCTTTCAGAAGATGGCCAAATATAAGGATGTCTGGATTGTGGTTGAATTTCATATGTCTTGTCTTCAGCTCATTCCATATGTCCTCAATACTTTCCAAAGGTACAGGGGGGGTCCCAGTGCCTAGGATGCTTCTAGATTCAAACTTCTGAGGAGTCCGAGTGTCTCCAATTTTCTCTGACTTTATCATTATCTCTAGCTTGGAAATGCGTATGAAGTTCTGGTGGGGTGGTGTGAAAGTAGAGACTTGGGCATTGTTTCCAGGAATCATACCAGAAGTTTGCTTGACTACCGCTTCTGATTTCTTAGAAACTGTGTTGCTATATTAGAGCTCATTGAAAATTGCTAGCCCACCAAATGAGAGAGCTAGGATAATCCAGGTTGAAACAGATTCTTTGATGTAGGGGCCAATTCTGGGAATATTTACAGTTCCATGGTTGGATCCATGTGGAATATTCAGCAGTTACCCATTTCCACCAAATTTTGGCAGAGATTACTTGCTTGTTTAATTCGGGATCTCGAATACCAAGGCCTCCTTCTGGCTTGGTCTTACAAACGGTCTTCCACTTTAACAAATCCCAATTGCGATTGTCACGATTTCCTCCCCAAAGAAAGGATATTTGAATTTTTTTCATTAATTTAAGGGCCCATTTAGGAGCAGCTAGGACAAAGAACAGATAAAGAGACATAGATTGCAAGACAACTTTGAGAAGGATAAGGCAACTGGGAAAGTTGAGAGATCTGTGAGTCCAGGAAGAGATTTTGGATTCTAACTTGTCAAGGAGTTCTCTCCAAGAGGTATGCTTGATCGTCGAGTCAAAGAGAGGGGATCCTAGATATTTAGAAGGGAGGGAGGACACCTCGAAGCCCAAAATGTGTGTTATATTTCTCTGATTGATGTTACTTGTGTTGAAGAAGAAAAGTGATATTTTTCAAGGTTGATCGTGGTACCCGAGGCGTCATATAAAGTGATAAGGGTCTGTTTGATGGTGGAAGCCTCCTGAATCGAAGGGTGACCAAAGAGGAGGTTGTCATCGACGAACTGCTGATGAGTGATAGGAGGGATACCATGGAGGGAGATTCCTTTTAAAGATCCATAGGAAACCTTGTCTTTGAGCATTCTGCTGAGACCTTCCATCATCAAAATGAAGAGGAATGGGGAGAGTGGATCACCTTGACGAATGTCTCTTGAGGGGGAGAAAGTGGAAGAGGGATAACCATTGGCAAGGATTAAGAAGAAGGTTGAGGAGGTAAGAGCCAAGATCCGGTGGACCTAGTCATTACAAAAACCAAAGGCTTCCAACATTTTCTCTATGAAATCCCAGCTAAGTTTGTCAAAGGATTTAGAAAGGTCCAGTTTAACAAACATCCCTGTGGTTTTGGCCATTTTTAGGGAGTGTATCACCTCGTGAGAAAGAATAATTCCATAAAGGATTTTTCATCCTTCCACATAGCCTTTTTGCTCCGGGGAGATGAGGAGGGGGAGAAGAGATTTGAGTCGATTGGAAACAACTTTAGTGATGATTTTGTAGATAACATTGCATAGAGATATGGGTCGGAACTTACTAGAACTAGTAGCTCCAACTTCTTTAGGGATCAATGTGAGGAAATTCGTGTTCAAAACTAGGAGGACCCATATTTTTTACTGAGCTTCCTCCACTAGGTCATGGATTTCGCTCTACAGGAGGTTCCAACAGAATTTGAATAAGTTTATGGTGAAGCCATCAGATCCTGGGGATTTTCCTTCAGCCATGTGATTTATTGCTGCTTCCACCTCCTGCAAAGTGATGCTCTTCATGAGAGAGTCATTGTGATCATCCATCAGAAGATTCAGTATGTGGCTAGTTACCTGGCTAATAGAAGCTTCTATGTTAGGATTCTCTTTAGTTAAGAGATTATGATAGTATCTTATGAGTGCCTTCTCCATGTCATCCTAGTTTTTTAAGTGGGCACCTTCTTCTGTCTTTATTGTAGAAATTCGGTTGGTTATCCGATTTTGGAGGGTAGAATGATGAAAAAATTGGTCTTTTTCTCTCCTTCTTTTAGCCAAATGATGAGAGACTTTTGCTTCCAAAGGATCTCTTCTTGCTCACAACAAGAATCAAGCTATTTGATAATTTCTTGTTCCTTTTGATTGAGAGTTTCCAGGTATCCTTTCTCCATGATAGACTTCTGATTCTATTCCAGATCCTTCTCCAGGTCGCTCTTAGCTTTGAAAATGTTTCCAAAGGTGGTTTGGTTCCATTTTTTTACCATAGATCCGAAGAGTTTCAGTTTCTGATGCATGATCGCCATTTTGGATCAGCCTCCGACCCTGGTATTATTTCACCAGGAGCTCACCATATCTTGAAAAGTGGAGTGAGTTAACCATAATTTTTCAAATTTGAATGGAACAGAGGTTGTGATCATTCCTCCTGATTCCATAATTTTCTCTGAGACTAGGAAGTGATCCAGACGTGAGGCGATTTGGTTTTTTTCTCTCCTTCTATTGTTCCAAGTCATAAATACTTCCGATGGAAAGAGATCTATAATATTACAGTTGTCAATGCAAGCCTTGAAGTTGATGTATTCATTCATAGGATTCAATGTCCTCCCTTTTTCTCCTAGAGTGAGGTTATCATGTTGAATTCACCTCTGTAATGTCCCTTTTTAAATTTTTTTATAAAAATGCCCAATTTTTCACTTTTTCCCCAATTTCGACCTTTGACTAGTTTTTATGCCTAGGTCCCAATTTTGCCCCAAATGATCCCAAATATTCTTAGAAGGTATGTGAATGATATTAGGACTTTAATATGATGTTAAGGGATGATATATGGCCACCAAAATACCTATGTAAACTCTCTTAATATTCTGGACCAAGTATGCAATTTTACTAGTAATTTGGGGTTCAAATCCCCCTGGGGTAAGTATTGAAAATGGCTTCCCAAATGCCTCCAAACCCACTCGAATTTATGAAAAGAGGTAGGGGATGTATTAAGGATTTTATTAAGGTCCCAAATGCACCATTCATTAGTTATTAAGTCTGTTCCAAACCTCTCCCAAACAACATCAAACCACTAATTCGACCCTTGGGGAAATGGAACCAAATCTTCTTCAAATGCAGATAAACTGAGTATAATGATTTCAAATGCTCAAGTGATGAATACTAAAATTGTAATACACATAAATGGAAGTATATTCATCACAAATATATCATAGGAACATTCTTTTATTCGAAATTATCAGCATTATAATGGCATACATCAATGTAGTGGGGAAATGATAATTGTTTACTCATTAATCATCATTTTTACATACAAACACTTGGTATTTCGACCTGAGAATTCCTAAAGATGAATAAAAGAGTATATAATTCTTATTACAATCAGAAATAAATCATTATAATCTCTCCCAAGAAGTACAAGATCTCACCCAAAGCGCAATCCCTCAAAGAGCATGAATATGCCTTCAAAACTGGAAATGGTTGAGAGATGGTGCTGCACTAAAAAAAACCACGAGGTGCCCTGTAGCTGATACCTGCAAATAAAAACTCCATTAAAGCTCCATGAAAGAACTGAGTGGCCTCTCCAAACATCAACTTGGATGGGAATCTTTCACCCTCAAAATTGGCTAAGGCAAGAAACTAGTCATCCACTAGCTCTCTCTTCACAAATGCAATTTTTCTCAAATGATCAAAATCCATTCTCATACTTGATTTCTATATTTTATAACCAACATTAGCCTCCTATGGTTCGAATTCCTCCCATTACCCTCTAGATATTTCCACTTAGGAAATATTCTACATTTGCCCCTTGTCTCCTAATTCCCAACCTTCCATCTCCTCCCAATTTGAGTAGGGGTCTCTTGGGCTTCTCCAACACCCATGAGCGCCTTATTTGAGCCCATGTTTGGGGATGACATGTTATAATGGTCATATGTCAAAAGTTAGATCTGAATTTTGTCATAAATGTCATAGATGCTTCATTATTGTTGTCATAGAACTAGGGAATCTAGCCCAAGTGTCCACAAGCTTCCAATTTGACTCTTCCTCTTCCATGGAGGTTACCATTCCATCCCATTTCGACCTAAGATTCTCAATTCCATGTGTATGACTTTCTAACTCACTCCATAATGCTTTCCTTCCCATGGATTCGAAATGGCAAGAGAGATATGCCATGTGGCAGTGAGAAACCAAGCTAATGTGGGTCCCACATCCTCCATATGTCTTCAAAACCATTTGCCACCTATAATTTCTCTTGCATTTATTTATTCAAACTATTTATTAAATACTTGAACGATCATAATGTATAAACATCATTCATTTTCTCCCTTATTACAATTCCAAATGTACCCATTCAACCTAGGGAACTTGGTAGGATTGATGGGATTGTCTGCTATGCAATTATTTGAATGGGGACATTACAACCTCCTAGAATTATCGAGGAGTCTGGGTGTTTATGAGAGAATCATGTAATGTGGTTAACAAATTCTGTTTGAGAGTGGGAGCTTGAGGCCCATAAACATTCATGAGATAACCATTGGTTTCAGTTCCTAGGATGAAGAAAGAGAAGGAAAGAGTATGAACGGTAGAGGAAAAGTTGTTTACGGTTAGTGATCAGGGTCGGGTTCCAGGAAATTGCTAGTCCTCCTGAGGCTCTATTGGCATCAATTTCCATAGCTTGAATTCCTTTCCAGAGTCTAGAAATAAGGGTTTGAAGGGTCCTGTTGGAGCATTTGGTTTCCTGTAAGAAGATGATAGTAGGTGTGTCCTGAAGTATTTTCCTTTTCAACATACAGTGTTTTGTGGCCCCGTTCAACCCTCTCCCACTCTAGGAGATTAATTGCATTGAGAACTTGGGGCTAGGGAAGGGAAGAATTCCTTGAGCTGGTAATATTTCCCAGATTCTACAAGTCTAGTTCCCAGTTGACTGATTCTTTGAAGCTCAGTTTTTCTACCACGCTTCTTGTTGTCTCTTTGAAATTTTTGTTTTTCCTTTTGAGGGAGATTGTGGAATCCTAACTTGTAGTTCTTGACTTTGTTTATGGATTATGTAAGAAGTTGGATTTTCTTGGGCGGTATGGAGTGATAATATTTCTTGGTGCATGCATCCTCCATTCCCAGAATATCTAGATCTCTGAATTCTAGCTTTATCATTTCCTTGTCCATTAACGATTCCGGGCTTGGAGTTTTCGCTTTCCTTTTTTCTTCCTCTTCCAATGGCCTTGTATTTTAAACCTCTGCTCCAGTGCTTCGTGGTGCTTCATCATATTGATTTTCAGGTAGTTTTTCTTTCGGGTTCTTGTTTCTATCACCATGAGCCTTTGGTGTATCTAATCCTTCCTTCCTCTTGTTAGTTTCTGGATTTTTTGGTTGTCCATACAGGGCTGCAAAGTTGTTGTTGGTAGTGGGTGCCTATGATTTTTTCTCCTCTAGTTGAGTTTTGTGGTTGTGGTGCTGCCTTCTATCGAGTTTTTGGAAACCTTCCTCATCCTTTTCTATAGCTTGGGATTATAAGGGGCTTGGTTTTTTGAGGGGGAAGTCCCTGTAAAGGTTCCTGTGTTCATGGAACTTATGACAGCGAAATGTTATATGTTTGTAGTCCATAGGTTGTACCCATTCAAAGTCCTCATGGGTAATACTGATATGTCCAACAGGGACTTGGCTATGTGCATGTAGACACATATGCGAGCATAGGAAGTGTAGTTGTTATGCCTAGTTTGCTCCGCTTCTTTGACGTAGCTTCCTAGAGTATTTCCAATGTCCTTGAGTGTGGCCTCATCCTAGTATTCTTGAGGTAGGGAGTACATACAGATCCATACAGGGCCCAGGTAAAGTCTTCTTTGTATGGGTTGAATCTTTTAGTCCAGTTTCTAAGATATAAGTCGATCAAATTAAAGAAGTACGGTCGTCCGTATTCCACCCTGGCTTTGTCATCAAGTATTTGGAATATGATTGTGAAGAAACATTTGGAGCCTAGCTGAAGGTTGAAATGTGATTTGGGTTTCCATTTCACTGCTATCTAGCCACAGAGAGCTTGTTCTGTTGGTCAGAATCCCATAAATTTATCGATGAGGGCATGATCTCTCATTTGTTATACCATTACGTTGATTCGATCTGCCAGAAGAAGAAGACAGGGTATTTTAGTGGTTTTTTCTACATAGGTGGTGGTGCTTGCCATTGAAGTGGGGTTGCTCGGAGCTTTCAAAGATTGTTCAGACATATCGATATTATTCAACGAGACTTCAGCGGACCCGCTCTGCACTGAGGCAGTGTGAATCGCTTCAGAAGGGACTTGGTTTGAGCTAGAGGGCTTAAGGGAAGGGCCACCATTAGCACAACCAAGAGCCTCAAAGCATGGGGGGGGCGCACTAGTGAGAGAAGGTTGCAGGGAAATATCAGAGAAACCCTAGTTGGAACATGCAAGAAACCCTGACCAGTCTGCTCTCGATTCGCCTCAAAATACCCTAAATGATATATAATATTAATTTAATTATTATGCAACATGTGTTTCTCCAAAAGGTATGCTCTCTATCAAAACTAAAGAATTATCAACTAGGGCAGTGAAGTTAAGGTTTATCAAATCACATGATTGGGTGAGATAGATCTAATTACTGATCCAACTTAGAATTGTTTTAGACCGTCTAGGGGCCTTAGAAAAGGATTCCCCTTACCACCTACACTATTTCTCATTGTAGTTAAAGGACTAATCAAGTCCCTTCTGAAAGCTAGAAGACAAGGGGAAACCAAAGGAATAAGGCTAGGCATATCACTATTCTTGTCTAATTTTCCTTTCGTTGATGGCATGCTTTTATTTTGTGATGAGTCAAGAAGAGTTATTGTCTTTAAGTTGAAGGAAATTCTAGATGTTTATTTTACTTCCATGGGGTTTAGTGTTAATGTACATAAATCTTCCATCTCTTTCAATGGAGTGGAAAATGACCAAATGAGGGATCTATTACATCTCTTTCCTTTCCAACAGTCTAATTTTCAATCAATATTTAATTACCTTCGGTTGTATATTAAACCAAATTATTATGGAATCAATGACTAGAAATGGATACTGGTTAAGGTACAAAGTATAACCAAACTTCCATGTAATTGATGTATTTGTAGGGGTGGAAGGCTTACACTAGCTAAATTGGTGTTAGAAACCATTCTAGTATACTAACATTCCTTGGTCGTTATCCCCAAATGGGTCCTAGAGAAAATAAGGAAAATTATTTTAGGTTTTTAAGGTCAAGGAAAAAGGAGAACCCCTTGCTAAATGCCAAGCTATCTCAAATCTAGAATAATCTGATGATTGGGGGCCTAAGAGCATTCATAATTTTAGGAAATCCTTGTAAACCAAGGTTTTTGGAGTCTATTCAATAATAAGGATTTATGGAGCCAATTAATTACTTAGAAATATATTGATCCTACCACAATTGAAGAGTATATTATAAATCCATAAAAAGTTACTCACAATGTTTAATAGTTTGAAAGGCAATTTTTTAATCTTTTCCATTGGTTGGGAACTAGCTAATATGGAAGGTGGGGAAGGAAGAAAATGTTAGAATTCAATAGTACTATGGGTTGATTATGGAAATGCATGCAAACTCCCTAAGGGGATGATTACCTCCCTCTATCAAAGGGGCATTTACAATCTATCTCAGACAACCTACCTATATCTAACCACAATTTGGTCTCAAGAGTGTAAGTTTGCAAATCTATTAAGGTTAAATGTGAATGAAGGTGAATATAGGATTCCAACATAAAATAAATGAAGTCAAGATGTGTTAGAACTAATGAATCTAAGGACAAGTTGGTTTTTGCAAGTATCCAACCTTAGGAGATTATTCCCTTAATTTAGGTTATAAAGGCATGTTTTCCAACAGGAGACCTAAAGGAAATGAATGATGGTGGAATTCATTATGGAATATTAAGGCTCCGCTCAAATCCAAAATCTTCACATGGTTGGTTATTATGAACAAGGCTTTTAAAAGACTCAAAAAAATATGTAAAAACATATAATCAATATTTATCCTATCTAAACACCTATGGAAATTATCAAACCAATAATTTATATCCAACAAATGAGAGAGAGAATGTAATAAATTTACATGGTAAAAATTCTAGATGAGGAAACATCCATGAAATCAAGGTCTTCTTATTCTTTAACAAACTCCTAACAATTGTAATGTTCATTGATGATGTTAACTTATTCCATTTGTTGTTAGTCGATGCTGAGCTGCGCGTTCTGCTGAGCCTGAGCGCTAGGGTTCTCGTGTTGAGAGAGTGCAGGTATGGCGGCACCTAGGGGAGGGGAGGGCGTCCCCCCCCCCTTCGAGTTCGGAGGAGGAGGCCTTCAGAAGGCTCCTCTCTTGCAGAGGGAAGAAACCCACTGACCCGGTGATCCCGAAATTCATAAAAAAGCTGGAGGAAATTCCTGAAATCGCCCTTCCTGAAGAAAAACCAATGAAAATTGCCCTGGCTCTGTCCAAGCGGAGTTTAGTGGGACAATTCATGGGCCTTTGGCCATCCACCAAGACCACAGATGACTGGATACAGAGGAATTGGAATCCCAACCTAAAAAATGGAGTAACTTGCTACCCAGTTGGAAGAGGGTTCTTTGTCTTCGAATTCATAGCTGAAGAAGACCGGGACTTGATTTTTAGAAACGGCCCCTACTTCATGGGAATGCAGGGCCTCTACTTGAACAAATGGACGCCGGACTTTGACCCCACGGTTGATCTTCCCAAAGAGGTACCGGTGTGGGTCAGGCTCCCCAATCTCCCGATGCATTGCTGGGACTTCGAATCATTGCAGAGAATAGGGAATGGAATTGGCCGCTTCATTGACAAAGCAGATAACAAAGGACAATACACATGCGCCAGAATCTGTGTTGAAGTGGATCTTGAAGCCGGCCTCCCGGAGGCAATAAAGTTAACAGTTGGATCTTGGACCCATTACCAGAAACTGGACTATGAGCACCTGCCATTCAAGTGCAGAAACTGTCAAGAGCACGACCATTTTCAAGGTACTGTCCCAAGCTAGCCGAGGAGAAAGAAGATGCGAAAGGCTGGCAGAAAGTCAAGAAAGGGAAAACCTCTAATAGCACCAAAAGCAAGGAGAAAGTGATCCAGGAACCAACAAAGGGAGGCAACTCAAAACCCAGCACTCAAGGAAGCCCCAATGAAGCCCAAATTCCTACCAATTCTCCAGAAAAGGAAGAAGTTAGGGCAACTCAAGGCCCAACCAGATCAACCTCCCACCCTGCCATTCCCAGCCCATCAAAAGAACCAATAAGCTTGGGATCAGAAACAGGAGCTGAATCATCTGAGGAAGGAGATACTGAAGTAAGCAGCCCGTCAGGCACCCCGAATCAATCAAAGCGGGGATGAAAATCTGAGAAGAAAAGAAGGGAAGAGCAGTCCTATAAGGATGTGGTCCAAGGCTCACAGCATACCATACTAGAAATGATGAACACCAGATCCGGATTGAAAATCGGGAAAACCCCGAAAGGGGGACATCCCCCTCATCCAGGCAAATAATGCAGTACGTCTCCTAGAATTGCAGAGGACTAGGCAGCACCATAAAAGAAGAATCCATAAGAGATTTAGTAAGAGCAATGATGCCGGAAGTCCTCCTAATCTAGGAGACGAAGTTGGGGGAGGAGGCTCTTCTCCAAGCTAGTAATGCGTTCTGGAAGAAAGGCCCGGGAAGGGCTGTGAGTGCAAGAGGAGCATCGGGAGGCCTGGCAACATTCTCGGACTCAACAAAGCTTGATCTTGTAGAAGAAGGAAGAACCACTCACTGGTTATTCACAAAGCTTCTCCACAAAGATTCCAACCACCTGGTAAGTATTTTTAATTTGTATGTTCCTGTCTTGCATGCAGAGAAAAAAGAGTGCTGGGACTCTCTAAAACTTTTTCTTAACCAGCATAACCCTGAAAACTTAATAGTTGCCGGGGATCTAAATGTTACTCTCGCCTTGGCCGAGAAAAGAGGGGGTTCAATTGTCCGAGACCCTTCAAGAGAATGGGTGGAAGACTTGATGCTGGACTGGGATCTTGAAGATATCATCCCAGACAGTGCGAAATTTACTTGGTCCAACAAAAGATTTGGGCCCGGACATATTGTTGCTCGACTTGACCGCTTCCTTATCCACTCCTCCTTCCTTACTCTCGGGCTCATGGCGAACTCCAAGCTCCTTCCGCACTATACTTCTGACCATAATCCTATCTCGCTCTCCCTCTTCCCCGTGAAAAAGTTAGGTCCTATTCCCTTTCGGTTCAGCCCAATCTGGGTAAATCTGGAAGGCTTCCATAATATTGTGTCCAACTCCTGGAAAGTGCCTGCTTATGGCTCCCCCTTCTTTGTTTGGGAGAGTAAACTCAGAAGGCTAAAAGCGGATCTGAAAGAATGGGCCAAAGGCCTAAGATCACCTACGGATGAAAGGAAAAGAGCTCAGAAGGCTCTGGAACGGCATCAACTTGTACTGGAAGAGTCCCCGGTCACCCCTGCCTTGCTTAACCGGGAGGCGGAACTTCAAAAAAATTCTCATAGAGCTTGCAGAAATGAGGAAATTTATTGGAGAACCAAGTCAAGAACACTTTGGCTTCAAGCTGGAGACAAAAACACAACTTTTTTTCATAAGAAAGCGCAGGCCAGGAAAATCTACAACTCCATCAATGAAATACAAATGCAAGACCATGCTCTAACAGACTTCGATGAAATCAAGGAGGCTTCCCACAATTTTTTCAAAAACCTCTATTCTGCTTCGGCTTCGGATCCGGTAGACCCAAAGTCCTACCCTCTTTCAGAGATTCCAAACTTAATCAATGATGATGACAACCAGCTGCTGAATAGCCCTATAAGTATTCGGGAAATTAAGAAATCCCTTCTTAAGATGGATCTGGACAAAGCTCCTGGGCCGGATGGTTTCACAGCCCGTTTCTATATCTCTTGTTGGGACATCATCAAATCAAATTTGTACAGAATGGTAAAGAAAGCCCAGAACTGTTCCAAGCTGGGGGGCAACACCAACTCCTCATTCTTGGCCCTTATTCCAAAAGAAAAAGGTGCCAGGAATTTCAGTAGATTTAGGCCTATATCCCTCTGTAACACGGGGTATAAAATCATTACCAAAATTATGGCTAACAGACTGAAAAAACTCCTGCCAAAATTGATCCCGGAAAATCAAGGAGGGTTTGTGAAAGGAAGACAAATTCTGGACAATATTATACTTGTACAAGAAGCCATCCACACCAGCTATAAAAAAAGGAAAAGGGCATGGTTGTTAAGCTGGATCTGGCTTGTTCCTTTGACAGAGTCAGGCATGACTTCCTTTTTGCAGCCATGAGCAACTTTGGATTTAATCAGAAATTTATTGACTGGGTTAAAGCTTGCATTTCAGCCCCTTGGATCGCTCCGTTGGTCAATGGATGACCCACCATCTTCTTCAGGGCCTCAAGAGGACTGAGGCAAGGTTGCCCCCTTTCCCCAGTGCTCTTTGTTCTCCAAGCTGTTGTTCTAAGCTTCCAACTGAACAGAAAACTCCAGAACAGATCTCTCTCAGGCATCAGAATTGTCCCAAAGGTTAAGGATGTCAATCACGCCCAGTTCGCGGATGATACCCTATTATTGGGTGCTGCGAATCTCATTACAGCCAGTAAATTCAAAGCAGAACTGGACTTCTACAAGAACAGCTCCGGAAGTGAAATAAATTATCATAAAAGCAATATTTACGGGTGGAATTGCACTCCCAGGGAAATACTGGAGATATCCTGGATTCTTGAAATGGATGGGCTCTCAGCTTGGGACACCTTTACTTATTTGGGCATTCCAATTTTTAGAGCCTCACCCAAATTTACTCATTGGTTTCCCATGCTGGACAAGCTAAAGAACAAAATCCATGCGTGGGGAGCAAAATGGCTCAATAAAGCTGGAAAAGTAATACTTATGAACTCTGTCCTGACCAGCCTTCCTATCTACCAATGCTCTGTTCTATTAGCTCCCAAATCCATAACAAACAAGATTAATGAGCTGCTCCGTCAATTTCTCTGGGAGGGTGGCAGAAACAATGAAAAGAAGATGCATCTGGTGAGTTGGGACAAGGTCACGAAGTCAAAAATGGAGGGGGGTCTTCAAATCCGGGATGTGTCCATCCAAAACCTTGCCATGGGTGGCAAAATTCTCTGGAATATGATCATCGGGAAGAGAACATGGAGCAAACAAATTCTCAAGAGAAAATACTTCACCGGAGATAAGGAAAGATGCTTGGAAAGAGCCACCAAAGTGCAGAAAGGATCTCCGATCTTCTCGCTGTGCAAAAAGGCTATCCCACACTTCATCTCAAAGCTCACCTGGATCCTGGGAAATGGTGCAAAAATCCACATTTGGGATGACTCTATCCTCGGAGACCTACCACTTAATGGAGTTAGCGATCTGGGGAATATTAAAGATTGGCTCACAGCCAATAATCGCAGTACACTGTGGGATATTTCATCCTGGAAAAATGATGACAATGAAGTCTGGGAAAGCTGGAACTTGGGTGATTACCCAACCGAGCTTCAGGAGGAAGCGATGAATCTGCTGGATCATCTGGAGGGAAAATCGCCTTTAAATGCCAGAGCAAAAGATAAGCGTGGGTGGGGCTCTCGATCTGGAGCTTATACTGCTACTGTTGGCTACGTTGCAATTCTGGAAATCCCTTGGGTGCCTCCAAATCCTGGACTGTGGAAAGGCCTCTAGAATTATCAGTCAATCCCAAAAATCGACATTTTCATCTGGACCATGCTCCATAAAGGGATCCTGACCACCGACAACCTCAGGAGAAAGGGATGGGCGCTGCCATCACGATTCCCACTCTACTGCTGCGCTGAGGAGAATGCTGAGCACCTCTTTATCTACTGCGACTTCACCAAGGAAGTCTGGAAAAACATGCTGTGGCCAATCGCTGTTAGCTTACCGGATTCTATCAACGAACTCATCAGCTGCTGGTCTTCCCTCTCTCCTTTCGACTTGAGCAAAAAAAAACCTCCTCAAGACCACGTGGAGGTGGATTCCGAAATTTGTCTGCTGGAAAGTGTGGCTGGAGAGGAACAACATAGTTTTTAAAGAGACTAGCAGACTCCCTATTCAAGTGGCTGTAAAAGCTAAGATCATGCTTGCTGAAGCTCTAAATGCTAAGCCAGAGTTAAGAAACACGGCCACCATCTCTGCTGAAGAAGATCGCTGGATGAAGGAGTTCCATCTGAATCCTCAAAGCCACGAAATCAGCAAATCTCCACAAAAGGCGAATTGGGAAATTAGACTTGAAGAACAGGAATTCATTAAGTGGAGATCAGCTCTCAACGAATGGTGTCTCTTCTTTGACGGGGCCTCGAAAGGGAATCCCGGTCAAGCTGGGGGAGGAGGCATCATCCTTGAACCTTCCGGCAATCGCCACCTGTCCTATGCCTGGGGACTTGGTCTCGCCTCCAATAACCAAGCTGAGTATTTGGCATTGTGGCAGGGTCTAAGTCAAGCGAGGAAGCTGAATATTCAAAGGTTGATTGTCTTCGGCGATTCCAGATTGATTATTAAAGCTCTTCGCTACAAGAAAATTCCAAAAGATATCAATCTCGCCCATATTTACAGGAAAATTCTCCTTCTTCTATCTCATTTCAGATCTGTCAAAGTCTATCATATTCTGAGGCATTTAAATGGTCTGGCGGATGCTGAAGCCAACCGGGGAGCTCGACTGAATAAAAGCCAGCTGATAATTAATGAAGAAATCTCCATAGACATGATCCCTTAAGACAATTTAGATGAGGTTAAACACAGCTTTTGCCTCTGGCAGCAAGTTGAAGAGGAAGCCCAGGAAAGATCACTGGAACAAGCATTGTAAGAGCCAGGCAGCCTTTTTTCCAAATTGTCAATAAAATTCTATCCGTTTGCGTAAAAAAAAAAAACTTATTCCATTTGTTGCCTAATTAAATTAATATTCAAACAACAACAATCATTACTAATTTTGATATACATATAGATAATAAAACATATCATAACAATAAATTACCTCCAAATCTATTTCTCACCATAACTCGATTTTCAAATATACAAACTTAATAATTATAATTTTATATTGAATACATTTCAAATATACAACTAAATTCCTATTAATTAGATAAGGAACAATATCATCAAATTGTAAAAAATTCCATTCAGTTACTCCATCAATAAGAATATATATTATGACAACTAATATTAAAAGATATATCTTAACTATGGATCTACCAAGCGTTGAGAGGGATCAAATCCATTGAAATGTAAAGTTTGCAACTCAAGGGATTTGACCCCTCTTTACACTTTGTATATCCAAAGTTAACATGGATCTATACTGGTTTAATATTTAAATCTCTAGTATGTGCTCAAATCATGCATATGTAAATAATGGTTTAATGATTGTTCAACTCGCATATTGCATTGTTCAACTCCCATATTGCATCAATAAGAATCCAAAAATTTAATTAATTATTTTAGTTTTAATTAATTGGAATATATATCTCTTTAGTTTTGATGTTTAGGTTATGGAAACATTGTACAAATTTTATTTACTTAATATTTTATTAAAATTCCATGTGTAAGCTTCACTTTTACATTTTAGGTTAGAGCTCACATTGCAAAATTTTTATTTAGTTAACATTTTCTTATTTCATTAAAGTGCCATGTGTAAGTTTCACTTTTTGGTTTTAGGTTATGATCGACTTAAATTTTTTATTTACTTAATATTTTATTATTTTATTAAAGTGTCACGTGTCAACTCTAGGTTGAGTACATGATTACACTTATCCCTCATAATGTAGAAAGTGCCTCTGAGGCAATAATATACTAACTCAGTATCTATAAACATATGTTATGCCAAATATATTTCATTTTTTAAATATCCATGAATATATGAAGAGTTGATATAATTTGGTTTGATAAATAGGCCTTCATAGGCAAAATGCATTTTTGAAGGCAAATTGGAAACATGTGTAAGAGTTGAGAGTTGAGTCTGCTCAATGCATTTTGGACTAAGTAGTAGAGTCCACCTTCAAGAGAAGGAATGCCTCATTGGAATAGAAGGAATCTTGTTTCAATAAATAGGTTACCAATTGCCAATTAAAACACTAGCCGAATTAACCCTAATAATTAATAATTGTTAATTTAATAAATTATTATTATTATTAATACTTAATACTAAATAATTTAATAATTAATACTTAATACTTAATACTTAATAATAATCATTATTACTTAATACTTAATAATAATCAGTAATACTTAATACTTAATAATAATTGTTATTACTTAATACTTAATACATTAATAATTAATAATTAATACTTAATACATTAATAATTAATACTTAAAAACAATCATTAGTATCTCAATACTTAATAATATCATTTACTTAGTAATTATTTATTAAAATTTATGTGATGCTATTTATAATGTTTTATATTTAATTATAAAGGAACAACTTTTCATAAATATATTGAAGTTATGATCTTTAGGTTTGATTGGCCTGATGTGTGGAGGGGATCCTTGTCCCATAAACAAGAGGATCTCATACACCAATTTGATGCCTAGCTTGACGATAACCTTAAAATTATATATATATATATATATATATATATATCCACTTTTTACTTATCTCAATACATGGTATGCACATGTACATATTTTTTCGTTTATATTTTATTTGAATTGATTATCATTGTGAAATGTATTTTATATTTTCATGGAGAAAAAACAATACTTCATTGATATTCGATAGAATCAAAGAGAACCTTAGTTCAGTACATGAGAAAAAAGTATCCTTTTACCAAATTCTTGATCCGTGTTGTGTCCAGGAAGCACAAGGGGGACAACAGTTCGACTGAATGAGTCGGCTTTGTTATGGTAGAAGCTTAATAAACATAATGAGCATAAGCAGGATTACGCAATATAGATAAACACAAATACGCACAGACAATATGCAAGAATGCGAATTGTTCTTCTATTACTTGCAAATAGATCAAAACTGATGATTCTGATGTATGTTACAATATTATACATGCTTATATAGAATTCTAAGATGCTTGGGTGCCTGGACGTTACGTTCAGTTACAAAGAAGAAGTTAGAATGGTTTCAAGAGTTCAACCATTACAGTCAATTGGAAGACAGAGAGATAGTCTGTCATAGTTCGACAGTCGCTAGTCCCATGTCGACGCTGCTTGTCGATGTTGCGAACTTCAAGATTGTAGAACATGTCGAAGGTGTGGAACATGTCGCAGTATGTCCACGTCGAGACTTGTTGGAGTTGTGTCAAAATTGAAAACCTATTGAAGTGCTGAAGTTGTCGAAGTCATGTCGTGTCGAAACTTGTTGAAGTTGTATCAACAACGATGATTGGTCGAAGATGTGTCGAAGTTAGCATCCGACAAAAAATGCCAACTATGATATGGATAAGACCTCCTTCCTTAAGAAACAATGGACCCCATGTTTGCTCATGAAGGTGAGGAAACTTGTTGATTACTTTAGTAGCAGAGTACCACTTTCTTTGAGATGGGATTTGGCCAGCTTTGGAAACCTGAAACAAGGGAATTTTGTTCGTCCTTGTAAGGCATACTCGTCGTCCCACAATGGTGTCGTAAGGAAGAGGATCCTAAACATTTGGATTGATGTCTTCGGGTGCTGCTGTGGAGAAGTCATTATGTTCCAACAAAGGTTCATGGTATGGTCGAAGTAGATCCACATTAAAGACTAGATGCAAACCCAAGCAAGCAGGAATGTCGAGCTAGAAAGCATTTTCGCCAATCTGTCGAAGAATACTGTACGAACCATATCGCAAAGGCTTGAGCTTCTTGAATGGACCAGTGAAGCTCTCCTTCTTAAGATGTAGCCAAAACTTATCCCCAATTTGGAAAGTATGAGGAATACGATGCTTGTTGTGTCGGGCCTTAGCTTTCTCGTTTTATCTGTGCAATATATCTTGTGCTTGTCGTTGAATGTCGCAAATCTGTTCTCGAAACTTGACTGCTTTGTAAACTTCTCACTAGCTATGATCTGAGTCAGAGTTTAGCTGTGTCGAGGAGCTAATCAAGTCGATGGGCGCTGAGGGTTGAAATCTGTAATAGACTTCAAATGGAATCTTTCCTGTAGAGTTATGTTGAGCATGATTATAGCTGTGCTATATGTATGGAAGACTATCATCCCATGTGCGTCGATGCTAGTGATTGTACATGCAAAGGAGTTGTATTACCAAGCGATTCACAACTTCCATCTGTTCATCGGTCTGAGGATGGAAAGCTATCGACAATGAGAGTCGTGTGTCCAGATATTTCTAGAGGGTCTTCCAAAAGATGTTGGCGGATCTAGCATCTCGGTTGGAAATGATGGTTGTGGGTAAACCAAAGTGTTTCCAAACATGTGTAAAGAAGAGCTGAGCGGTCTGCTGCGCTGTCGTGGTCTTCGTACATGGTATGAGAATGGAAATCTTGGAAAATTGGTTGACTACTACTAATATCATGTCATGTTGATGTTTGGTAGTAGGATAACCCGTCAAGTAGTCCATATAAATAGATTCCCATGGTCGACTAGGAACTCGTAGAGGTGTATGCAATCCCTATCGTCGATTAGGCGGCTTAGAAATGGCGCAAACCACGCATGATCGAATGTACTTGTTGACGTTAGATTTAAGTGTAGGACAGAAGAAATACTTCTGCAGAATAGAAAGTGTCTTTGCTACTCCAAAATGTCCTGCAGTGTTGCTGTAGTGCGCGTCCCAAATAAGCTGTTGTCGATGCTCACTGGTTGGTACACAAAGCTGTCCAAGCTTTTATAGCAAGGTGTCTTTCAGGAAGTAGTCGGATTCTTAGTTCGATGACTTGTTAGTCTGTAACTGTCGGTAGACTGCTGAGAAGTCGTTGTCGTCCTCATACAACTGTTTCCAAGTGGTAGTGTCGTATCCCTGCATACTCATCATGGTCAAAAGGAGAGTAATGGGTGGTCGACTGAGGCAATCTGCGGTGGCATTAACTTTGCCTTTTCGATACTTAATCACCAACTGGAATTGTCGTAGGTAATTAATCCACTTGAGTTGTCAGTTTGTCTGCAACTTTGATTGTGTCCGAGCAAACTGTAGAGTCTTGTGATCAGTGAGAATGGTCGTTTCCTTTCCAAGGATGTAATTCCTCCATTGCTTGAGAGCTTGCACAATGGCATATAGTTCTTTTTTGTACATCGACTATCTTCTAACTGTGTCGTTAAAATTCTCAGAATGAAAAGCGACTAGGTGACCAGACTGAGTGATCACTGTGTCCAAGGCATAGTCCGATGCGTCTGTCTCAATCTCAAAGGGTCGATGCAAATCAGGTAACACAAGTACTGGTGCAGAGCAGAGCCTGTGTTCGGGCTATTCAAAAGATGATTGATGTGTTTCTGTCCATTGAAAGACATTTTTCCCATTTCCCTTCGTTGACTGATTCAAGTGCCAGGATATGTGACTGAAGTGGAGTATGAATCGCCAATAAACATTCGTCAAACCAAGAAAAATTATTAGTTCTTGAATGCTTATAAGAATGGGCCAATCTTGGAGGATCTGTACTTTGTCTGGATCGATGTGAATTCTTGCAGAGTCAATTACATACCCCAAATATTTGGTGTTGGTCATCGCAAAAGAGAACTTGTCCATGTTCAGATAGAGCTGATGTTGCCGGAGAGTGTTAAGGACTTGTCGAAGATCTCTGACATGTTCTTCCCATGATCGACTAAAAATCAATATGTCATCGAGATAGACAATAACCCATTTGCTGATGAAAGGTCGAGGAAGGCTATCCATATGTCGCATGAAGGTCACAAGTGTGTTGGTTAAGCCGAAAGGCATGACTAACCATTCGAATAATCTTTCCTTGGTCTTGAAAGCAGTTTTCCACACATCCGAGGGCTCGATTGGAATATGATGGTATCCCGACTTGAGGTCGAGCTTAGTAAATAATTTAGCAACTTTCAGAGAGTTGATAAGCTTGTCTATCTGCGGCTGAGGATACTGATTCTTCACCAATATCTTGTTGAGAGATCTGTAGTCAATGCACATGCACCAAGTCCCGTATTTCTTTAGAACTAGGATGAATGGACTTCCACAAGGAGAGGAGCTGGGTCGGATATGACCTTTGTCTATTAATTCTTGGATTTATTTGCGAATCTCTTCATTTTCGAGAATGGATCTTTTTTAAATAGATTCGTTAGGCAAAGAAGAACTAGGAACAATTTCAATGGAGTGTTTTACCTGATAATGTTGAGGTACTCTGTATGGAGCTTGAAAGAGGTTCTAGCACTCATCAAGAATATGATCGACTTGCTGCTTCTATCGAGAACTACATTGGTTGGTGACTCGACTTGTTGCTACAGTCTTCCTAAATGTTGCAGCTTGATCATGATTAATGCGAACTTCTGAGCATGATTGATGAGCTTCTTTGTCTGTTTGGCAGATATCAGTGCAACCGTCGGTGTAGGTTGATGCTCTGGTATGCTGAACCATCAATTTTGGATTCTGACAATCTCCTTCTGAGGCCATGACTGATAATTTCATGTATATCCCAGAGGTAATGTTTCCCAAACAGGGCGTCAGCTATGGAGAGTGGTGCCATGTCACAGAGTACTTCATCTTCGAAAGGTTTTATGAAATAGGTGAGCTTGCATTGTCAAATGATCCATAGTTCTTGTCCATCCTTAATCCAACCGATGTTGTAAGGCTGAGGATGCGGAGTGGTAACAAGACCTAATTTCTTCACCAGTTCTTCAGAAATGAATTTCTTTTGGCTCCCATTGTCCACAATCAGATGCAATGGGTTACTTTAGACCCATATCTGTGTATGGAATAGGCATTCTTGTTCCTCCTCGTCGACAATAGTCGAGGCTACTCAAGTTTTTGAGGTCAAAAGGGTCATTGCATCTGGATCTGATTCTTCGATCGTCTTGTCAAATGCGCTGAAGGTCGACACTTTCATCAGAAATGTCTTCCGAGCTTTGCATTCAGACGTATCATGCCAAGATGAGTGGTGGTAATCGCACCATTTTACGGTCGGTGGTTTTTTGCTATGTTCCCTTTTGTGAAAAGGATTCTTACTGTTGTCAGGATTTGGCGGTGTCGGTTGAGAAGATTTTGACTTGTCGAAGTCGGTTGGTTCCTTCTTGTCGGGGGGTCTTCCTGATGTTGGCTTTGTCGTAAAACGTGCTTTTCCTTTCTGCTTGGTTTCTAGTTTGTTGGCATAGTTGAAAGCATCCACAAGCGTATTAACAGTTATAAATTCCATCTCCTACTGGATGTACTGGGACAATCCCTTGGTGTATTTCAGAACAAGCAAATTTTCTTCTTCTTGGATGCCAAGTCTTTCCATAAGTTGGTAGAATTCGTCGGTGTAACTCTTTATTGATTGGTCTTTCCATTGCCTTAGCTGCTGCCGCTTCTTATACTGCTTCTCGAGGTATTTATGCGGGTAAAATTCCTTTCGGATGTGTTCGACGAATTTATCCCATGTTTCGATGGGGTCTCCTCTTTTCTCCATCTTTGTCGAGAGGTTCTCTCACCAACAGTGCACGGAGGTAGACATCTTTAATGATGCAATGGTTATCTTTTCAGCTTTGGAGAGTTGATTTATAGCGTAATAGGATTCCAATTGTAATACCCAATTGTCGATGGATTCCCCGTCAATCTTACCTTTGAGATTCGGTATGTCTAGATTCATTTGTACTTTGAAGGGGCTGATTTGATCAGAGTAAGTTCTCGTCGAGGATCCTCTGGATGTCGAAGTGAATCGCAAGAGAATCTCATTGAAATGGGAGAAGATTATAGTCTGTTGTTGAGCCATAGCTTGCTCAATAAGCTGTGATGTCTCATCAGCTGCATGTCTATCGTCTATTTCTTATGACATTTATGGAGACCATGTTTGCTTCGATTGCTGAGATTACGAGCGATTTTGAACTGACATAAGTTAGGTAACTTCGAGAGAAGTGTATACGCAAAACTTAATCACGAAAAACTGAGTGTGCTCTGATACCAATGATTCATGTCGTGTCCAGGAAGAATGAGGGGGACAACAATTCGATTGAATGAGTCAACTCTATTATGGCGGAAGCTTAATAAACAGATCGAGCATAAGCAGGATTACGCAATATAGATAAACACAAATACGCATAGACAATATGCAGGACTAAGAAGTGTTCTTCTATTACTTGAAAATAGATCAAAACTGATGATTTTGATGTATGTTACAATATTATACATGCTTATATAGAATTTTGAGATGCTTGGGTGCCTGCACGCTACGTTCAGTTACAAAGAAGAAGTTAGAAAGGTTTCAACAGTTCAACTGGAAGATAGAGAGACAGTTTGTCGGAGTTCGATAGTTGCTGGTCGCATGTTGACGCTGCTTGTCGATGTCGCGAACTGCAAGATTGTAGAACATGTCGAAGGTGCAGAACATGTCGCAGTATGTCGAAGTAGAGACTCATTGGAGTTGTGTCGAAATTGAAAACCTATCGAAGTGATGAAGTTGTCGAAGTCACATCGCGTCTAAACTTGTCGAGTTGTATCAACAACGATGACTGGTCGAAGATGTGTCGAAGTTAGCATCCAACAACAAATTCCAACTATGATATGGATCAGACCTCCTTCCTTAAGAAACAATGGACCCCATTGTTTGCTCGTGAAGGTGAGGAAACTTGTTGGTTACTTCAGTAGCAGAGTACCATTTTCCTTGAGATGGGATTTGGCCAGCTTTGGCAACCTGAAACAAGGGAATTGTGTTCGTCCTTGTAAGGCGTACCTATCGTCCCACAATGGTGTCTCAAGGAAGAGGCTCCTGAACATCTGGATTGATGTCTTCGGGTGATGCTGTGGAGAAGTCATTATGTTCCAACAAAGGTGCATGGTATGGTCAAAGTAGATCCACATTAAAGACTGGATGCAGACCCAAGCACGCAGGAATGTCGAGCTGGAAATTGTTTTCGCTAATCTATCAAAGAATACTGTATGGACCATATCGCAAAGGCTTGAGCTTCTTGAATGGACCAGTGAAGCACTCCTTCTTAAGATGTAGCTAGAACTTATCCCCAATTTGGAAAGTATGAGGAATACGATGCTTGTCGTGCCGGGCCTTAGCTTTCTCGTTTGCTTTATGCAACATATCATGTGCTTGTCATTGAATGTTTAAAATCTATTCTCAAAACTTGACTGGTTTGTAAACTTCTCGCTGGCTGTGATCTGAATCGGAGTTCGGCTTTGTCAAGGAGCTAATCAACTCGATAGGAGCTGAGGGATGAAATTCGTAACAGACTTCAAATGGAATCTTTCCTGTAGAGTTGTGTTGAGCATGATTATAGCTGTGTTGTATGTATGAAAGACTATCATTCCATGTGCATCGACTCTGGTGATTGTACATGCGAAGCAGTTGTACTACCAAGTGATTCACAACTTCCATCTATCCATCGGTATGAGGATGGAAAGATGTCGACAATGAGAGTCGTGTGTCCAGATGTTTCCAGAGGGTCTTCCAAAAGATGCTGATAAATTTGGCATCTCGGTCGGAAATGATGGTTATGGGTAAACCAAAGTGTTTCCAAACATGTGTAAAGAAGAACTGAGCGATCTACTGCACTGTCGTGGTCTTCTTACATGGTATGAGAATGGCCATCTTGGAAAATCGGTTGACTACTACTAATATTGTGTCATGTTGATGTTTGGTAGTAGGATAGCCCGTCAAGTAGTCCATATAAATAGATTCCCATGGTCGACTAGGAATTGGTAGAGGTGTATACAATCCCCGTCGTCGATTAGGCGGCTTAGCAATGGTGCAAACCACGCATGATCGAATTTACTTATTGATGTTAGATTTAAGTGTAGGCCAGAAGAAATACTTCTGAGAAATAGCAAGTGTCTTTGATACTCCAAAATGTCTTGCAGTTTTGATGTAGTGTGTGTCCCAAATAAGTTGTCGTCGATGGCCATTGGTCGGTACACAAAGCTGTCCAAGCTTTTATAGCAAGGTGTCTTTTAGGAAGTAGTTCGAGTCTGAGGTCGATGAATTGTTAGTCGGTAACTATCGGTATACTGTTGAGAAGTCGTTTTCATCCTCGTACAATTGTTTCCAAGTGGTCGTGTCGTATCCTTGCATACTCATCACGGTCAAAAGGAGAGTAATGGGTGGTCGAGTGAGGCAATCTGTGGCGGAATTAGCTTTTCCTTTTCGATACTTAATCACCAACTGGAATTGTTGTAGGTAATTAATCCACTTGAGTTGTTGGTTTGTCTGCAACTTTGATTGTGTCGGAGCAAACTGTAGAGGCTTGTGATCAGTGAGAATGATCGTTTCCTTTCCAAGGATGTAGTGCCTCCATTGCTTGAGAGCTTGCACAATGGAATATAGTTCTTTTTTGTATGTCGACTATCTTCTAACTGTGTTGTTAAAAGTCTCAGAATGAAAAATGATTGGGTGACTAGAATGAGTGATCACTGCGCCCAAGATATAGTCCAATGCGTCCGTCTCAATCTCAAAGGGCTAATGCAAATCAGGTAACACAAGTACTGGTGCAAAGCAGAGCCTGTGTTTGAGCTGTTCAAAAGCTGATTGATTTGTTTCTGTCCATTGAAAGATAGTTTTCCCATTTCCCTTCGTCGAATGATTCAAGGGCCAGGCTATGTGAATGAAGCGGAGTATGAATCGCCGATAGAAATTCTCCAAACCAAGAAAAATTCTTAGTTCTTGAATGCTTCTAGGAATGGGCCAATCTTTGAGGATCTGTACTTTGTCTGGATCGACGTGAATGCCTGCAGAGTCAATTACATACCGCAAATATTTGGTGCTGGTCATCGCAAAAGAGAACTTATCCATGTTCAGATAGAGCCGATGTTGTTGGAGAGTGTCGAGGACTTGTCGAAGATGTCCGACATGTTCTTCCCATGATCGACTGAAAATCAATATGTCGTCGAGATAGACAATAACCCATTTTCCAATGAAAGGTCAGAGAAGGTTATCCATATGTCGCATGAAGGTCGCAGGTGCGTTGGTTAAGCCGAAAGGCATGACTAACCATTCGAATAATCCTTCCTTGGTCTTGAAAGCAGTTTTCCACACATCTGAGGGCTCGATTGGAATCTGATGGTATCCTAACTTGAGTTTGAGCTTAGTAAAGAATTTATCACCTTCCAGAGAGTCGATAAGCTTGTCTATCCATGATAGAGGGTAACGATTCTTCACCGATATCTTGTTGAGAGATCTGTAATCGATGCACATGCACCAAGTCCCGTCTTTCTTCGGAACTAGGATGACTAGACTTCCACAAGGAGAAGAGTTGGGTCGGATATGACCTTTGTTGATTAATTCTTGGATTTTTCTGTGAATCTCTTCATTTTCGAGAATGGATCTTCTATAAACAGACGTGTTAGGAAAAGAAGAACCAGGAACAAGTTCAATGGAGTGTTTTACCTGACAATGTTGAGGTACTCCATCTGGAGCTTGAAAGAGGTTCTGGTACTCATCAAGAATATGATTGACTTGTTTCTTTTGTCAGGAATTGCATTGGTCAGTGACTCGACTTGTTGGTGCAGTATTCTTAGAATGTTGCAACTTGATCGTGATTAATGCGAACTTCTAAGCATGATTGATGAGCTTCTTTGTCTATTTGGCAGATATCAGTGCAACCGTCGGTGTAGGTTGACGCTTTGTTATGTTGAACCATCGACTTCATATTTTGACAATCACCTTCTAAGGCCGTGACTGATAAATTCCATGTCTATCCTAGAGGTAAGGTTTCCCAAATAGGGCGTCGGCTACGGAGAGTGGTGCCACGTCACAGAGTACTTCATCTTCAAAAGGTTTTATGAAGTAGGCGATCTTTCATTGTCAAGTGATCTGTAGTTCTTGTCCATACTTCATCCAACCATTGTTGTAAGGCTAAGGATGCGAAATGGTAACAAGACTTAATTTATTCACAAGTTCTTCATAAACGAAGTTCTTTTGGATCCCATTGTCCACAATAAGATGCAATGGGTTGCTCTGGACCCATATCCGTGTATGGAACACGTGTTCTCATTCCTCCTCATCGACAATAGTCCAAGCTGCTCTAGTTGTTGAGGTCAAAAGGGTCATTGTGTCTGGATCTGATTCTTCCACCATCTTGTCAAACATGCCAGAGGTCAACACTTTCGTCAGAAATGTCTTCTGAGCTTTGTATTCAGACGTATCATTCCAAGATGAGTGGTGGTAATCGCACCATTTTTCGGTCGGCGGTTGTTTGCTACATTCCCTTTTGTGAAAAGGATTCTTACCATTGTCAGGCTTTGGCGGTGTCGGCTGAGAATATTTTGACTTATCGAAGTCGGCTGGTGCCTTCTTCTCAGAGGGTCTTCGTGATTATCGCGAAATGTGCTTTTCCTTTTTACTTGGTTTCTAGTTTGCTAGCGTAGTTGAAAGCATCTGCAAGCATATTGATAGTCATAAATTCCATCTCCTGCTTGATGTACTGGGACAATCCCCTAGTGTATTTCAGAGCAAGCAAATTTTCTTCTTCTTGGACTCCAAGTCCTTCCATAAGTCGGTAGAACTCATCGGTGTAACTCTATACTGATTGGTCTTTCCATTGCCTTAGCTGCTACCACTTCTTATACTACTGCTCGAGGTATTTAGGCGGGTAAAATTCATTTAAGATGTGTTCAACGAATTTATCCCATGTTTCGATGGGGTCTTCGCTTTTCTCCATCTTTGTCGATGGGTTCTCCCACCAGTAGTGCACGAAGGTAGACATCTTTAAGGATGCAATGGTTATATTTTCAGCTTCGGAGAGTTGATTTACAGCGTAATAGGATTCCAATTGTAATATGCAATTATCGACGGATTCCGTGTCAATCTTACCTTCAAGATTCGGTATGTCCATATTCATTTGTACTTTGAAGGGGATGATTTTATCAGAGTAAGTTCTCATTGAGGATCCTCTGGATGTCGAAGCGAATCGCAAAAGAATATCAATGAACTGGGCAAACATTTCAGTCCGTTGTCAAGCCATAGCTTGCTCAATAAGTTGTGCTGTCTCGTCGGCTGCATGTCTATTGTCTGTTTCTTCTAACATTTTTGGAGATCGTGTCTACTTGGATTGTTGAGATTGCGAGCGAGTTTGAACTGACATAAGTTAGGTAACTTCGAGAGAAGTGTATACGCAGAACTGAAGCACGAAAAACTGAGTGCGCTTTGATACCAATGATCTGTGTCGTGTCTAGGAAGCACGAGGGGGGAAACAGTTCGACTGAATGAGTCGGCTCTGTTATGGCGGAAGCTTAATAAACAAAATGAGAATAAGTAGGATTACGCAATACAGATAAACACAAATACGCATAGACAATATGCAGGAATACGAACTGTTCTTTTATTACTTGCAAATAGATCAAAAATGATGATTCTGATGTATGTTACAATATTATACATGCTTATATAGAATTTTGAGATGCTTGGGTGCCTTCCCGTTACGTTCAGTTACAAAGAAGAAGTTAGAACGGTTTCAACAGTTCAACTGTTACAGTCGACTAGAAGACAGAATGACAGTCTGTCGGAGTTCGACAATCGCTGCTCGCATGTCGAAGCTACTTGTCGAGGTCGCGAACTGTAATATTGTAGAACATGTCAAAGTCAAGACTAATTGGAGTTGTGTCGAAATCGAAAACCTGTCGAAGTGCTGAAGTTGTCGAAGTCATGTCGCGTCGAATCTTGTCAAAGTTGTATCAACAACAATGACTAATCGAAGATGTGTCGAAGTTAGCATCCGAAAACAAATGCCAACTACAGTATGGATCAATTCTACCCACTGATGTTGAGCTCAACATACCTTAGAGGATACATAATAGAGAGATTGCAATGCCAAACCAAAACAGAGAGACTACAATCTCCATAATACACAACTAAAATAGGAGATTGCATCAAGTAGAAGGTAATCTTCAAAATAGGAGATTACCTGACCATCCTCTGTTGGTCAAGTTATACCAAGTAAGGATACCATTCCCACAACACAACTAGATAAAACATTTATGTTTTGAAGGAATTTTCCATTGTCAAATTTTCTTATACCACCATTTTTTAACAGGGTGGGAAAGCGATAAAGAAATGTAATTATCAGCCTTTTTGTTGTGACTTGTCCACATGATCTATTAAGAAACCTAACTATTGAATCTTCTTCATCCATTAATCAGATTCTTACTCGATTTAACACCTCAATATATCTTGTCCAGTCTGAATCCTAGTGACTACCAAGACCCGGGTCCTTGAGTATTAACCAATAAGAGTTCGAAGGTCACATCGAGGATGGTCTTCTGATATGATTTAGAGTATAAAATCCTAATTCTTCCAAAAAAATCAGTGATAAAAGGGGACAAACAGTAGCATTCTTCAGCACCGACAACCAGATCAATACCTACCCATATATTTTCACCGTTACCCACCTTCCAACTTAATGCACTACTAATCCAAGGAAAAGAGTGAAGCAGCCCATTTCATAAAGCATAAACACCATGAACCGAATGAACATCACTTCAGAGCTAGGATATTATTAAGAGAGACTTTGGATAAATATTTAGCGTGAATGGCTTCCTTCCAAATACCATTTCCAAATACATCCTTCCATAGACTCTTCATCCTTAACATTGAGGTGAACCAGAATATGTTTTTAATATCCCATCCACCCAATTTCTTTGGGGAAGAAAGTCTTTCCCAATTTATTAAGTGAATCTTATTACCCATAGTTGATCTGGCAAACATATTTTGTCTGATAATATGCAAAATGGAAATAAGGTTTTTTTTCCAATGAGAACCAATAAACAGGAATTCCAACCAGCACCGATCTGACTAAAGTCATTATGCCACCCAAAGACAGAAGTATGAACGACCAATGACCAATCCTCTTCTCAAATTTCTTAATGACCCATTTCCAATCGCAAATTCTATAATTGTGAGGTTTTAGGAAATACCCCAAATATTTTAATCCCTTATCAATATATTCCATCTTATAAGGGAGGTTAGAGATGATCTGAGCCGCCATATTATCCTCAACGCCATTCCTAATAAAAGATGATTTGGAAGTGCTTACCTCCATACCAGTAGTCACACAGAAAATAGCTATAAGTTCAAATAAATTGCTCCATTCCTCAACCGAACCTAATCCAAAAAGGATCACATCATCCATGAATAAGAGATGAGTAATGAACACCAAGGTAGAAATTTTAATACATTTAATTTTACCCTCCAATTTGGCAGCATTGATCAATCTACTTAACCCTTCAATAACTAAGAGGAAAAGTAAGAGTGACATAGGACAACCTTGTTAGAGACCTCTAGAGAAGTTGAAGAACCTCGTTGGAGTACAATTAATAAGGACAACAAAGCATGTCGAAGATATGTATTTCATATTTATTTTAAATGAAAATTGATAAAGTGATTTTCTTTAATGAAAATGTTTTATTAATTTCAGATGAAATGATTACGACATGCCTTCTTGTTTCTTGTTTTATGCATTCCTTAAATTTGGATTTGCATCTATCTCTTTTAGTAACTCTTCATTGTATTTATTTCCATTACTTTATATTCGTTATCTCTTAAATATGACTATTGAGTCTTGATTCTCACAAGTAAGGAATCCAAGGCATGTTTACCTTAGAACAAATGTAGACAAAGTCTATTGGGATCATTGTCAACAGATATCGTGATTGTAGTGATACAATCATTACACACAAGCTAAAGTGGTTAAAAACCAAACTAGTAGCATGCACACAAACCAAGCTTGTGAATCTTCCCACTTCCAACAAGTAGCATGCACAAAAACCAAACTATCAACAATTACCAATAAAATAAATTAGCATTATGATAATTTTCTCACTCAAACTTGTCTTTTATAGTCTTTGTGGACAAGTCATTTGTATCATATGTGCAAAAATATTTTTTATTTAATTACTTAAATACATAGTATTCACCTACCCATGTGTCACTATATACACAAGTGATTTTTAAAATAAAAAATTCAAAATAAGGATTATTCATCACATGCAACCTTAGGGTGAAATTCTTCTTACTCAATCTTTCATTTTTATAGTCTTTGTGAGTCTACCCATTTGTCTCATCCATGCAAAAAATACTTTTGATTTAATTACTTAAATACATATTATTAACCCACCCATGTGTCACTATATACACAAGTGATTTAAAAAAAATCATAATAAAGATTATTCATCACATGCAACCACCTTCCTTATTTTATTCCTAAATGTTTCCTTGATCTTTTCCCCTTCCTCTTTTATTCGATACACATGAATTCACTATTTTCTATTTAAATGAAAAATATGTTCTTTCAATTTTACTCATCCACTTTCAATCATCTTCCTATTTTATCCTAGATGTTTAGATGTTTCTTGGGTTCTCTTTTATTCTTATTTCAATGTGAGTGCCCTACCTGAGCCCTTCTATTTATTTAAAAACAAATATTCTTATTTCATAAATAACTTCTACAATATTCTTATTTTTTATTTATAAAATAAACTACCCTCGTTAAACACAAATTTTGTCTCACTTCTATAATAACCAATCATGCATATTATTTTCCTTTAGATCTTCTTCATGTTAAGCAATATTAATATGACTAGTATATTTTTCTCAAATATTTTTAGTAGTCATGTTTAATACCAAGGATGCCATGTTTCTTCATGCCCTTCAATTATCTTATTCCTTGGTGGGGGATTGATATTTCCTACCTTGTTAAGAGACTATCGATTATTGAGGAAAAAGGGTGACATCTTATTGTGTTTCTCTTAACTAAACCTTGTGAGCGACCAATTTCACGGACTACCGCCATAGTATTGTGCAACCTTTGGTTGAAATATATCATATTTTATACCCAATACACTTAAATAAGTTCTAGTAGGAAAAATAAAGAATGTTTCTTCTTCTCTCTCGATGGTACCCATGTACTCCTTCCATACAACCTTGAAATCCATGTGTATGACAATTGGAAAGTATGTTTCTTGTCTCTACACATACTGGGACCAACATACCAAATAACCAAGTAGAATTATTAACATAATCAATACATATATACATGACAATTATATCTTGTCTCATTCCAGAATCTACACAATTCAACATCCATGTGTTTCTGTGAAATTTTTGAATAATTTAAAAACTAATAGTATCACTTTAAAACTTATAACATGATACAATGCACACATTATATATATAAATATGAACATCAACATGCATTTATCCACATCATCATCCAATGTCAAATATAAATCATGCAAGATACATCAATTATAATCAAACTCAATAACTAAAGTATCTAAATTTATCAACTATAAATGTATTAGTCAACCAATTGGGTTACCGTTAAAACCATGATGCCCTCAATAATAAATATTGATGTCTAATCATGTCTACAACAAGGGCAATAAAACACCCGATTTTGAAAATATTCCTCTTGAAGTTTTAAAACAGTTATGGAAATCATTAATGCATCTAAGTTGTTTTTTCCCAAGTAGTGCACTAGGGTAATAACTATCCCATTGAACCTTTATGTTATATCCCAAATTGACACTTCTCTGTCTATGACAACACTTGCATGATGATGTTCTCATGATGACACTTCATGAAGCTATTTTTTCTCACACAAAAGGACACTATGGATGGAAGAGCCCTAATTTGGTGCTTAGTAGTGTGGCCTTAACTTATTCAATGATTATTCATCAATTAGGGAACTTGTGACCACATTTGGAGTCCAAACACATCCAAAAAGACCTAAAAATGACTTCCCCCCCCACGTGCATGTTTCCTTTGTCCCACCCATGTGTAACGTATAGGTTTCCTTTTCCCCACCTGCGCGTGGCTTACAAAATTCCAAAAAATATATAAAATCTTGAATTTGGGGCAGTTTGGGTGGTTTTGGAAGTCTCCTTCTCAGTTACAACTACTCCCTCCTCAAATCTAACCATCTGCTTCTCCTATAAAATAAAGGGATATTGACCATGAAAAGGACTCTTATCCCAAGTATTGTTATGTTGGAGGAATCGTCTCTCTTTCCCTAGCCATTTATGACCTAGTTTCTTTCAAACCTTTATGCATCTAAGATGTGGTTGAGATTCTTGGAAAAGAGAAGCAGGAGATACATAGTCAAGGTTTCGTAAGGTGCCAAACTAGAGATAAGGTAACATTGTACTTGTTTCTACTATTCAATGGAGATTTGACATCTTACTCTTCCCAATTTTGAGTCAATTTCATGTTTAAATGAATAGATTGCTTGTTTTTAATATTGAAAGTTGAGTTTTAGATTCATGTTCTTTATTTAATTTCAATTCATAAGTAATATTTATTATTGTCAAAAGTCTTTGAGAAAGGTTTTGGTTATTGGTTTTGCAGGTCTAAGCTTGGGCAAGTTGGTCTATATTAAAAGCAAAGAAAGGAGAAAAGAAAGATAGGATCAAACTCCATAAACAAGGTACATGTCCTAAATTTCAAACTTCTTGTTTATCTTGATTATTGAAAAACCCTAGATGTCTCTCTTTGAACCCCTAGTATGTTGGTGACCTCAACCCTAGTGATAGGATAAATTTCCTCACAACACTTTACCAAATCAACCAAAGGATGTCGAAGTTTTTTAGTGCATCAGTCTAGTATGAAGATTGGTTTAGCTATCAAGGCCCATTTTTATGACATCTATAAATGACTCAAATCAATAACATGAGAAGGATTTGAAATATAGTGATGTAAAACAAACACATGAAAAACATCATGCATTTTATTTAAGGATGATGGTAGTGCAAGACGATAAGAAATTGGTCCTTTTATTTTGATAATTTTAAATGGTCCTACATATTGCAGCAACATTTTGTCTCCCTTACCAACTTTAATAGAAAGATTTTATGGTTTGAATAAAAAAAATACTTTATCTCTCAATTTATAACTTTTATCATTCCTATGGAGTGTGCATAACTCTTTTTCCTGTCTTGAGCTTCTTTTAATATTCCTTTGGTAATTTTCATTTTTTCTTCCATTTCTTGATTCATTTCAAGTTCTACTTGGATTTTATCCTCCAATATATCTCAACTGAGAAGTGTTCTACATGTTCTACCATATAAAAACATTCTTCCAAATGGTTTTATTGATCTATTACATACATATGGATCATACATTCAATAATTTGATTGACTCTCTCTATCTATCTATCCATTTCAGGATGATATGTTGTACTAAGGTTGAGTTGAGTTCCAAGAGCTTATTGGAAAATTGTCCAAAACCTTCTTGTAAATACTCTTTCTATTTCAAGTGCTTGGTAAGTATTTTTCACATATAAATACTCTTTCGCAATTTTAAAATTTCGCATATAAATACTCTTTCTATTTCAAGTGCTTGGTAAGTATTTTTCATTGGAATAAAATGATCACTTTTTGTTAATGTGTCCACAACTGCTAAAATAGATTCATGCCTTCATGGTGTCATCAATAATCCTACTATAAAATTCATTGATATTTCTTCCCACTTATATTAAGGAATTTCACAGTTTTAATAATCATGTTAGGTGTCTATGCTCAACTTTCACCAATTAACATTCATTATGACACCTAGATACATAATCAATTACATGTTTCTTCATACCATTCCAAAATAATAATGGTTGTAAATTTGTGTACTATTATGCAACCAAGTCCCATATATAGCATAAAATAGCAGAAATATACCAAAAGAAAGTAATCAAAACCTTAATAATGAAGAACTGAGATGAATAAAAATCCTCTTCGAGGGAGGAACCTCCTTACACAATGTACATAAGACAAGATAAGATACAATGATGACTAAAATGAAAAGGTCTCCTTCCTATATATAGGATACAAATGGGCACAATAACAACTTATAGACCCACTAATAGACCCCAGTCGACATCAATAATATGTAATGCACCATAATAAAGGGGGTAATGTGCCAATATTTAGGGCTTCACATGCCCCTCCCCTTGAGACAAGTGTTGTCCTCAATGCTTTATTAGTTGTGGATGCTTCTTTATGAAGGTCTCATCTTCCCATGTCGAATATTCCATTGGAGGATTCTTCGATTTGATGAGGTACTCCATAATAGCCCAATTTCGTAGTTGTTTGGTCCTTGTTTAAGTGATTTGTTCAGGTTAAAATATGACTCTCCTTCTTCATCAAGCTCGGGCAATATTTTTTGAATTGGGATCTTGTATCATATTACCTTCTTTAAGCGAGAAACATGGAAAACTGGATGCACTCTTGAAGATGAAGGAAGCTCCAATTTGTAATCCATACTACCAATCTTCTGCAACACCTTATAAGGACCATAATACTTGGGTGCTAATTTATTTTCCTTATTTAGTTGCTTGAGGAGCATCTGCTTGTAAGGTTGTAACCTTAGAAATACCCAATCCGCTTCTTCAAAACTCCTTTCACTCTGATGTTGATCAACTTGTTGTTTCATCCTATTTTGTGACATAGCCAGGTTGTCCTTAAGTATCTAGAGAACTTCTTGTTGGTGCTCTATGTGATCTTCCACATCTTGAACTTTATATTTTCCCTTTAACGTAGATGTGATAGATGGAGGTTGGTACCCATAAAGTGCCATAAATGGAGACATGTTTGATGATGTATGGAAGGAAGTACTATACCACCATTCTTCCAAAGATAACCATTTCACCCATTGTGTTTGTTTATCAGATGCAAAGCAACGAAGATAGAATTCCAAACATTTGTTCACTCTCTCAGTTTTCCCATCAGATTGAGGATGATAAAATGAACTCTGAGCCAATTGGGTACCCAAACAAGAAAATAATTCAGTCCAAAATTTTCCAGTGAAAATTGGATCTCTATCGCTTACAATAATCTTTGGATTTCCATGTAACTTCTGAACTATTTCCAAAAACTTTGTGGCTACTGTACTTGCATTAAAAGGGTGAGAGAGTGCACAAAAATGTGCATCCTTCGTGAGTCTATCAACAACCAACATAATAACATTATTTCCTTTTGACTTGGTTAGACTTGTGATAAAATCCATTGAGACTTATTCCTAGCATTGGAAAGGTATGTCTAATGGTTGTAGAAGTCCTGGGGTCTTAATTGTTTCTACCTTATTTTATTGGAAAACCAAGCATTCGGCCATGAACCTTTGAACATCAGATTTAATACCTTCCAAAAAAAATTCCTTCTTGACCTTGTGATAAGTTTTCAGGAATCCAGAGTGCCCACCTATAGGAGAGGTGTGTAATTCTAAGAGGACATTTTGTTTTAGTTGGGAGTCTTTGAATAAATATAAGTGATCCTTATACCATAGTGAATCATTTTTCTACAAAAATGTATTTGATACACTGGGATTGTCTTGTATCTTTTGAATGAGAGTCCACATATATAGTTCATTTTTCCATTCTTCCCTAGCTGCTACTATCCAATCGGGTTGTAGAATGGAAATTACACAAAGTAATGCCTTGACATCTTCATCTTTTTTGGAAAGTGCATCTGCCACCACATTATGTTTCCCTTTTTGATAGATGATTTCAAAGTCATATCCCAATATCTTGGTTACCCATTTTTGTTTCTCTTTCGAAGATAATCTCTGTTCCAAGAAGTATTAAAGACTATCATGATTTTTTTTAACCTTTAAGTGTCTATCTATTAGGTAAGGATGCCATTTTTTAAGAGCATGTAGAATTGTTAACATTTCCTTCTCATAAATGGTCTTATGTAAGTGCTTTCCCTTGATTGGATGACTTGTGAAAGCAAGTGGGTGTCATTTTTGCATTAGAACAACGCTAATTCCATTTCCTGAAGCATCACATTCAACAATAAATGTTTTTGTGAAGTTTGGTGTGGAAAACCGGAGCTTTGCACCTAGCCTCCTTAAGTTGTTCAAAAGCTTGAGTTGCCCCTGGAGTCCAAGAAAATGCATATTTCTTCAATAATGTTGTTAGAGGTGCTTCCATTCTTCCATAGTTATGAAAAAACTTGCGGTAGTACCCTATCAGACCTAAGAATCCACAAATATTCTTCAAGGTTTTCGGAATCGGCCAGTCCATCATGGATTTAATTTTGTTGGGGTCTAATTTGACACCTTCCTGAGACACAATATGACCCAAATATTCTACCTACTTTACCCAAAAGAAATATTTGGCAGGTTTTGCATATAGTTTTTGCTCCTTTAGTAGTTGTAGTACCTTGTCAACATGTTGAACATGTTCTTCCCAAGACTTGCTATAGATTAGTATATCATCAAAGAATACTAGAAAACCATTTCTAAGGAAAGGCTTGAAAATGGAGATCATCAAACCTTGAAATGTGGAAGGCGCATTCGTGAGACCAAATGTCATGACCAAAAATTCATAATGACCTTCATGAGTTTTGAATGTTGTTTTTGGAATGTATTCCTCCTTCATTCTAATTTGATGATATCCAGAACGAAGATCCAACTTTGTGAAGAAAAATACTCCATGTAATTCATCTAACAATTCATCAATGACAGGAATAGGAAATTTATCTTTAATTGTGATCTTGTTGAACTCTCTATAATATGGACACATACGCCATGATCTGTCTGGATTGTGTACCATTACCACTGGTGCAGAGTAAGAAATTTGGCTAGGCCTAATTATGTAAGCCTCTAACATTTTTTCAACCATACGCTCAATTTCACTCTTCTGTCCATAGGGGTATCTGTAAGGGCTGATGTTAGGAGGAACACTTCTTGGAATTAAGTGAATAGCATGATCAAAATATCGAATAGGTGGAAGACCTTTTGTAATATCTTCAAATACCTTGGAATGGTTATTAATCACCTTCTGGAAATCTGGGGAAATAGGAGACTTAGATGTTTTAACTTCTAATGCGCATAATTGTGCAATTACACCTTGATGTCCTTTTTTATCAATTTTTTCATACCATTAGATTATAACCTTACTTGGTTTCCCTGTGATACCATTTAACTCATATTCTTTTCCTTCCCATAAAAATTTCATGAAAAGCTTCTGAAATTAAAATCCAGTGTTCCCAATGATTGTAACCATTGAACTCCTAAGACAACATTAGCACCCTCCATTGGAATAGAAATCATTGGACTATTCAATACATATTATCCCATAGTGAGATTGATATTATGGCATTTTCCTGAGCAATTTATAGTTCCTCTATCTGCAACCATTACTTGAAACTCCGGTGTTGGATATATAAAGAAATTGAGAACCTTGGCCAATTTACAATGAATAAAATTATGAGTACTACCAGAATCAATCAACACAGTCACCTTTGATATATCCTTCGATCTTGAGAGTTTGAGGAGTGCTAATTCCATCCAATGCATGATAGGATGTGGTGGGAGTAATCTATTCGGAAGTAGTATCCTCTATTTATTCATCTTGAGATGGTTCCCGTTATTTTGGTGCTTCTTGTTCATTTTCTTTCTCTGCTTCACAATCTATGTAAAGTAGTTTCTTCTCAGTACACTTGTGGCCCTTATTGTATTTTCTATCACAAATGTAACAAATCCCTTTTGCTCTTTTTTCCTCTAGTTGTTGTGGTGTCAACCTTATAGGTTGTGGATGACTCGAGACCACACTTCCTTCTTTATAGTTGTATGTGGTAGAATTCCTTGTTGCCATAATTTTGTTTTCAACTTTTCTTACAACCTTGAATGCATGCTCAAAGTATTTATGTTCCCACAGGTGAAACTCACATTGGATTTTATCTCTTAAAGTTCCTATGAATACGTCATTTAGATGCTCTTATGGAATATCTGTGACCATAATATTCAATCTTTGGAAGTTCTCAATATGCTCCCCAACTGAACCCTTTGCTTGAGATTTATCAGTTGTCTAAAGAAGGTATTTCTCTTGGTGTCCTCATAATGTGCTATCAATTCTTCCGTAAAAATTATCCAATTGACAAGTAGTTTATGAGAGCAAAGTCATCTATACCACACAAACTGATTAGGTTCTAAATATAAATATTCAATGTGTACCTTTTGTGTGGATTGCACCTCGTGTAGCTCAAAGAACTGCTCCATATGTAGTATCCATGTGACTGGATCGGTTCCACCAAACTTCCTCATATCGATCTTTGGGATGTAGTTGGTTTTTGAACCCATGTTGGAGTCCCTAAAGTCATGATGTATGTTCCTTTTTTTTCATCATGATATTCATGGTAGGTCTTCTCACTTCTAGGAAGCCCTTCTTGCAACAACTTTGACAAACCTTATATCGAAAATTAAATATCCCCCTTCAAACCCTTCAAATCATTTATGCCCTTTTTCAAATCATGCATTTTCACTTCCATTTCATTCTTTTTTTGACCTAGGATTGATATTAGTGTATCTTTTGTCACTATTTCTCTTGTAAATTAGATATGTCCTTGCACATTTCTTCACCTTCATCATAAGTCCATGTAGAACTGTCTGGAGGCTTATTTGGTGTAGAGGTTCCCATTTTAGGAGGCATTTAGAAATATATATATATATATATATATATATATGTATCACACCCTAGGTTCCACCACAATTAGATCCTTCTACTCAAGTTAGTCAAATTTAAAACGACATACCTTTCCAACCCTAATTGGAATACTGTTTTAGGGATGAATTAAAATTGAGGTAAAATTCAAATTTTGACTCCTTTGGGTATGAAACTTCGTCCTGTTGTATCCTAATGTGTCCTCTTTATGATGCCACAGGTCAGACCTAATTCTGATGTGCCAATATAAATTCATTGTGAATATTCCAACACTTCTTATTGTTTGTCCTTTTAGAATATCAACCTTGTACGAATTGTCACGTGTTCAATATTTTGGATCCGAGTATGAAACTTCTACCACATATAATTTGTTCTGTACCATTTCTGATTCAACTAGTCTCAATCAATTTGGATCTCGCATGCCCCTGATATGACCTTTTTCCCTAGAACACCTGTTTTAGGCTAGTTTCTAGACTAGTCACAAACCCTCACTTCCAAGTCCAATATCTTCGAACATATGATGTATCAAGACCTGAATTTAGGACCATACATATCTCAACCTATTTTTGAGGTGGGTTTTTAATCTCAATGTTTGAATCTTTGTATAAAAATAATTATAGCAAAAATTCCAAGATGACTCATTTTGAAGAAGCCAGTCCCGAGGAAAGAGCTCTGATACCAAATATTATACAACCAAGTCCCAGATAGCATAAAAATAGAATAAATAGACCAAAAGAAAGTAATCAATGCCTTAATAATGAAGAACTGATATGAATAACAATCATCTTCGAGGGAGGGACCTCCTTACACAATGTACATAAGACAAGACAAGATACAATGATGACTAAAATGAAAAGATATCCTTCCTATATATAGGAGACAAAGGGGTACAATAAAAACTAATAGACCCAAGCCGACATCAATAATATGTAATGCACCATAATAAAGGGGGTAATGTGCCACTACAAAGGGGGTAATGTGCCAATATTTAGGGCTTAACATGTGCATTTCCTTAGCCCTAGGTGAGCCATATATATCGCTCTATAAACCTCTCTTAGTATTAAATTACAAATTTCCTCATTGGCAATCACATATATTATTCCATGAAATATTAATAGACCATCGTTGTCAAATGTATATCCCTCATACTTTGGGGTCTTCATCACCTTGTTTTCCAATTCTAGTTCAACTTCCATGTATCACTTGCCATATTTTTCAATTTCAACATTGTTTCTTGTTAATTTTTATTCAATGTCAAAATAAAGGAAATATGTGGTCTATGATTTAAAGAATCCACCATTTTATTCACAAACCCTTTAGTAAAAAGTTATATCAAAATCATATTCAATTAATAATTTTGACCATCTTCTTTGTCTAGCATCTACAGTACTTTGTGTACATATATTTTGAAGTCCATCATGGTCTATATTTAGTTAAAATTTCCTTCCAATTAAATAATATCTCCAAATTATTAATGCACACACTATTGCAACAAGTTCTAAATAAAGTGTAGTGTAATTTTCTTCGTGTAGTCAAATCTTTCTTGAAGCATAAACAATTACCATACCTTCTTGCATTAACACTATGCCCAATCCTTCCTTTGAGGCATCAGTAAATAGTAAAATGGCTTAATCCATATGCATTTCCTTTAGTATATAATCCGTTGTCAGTAACTGCTTAAGTTTTTGGAATGCTTGTTTACATTGCTCCATCCATGCAAATTTCTTATTTCCTTTTGTAAACTCTCTATTGGGTTTGCAACATTTTAAAAATATTTTATGAACCTTCTATAATAACCAAATAATACCATAAAAATACATATTTCATGCACATTCATAGGAACCTACCATTCCAATATAGTTTCTATCTTTGTTGGGTCCACAACAACTCCTTCCCTTGAAATTATGTCCTAAATAATGGATTTTTTATTCATAAAATGAGCACTTATAGAGTTCGACGTAAATTTTATGTTCTCTAGGGATATGGAATACTGACCTTAAGTCTTCTTCATGCTCCTCTTGTGTTCTTGAATATATCCATGTTCATTAAACTCATAAATGCATTGGGTGAATTTGGAAACCCAAAAGGTACTACTACAAATTCAGAATATCCAAAACAAGTCTTAAATGATGTCTTAGGGATGTATTCTTCCTTAATTCTCAATTGATGATATCTTAATCTCAACTATTTTTCAAAACACCATAGCCCCTTTCGTTTGATAAAAGAGATCATCAATTTTGGTTAATAGGTCCTAACTTCTTATCATATATTTGTTTGACTATTGATAGTTAATGCAAAGTCTACATGATCCATCCTTCATTTTTATGAACATTAGCAGTCCCCCCCATGATGACATCCTAGGACAAATAAATTCCAAATCTAAAATTTATTGGAGTTTCATCTACAATTCATGCAATTTTGGAGTCGTCATATGATAAGGAGCCTTTGAAATTGGTCTAGTTCATGGTTTGAGTTCAATAGTGAACTCTAATTCCTTCTTAGGCGACATCCAAAGAAATTCTTTTGGAAATATGTTAGAAAATTTTGACAATATAGGATATTTAATTGCATTCTCTATATATCCTCTTTCTTGTTTATATATTCATCACAACATATAACTTGAAACCTTTTCTAAGACTTCTCTTCAATCGTAGTATTGAAATAAATATAAAAAATACCTCTCTTTGAGTTCCAATTAGGACCCTCTCATGTCCTAAACCATTTATAAAATATAACTTATTATTTTTACAATCAAATACTATTTCATGGGCTTCTAGCCAGTCCATTCCTATAATGAAATCGTAGGATCCCAATACAGTTGTATAAAATGACACTTGGATAACACATACTCCAAATACAACTCACAATCTTTAACTAGTTATCCTACTCCTTGTTTAACTCCAGAAGCCATTTCAACTAAGTTGAAATATTCTTGACTGCATACCATCATTTTACATCTAGATAATGCATTGAATCAAAATAAATATTTTAGTTACTTTAGGATCTATTAATAATGAAAAAATATTATCCTTAATTTTACTTGATGTTTCAAGTATTGTTGATTGATGCTTTGCTTGATGATTATTTAATCCTATATGAATTTGATGGGATTTACCCAAATCACCAATGGAGTTTGGCTCTATCCCTGATTGACTCCTCTCTATGCATGTGGATAGTCTCTTTGAAAATGTGTTTCTCCACATGTCCAACAACCCCTCTTTGACGAGTCTGAGTAAAAGGAGATCTATTAATTTGTTGAGTGTATTGAGTATGTTGAATTGATGATCTATATGGTGGCCTTTATCCTCTCAATGTACATTTATTTGTTCCCATCACATCTCCTCTTGATTCATCCCTACATCTTTCTACTAACCTTGGTGCACTAACTGATAGAGAAACCTACCATTGTCCTCCTAATCGTGAAGGTCTGTATGATCTCATATGACCACCTCCCATAAGCTCTTCCTCATCTATGATTGAATTTTTATCTAATATTATTGTTTGATCCTTATACAAATTTATTAACTTGCAATTTCTTTGTACTTGAATGTGGCGCATATGTTAGCAACCCCATGAACTGAGCCTCATATGTTGGCATTGTCTTATTACTCCATTTTATCTATCTTTTTGTGAACTCTTATGAGAGATAGCATTCTCTAAACCAATTGTTAAATAGTTCCTAGGATATTTCAGACATGCCCATACCCAACTGCAACATTAAAGTATTCCACTAAAGAAAAACATTTCCTTTAAGTTGAAAAATCCCCATGTGCATCTTTTGATTTGAAGTGTCATATCATAATGAAAAATACATCGCCATATTTTCTAGCCATGCTTTGCCTACCTCTCTAGCAGTGGAGCCCCAAAATTTTGGAAATTTAACCTTTTTGAATTCCCTATAAGAATTTGTATTCAAAGGATTTTGTGATCCCTCAACATGAATTGAACCACTGATGTCCTCTCTATCCAAGCTATTTGTAAGAGCATCTAACATTCTTTGGAAATAATGTATCATCGTTGTCAATTCGTCAGCAGGTATATGCCCTTTCCCCTCTACTCTAGGTGGAGAATGTGGAGGTGTAGGCTATGGTGAAGAGTATACATTGTGACTCCTAGCAACCTTGCTTCTTCTTCCTCCCCTATTCATACCTCAAGTTGTTATGAAAGGAAATCACAATTCTAATTTTATTACATCAAAATGAATATCTTTAATAAAATAAATCAATAACTAATCTATATTCAACATACAATGCAATAGAGATCCAATATCCTAGTATGTTAAACCTGGTTCTGATACCATATATAACACCCATCAATAATGTCAACTTATTCCATTCATCGCCTAATTAAATTATTTTTCAATGAATAACTCTCTCTATATACATTTTTTTCATATAAATATATTTCTGGTTTACAACTAAATTTTCAAATATACAAACTTAATACTTGTAATTTTGCATTTATATACATCTAAAAAAATACAACTAAAATTCTTATTACTTAGATAAAACACTATGTGCCAAATTGTGGAAAATTCCGTTAATTTACTCCATCAATTTCCTATCTTTTATCATGACAAAATAAAAACTTATATTATTACAACTAATACTAAATAATATACTAATTCTGGGATATGTTTATAAACATATGTTCGGTTAAATATACTTACTTTTTTAAATATCCACGTGTATGTCAAGAGTGGATATTAAATAATGTGATGTGATTTTTAATGTTTATATTTTAAATTTAAAGTAACAATTTTTCATAAATATATTAAAATTATTATTTTTAATTAGCTTTAAAATAAAAGATTATATCATAACATACCCAAATTGTATTGGGTCCACTTTAATTATCTCCATGCATAATATCTAGTCTATATATATTATATAAATAATTGAAAAATTATATCATATATCATATTATTGAGTGATTGTCATATGTAATTTAAATGAATTGATTAACTAATTTTTTAATAAAAATATTATATATATATGTGAAAAAAATTGTGTTTTGTTTTTTAAATGGAAAACCAAAAACATTCTTTTAGTTGTATTAAGCATACAATGTTTAAAAATAGTTGAATCAAATATTACAATGTTTCATAGAAGGAAATACTGATCCAAATAGTAGAAATTCAGAAAATTAACACTATTTTTTATAACAAAATTGTACCTATGTGCATTTCATGAAAATGAGCTGTTATCAACTTTCCAAAATTTAAATAGTTAAAAAGCCATAAAGTGTAATAGTTAGTAATACGTTTGACTTTTCTTCATATGAAATCAAGAATTGCATATTTAACTTCTTTCTTGCCATGAATGAATCTGGTCTAAATAACTGTTCCTATTGTTAAAGATAGACCTTCCTTTGAAAGAGAATTTGTATGAACATTCTATTCTCTGAAGATACGACTGCTCTTGAAAGTGTTAAAAGCCCCTGCTAGATGTTTTAGCATTGTACCAATAACCTGCAAATTGTTATTCAAAATGTTCTTTTTACCTTTCAAGAAATCAATCACAAATGTCGAGTTGCCAAAAACCTGTAAATCCTGAACCAATTCACCAATAGCTAACTTGAGGATGGTTCTCAAAGCTAAGCTTTCAACTCTATTGTTTGTACCCTTATCACAGTTAGCTAAAAATTATATATTATGAAGAAAGAAAAAAAGAGAATTCCTCCTAATCCACAAATTTTGTTATCGTTGTGGAAAGCCCCATCAAAAAAGCACTAACCGATACGAAAAAAAATATAATGAAAAATTCTAGTACGAATAAAATATGGAAGTAGACTTCTTATATATAATATTTTTAATCAAATATTGACAAATATTTACCATAAATATACATAGATATTTATATAAAAAAATAAAACATATATTTAAAATACAAAATTATAAAATATGAACAACCGAGATATGACCAGTGTGAGAGATGACAACTAGTTATTAGTAATTATTTTAATAAGAAAGTATGAAATTAAATGGTATTTCTGTTTTATAATGTTTAAATAATTAAAGTTTGTTTTTTTCTAAATTGGTTTTCAAAATTTAATTGTCCACTAGTAAGAATTTGTATCAGTATTACACCTACACTGAATATTCATCGAATTCGAATTTGTTTCAAATTTCCATACACGAAATACCAATACGGCTGAATTATGCTACTATGATTTTTATTGTCAATGCTTATTTCTTTATGAAATCACACTTTTCAGGAGGATCTTGTTCTTCAAAATGTTCAAGCAGGGCCACGACCTGAAAAGTTGGGATTTGGTGGTCCTCAATTTTTTTTCATTGCGAGCCTTCCAAATTCTCCATAAAACTAAAAAAGAAACACATATGATATTTCTCAATTCAACACTTTTAAACCACTCTACAAGCCAATCTTCAATTGAGGAAGCTTCCCAAAGATAAACTACAATAAGTCTAATCGAAGCTTCCCAAGATTAACTACATTAAGTCTAATCGAAGCTTCCCAAGATTAACTACATTAAGTCTTTCTCTCATTCCATTCCAAGTATATATATGTGTGTGTGTGTGTGTGTGTGTGTGTGCGTGCGCCTCTTTTAGTAACACTTCAAAGTATTTATTTTCATTACTTTACATTATTTATCTTTTCAATATTACTGTCAATTACTGTTTATTGGAAATAAGGTATACAAAGCAATGAGAGGATTCACCGATGATTTCCAATTTCAATAAATAAACAAGAGCCACGAGGTGGCAATGTCCTCGACAGTGCCATTTGCTCTTGCGAGATAGAGAAAGAGCAACTGCTTTGGCAATAAGTGCTAAGTAAGATTAATATAAAGGCTTCAAAGTTTGCAAACATCCATGTTGATTCAGCCATGACATAATGCTTTATATGCACCTATATAAAATCCCCATCCATGCACTGATTTAAAATAGCCCGCAACTTATAAACCATGCTCTAGCTGCTCAGGATAAGTGCTTCTCCTTGGCAGTCTAATTTTGGGCTTATGCATCACTTATGCATCTAGAAATGAAATACATTATGAAACTAGAGTAATAAAAGAAACCAAGTTGTTTTGCTTATGATGAACCAAATGAATTGCTTTATAAGTGCTTATTTCCACTTTGATTTGAATATATAGTGTTTAGAAAGAAAAAAAAGTACTTTCCTCGATAGTCTAACATCCCAGATTTTAGAGTTTTCTCCTTGCAATCCAGGATAATTGAATGAACTGTAATATATGAGAATAGTGTTTCACAAATACCTTATAGCCTCAAGTATGTACCATAAATGTCTTGTCAATGTCTTGCACCATTGCACATGAGATTTTTTTGAAATTTGCAAAATCACAATGTGAACCATACCAATAGCTCAAAATTAGTTTTAACTTTTAAGATTTAATACAGGTGGACATGAAATTTAGCCAAACCAACTGCATGCCAATTAAGATAAACTAATATACATTTATAAAATTAATATAAAAAATAGGTCATAAATGTGAATGGTATGAAAATCACCATGAGTTTGTTAATTTTTTATTGACAGTCCAGGTTAGTAAAATGTGCCATGTTCCATTGATTACTTCAAGACTGCTTCAAAATGTCAACAATTGTCACATACCCAAATTCTGAACATTTTATGTTGTGATAAAAACATTATGTTTTATTTTATTGTAAAGTTTTATTATTATTGACCAAGTGGGGTCATGGATGACTGTAATTAATTACTCTGAATATTTTATTATTAATAAATAAAAGAGGAGACAAATATCCAAGGGAGGATGTTGAATGAGTGTTCACTGAGCCACTAGGAGGAATGGACTTGGGTGGAGAGCAAACTGACACTTGGCAACATCCTCAATTCACTTCTAGCTGTTGCAGGGGGCAACTTCCCTATTTTATGGTCATGTTCCCCAAGAAAGTGGAACTGAGCAGGTGGCTCATTAACTAAGAAATTGACCAAAGTCCTAAGCATGCTTTATCTACCCATCGAATTCAGCAGGAGGCTGTTCAGATTTTACCTTGTGATAATTTGTGAAAGAGAAAGACAAGAGAGAACAAGAGATTCAATGAGGGAAGGCTAGTAAATGATTGAGTGAGTTAAGACTGCATTCTGAACTATTGCAGCTGCATTGCTGAGTTCAATATTGCTAAAGGCAGAAGTATTACTATTAAGTACTACTGCTGAGTTGCAAAGGAATTTATTCCATTCTCCACACAACATCTTCATCCTAGTGGTTCAGTGAACAGGCTCGAGGGTCCTAAGGCAAGTGACTTGGCTGTCTTCAGGAGTAGGTTGGGAGGAACGGGCTCCCTTAGGTGTTTGTTCCTTCTGCAATTACCTAGTTTTACTAGTGTTATCTTATTTAATTTTCTGTTCACCTAATTATTGAATGAATGTATGAACATGTGTTCCTATTTTCCATTCAAAACTCAGATATTACTTAGTTGTTCTAAATGTTTCATTGCTGTAATATTATCTATTTCTGGAAAATCTTTATTACTTGACTACAGATTTAAATGTTAAATTGATAGTATAATCTGAATAAATGATGAATACAAATACTTCTCTGTATTTTTCCACACACCGAAGTGTCGTACTGTAGTACAAAGAAGTCAAGTTAAGAATAAATCAGAATGATAGAATATCAGAGATAAAATCTGTTTATTTCAGTACCAGCTTATACTTTAAATATAGTAAATTATTACAGAACCTATCTAGCACATCTGGACTATAAATATAGTATAAAAGCAAACCCTAGGTTTTTATATGCTTATTACTTTAAATAAAGTACTCTATTAATTCAGTACAGGACTCAACAATAAATAAAATAAATATACTAGTTTTTGCTTTTAGCTTAGCAAACATCCCTATTCGAATCCCTATAGGACTCGTTTTAACATAAGTTAAACTATTCGACAGAGTTCCTAATTGTGTTGATGAAGTATTCATAAACAAATAAGCACAATGCACAGGTTCATCATATAATAGCAAAGTATTATATTTTTTTACACAAAGGTCACAGAATAAACGTAAATAAGTTGAGTCGTATTACTTCACCATAGCAATCCAAATTATTTACATCTATTCAGTTGTAGCAACGCTGCCATAATTATTAAAGAATAGGTTTTAAAACATCAAATGAATAGACCTAGATACATTCTGGAAACGATAAGTAGTTACTTAGAAAATCAAACTCTGGAAAAATCGCAAATCTGGAAATATTAATACCCATCAATTATTGTCGCACTTGAAATATATTCGATGCCTTGTAGCCTTAAACTATGCATACAAATTTTAGAATTTAAATAAAAACATTATATAACACAACATCAAGTAAACAACATGGGCTCGAGCCATATTAGAAGGCATCACCCAGGATTTAAATATTACACATATAACAATACAGCGCAGATAATTAACAAGACCCAGGTTCGAGACCTGTAAGGGCTCACCCAAATGGGTCAGCACAAACCTAAAATTTCACAACTTGAATGTTACAAGAAGTAAGGGTTTGGTACAGGAATCAAGGAACCTATACAGGAGTTAAGTAATCGGCACAGGTATCCTATATCACAAATATTATTAAGCAAACAAAATCGTAAAGCCAGTAAGAGGGCACGCAGAGGTTTAGGGTTCGAGTCTCGACTCACCCAACCTGCTGGTCAGAATTAAATTTTTCTCTTTTTAAACTTAAAATGCATAAATTAGATTTGGGTTCAGAACCCGTAACAACACAACCATTGAAATATCAACATTATAAACATTCAGGGTTAGGGTTTCAGCCCAGCATTACATTCGTAGCTAGAAACACTTTTACCATCCATAACACAATGACTTTGGATATTCATACAATAGTTACAAGAAAGCCGTAAGCCCAGCTTCAAACAATAAACACATACTCCAAGTACAACTCACAATCTTTAACTAGTTATCCTACTCCTTGTTTAACTCCAGAAGCCATTTCAACTAAGTTGAAATATTCTTGACTACATACCATCATTTTACATCTAGATAATGCATTGAATCAAAATAAATATTTTAGTTACCTTAGGATCTATTAATTATGAAAAAATATTATCCTTAATCTTACTTGATGTTTCAAGTATTGTTGATTGATGCTTTGCTTGATGATTATTTAATCCTATATGAATTCGATGGGATTTACCCAAATCACCAATGGAGTTTGGCTCTATCCTTAATTGACTCCTCTCTATGCATGTGGATAGTCTCTTTGAAAATGTGTTTCTCCACATGTCCAACAACCCCTCTTTGATGAGTTTGAGTAAAAGGAGATCTATTAATTTGTTGAGCCTATTGAGTATGTTGAATTGATGATCTATATGGTGGCCTTTATCCTCTCAATGTGCATTTATGTGTTCCCATCACATCTCCTCTTGATTCATCCCTACATCTTTCTACTAACCTTGTTGCACTAGCTGATAGAGAAACCTACCATTGTCCTCCTAATCGTGAAGGTCTGTATGATCTCATATGACCACCTCCCATAAGCTCTTCTTCATCTATGATTGAATTTTTATCTAATATTATTGTTTGATCCTTATACAAATTTATTAACTTGCAATTTCTTTGTACTTGAATGTGGTAAATATGTTAGCAACCCCATGAACTGATCCTCATATGTTGGCATTGTCTTATTACTCCATTTTATCTATCTTTTTGTGAACTCTTATGAGAGATAGCATTCTCTAAACCAATTGTTAAATAGTTCCTAGGATATTTCAGACATGCCCATACCCAACTGCAACATTAAAGTATTCCACTAAAGAAAAACATTTCCTTTAAGTTGAAAAATCCCCATGTGCATCTTTTGATTTGAAGTGTCATATCATAATGAAAAATACATCGCCATATTTTCTAGCCATGCTTTGCCTACCTCTCTAGCAGTGGAGCCCCAAAATTTTGGAAATTTAACCTTTTTGAATTCCCTATAAGAATTTGTATTCAAAGGATTTTGTGATCCCTCAACATGAATTGAACCACTGATGTCCTCTCTATCCAAGCTATTTGTAAGAGCATCTAACATTCTTTGGAAATAATGTATCATCGTTGTCAATTCGTCAGCAGGTATATGCCCTTTCCCCTCTACTCTAGGTGGAGAATGTGGAGGTGTAGGCTATGGTGAAGAGTATACATTGTGACTCCTAGCAACCTTGCTTCTTCTTCCTCCCCTATTCATACCTCAAGTTGTTATGAAAGGAAATCACAATTCTAATTTTATTACATCAAAATGAATATCTTTAATAAAATAAATCAATAACTAATCTATATTCAACATACAATGCAATAGAGATCCAATATCCTAGTGTGTTGAACCTGGTTCTGATACCATATATAACACCCATCAATAATGTTAACTTATTCCATTCATCGCCTAATTAAATTATTTTTCAATGAATAACTCTCCCTCTATATACATTTTTTTCATATAAATATATTTCTGGTTTACAACTAAATTTTCAAATATACAAACTTAATACTTATAATTTTGCATTTATATACATATAAAAAATACAACTAAAATTCTTATTACTTAGATAAAACACTATGTGCCAAATTGTGGAAAATTCCGTTAATTTACTCCATCAATTTCCTATCTTTTATCATGACAAAATAAAAACTTATATTATTACAACTAATACTAAATAATATACTAATTCTGGGATATGTTTATAAACATATGTTCGGTTAAATATACTTACTTTTTTAAATATCCACGTGTATGTCAAGAGTGGATATTAAATAATGTGATGTGATTTTTAATGTTTATATTTTAAATTTAAAGTAACAATTTTTCATAAATATATTAAAATTATTATTTTTAATTAGCTTTAAAATAAAAGATTATATCATAACATACCCAAATTGTATTGGGTCCACTTTAATTATCTCCATGCATAATATCTAGTCTATATATATTATATAAATAATTGAAAAATTATATCATATATCATATTATTGAGTGATTGTCATATGTAATTTAAATGAATTGATTAACTAATTTTTTAATAAAAATATTATATATATATATGAAAAAAATTGTGTTTTGTTTTTTAAATGGAAAACCAAAAACATTCTTTTAGTTGTATTAAGCATACAATGTTTAAAAATAGTTGAATCAAATATTACAATGTTTCATAGAAGGAAATACTGATCCAAATAGTAGAAATTCAGAAAATTAACACTATTTTTTATAACAAAATTGTACCTATGTGCATTTCATGAAAATGAGCTGTTATCAACTTTCCAAAATTTAAATAGTTAAAAAGCCATAAAGTGTAATAGTTAGTAATACGTTTGACTTTTCTTCATATGAAATCAAGAATTGCATATTTAACTTCTTTCTTGCCATGAATGAATCTGGTCTAAATAACTGTTCCTATTGTTAAAGATAGACCTTCCTTTGAAAGAGAATTTGTATGAACATTCTATTCTCTGAAGATACGACTGCTCTTGAAAGTGTTAAAAGCCCCTGCTAGATGTTTTAGCATTGTACCAATAACCTGCAAATTGTTATTCAAAATGTTCTTTTTACCTTTCAAGAAATCAATCACAAATGTCGAGTTGCCAAAAACCTGTAAATCCTGAACCAATTCACCAATAGCTAACTTGAGGATGGTTCTCAAAGCTAAGCTTTCAACTCTATTGTTTGTACCCTTATCACAGTTAGCTAAAAATTATATATTATGAAGAAAGAAAAAAAGAGAATTCCTCCTAATCCACAAATTTTGTTATCGTTGTGGAAAGCCCCATCAAAAAAGCACTAACCGATACGAAAAAAAATATAATGAAAAATTCTAGTACGAATAAAATATGGAAGTAGACTTCTTATATATAATATTTTTAATCAAATATTGACAAATATTTACCATAAATATACATAGATATTTATATAAAAAAATAAAACATATATTTAAAATACAAAATTATAAAATATGAACAACCGAGATATGACCAGTGTGAGAGATGACAACTAGTTATTAGTAATTATTTTAATAAGAAAGTATGAAATTAAATGGTATTTCTGTTTTATAATGTTTAAATAATTAAAGTTTGTTTTTTTCTAAATTGGTTTTCAAAATTTAATTGTCCACTAGTAAGAATTTGTATCAGTATTACACCTACACTGAATATTCATCGAATTCGAATTTGTTTCAAATTTCCATACACGAAATACCAATACGGCTGAATTATGCTACTATGATTTTTATTGTCAATGCTTATTTCTTTATGAAATCACACTTTTCAGGAGGATCTTGTTCTTCAAAATGTTCAAGCAGGGCCACGACCTGAAAAGTTGGGATTTGGTGGTCCTCAATTTTTTTTCATTGCGAGCCTTCCAAATTCTCCATAAAACTAAAAAAGAAACACATATGATATTTCTCAATTCAACACTTTTAAACCACTCTACAAGCCAATCTTCAATTGAGGAAGCTTCCCAAAGATAAACTACAATAAGTCTAATCGAAGCTTCCCAAGATTAACTACATTAAGTCTAATCGAAGCTTCCCAAGATTAACTACATTAAGTCTTTCTCTCATTCCATTCCAAGTATATATATGTGTGTGTGTGTGTGTGTGTGTGTGTGCGTGCGCCTCTTTTAGTAACACTTCAAAGTATTTATTTTCATTACTTTACATTATTTATCTTTTCAATATTACTGTCAATTACTGTTTATTGGAAATAAGGTATACAAAGCAATGAGAGGATTCACCGATGATTTCCAATTTCAATAAATAAACAAGAGCCACGAGGTGGCAATGTCCTCGACAGTGCCATTTGCTCTTGCGAGATAGAGAAAGAGCAACTGCTTTGGCAATAAGTGCTAAGTAAGATTAATATAAAGGCTTCAAAGTTTGCAAACATCCATGTTGATTCAGCCATGACATAATGCTTTATATGCACCTATATAAAATCCCCATCCATGCACTGATTTAAAATAGCCCGCAACTTATAAACCATGCTCTAGCTGCTCAGGATAAGTGCTTCTCCTTGGCAGTCTAATTTTGGGCTTATGCATCACTTATGCATCTAGAAATGAAATACATTATGAAACTAGAGTAATAAAAGAAACCAAGTTGTTTTGCTTATGATGAACCAAATGAATTGCTTTATAAGTGCTTATTTCCACTTTGATTTGAATATATAGTGTTTAGAAAGAAAAAAAAGTACTTTCCTCGATAGTCTAACATCCCAGATTTTAGAGTTTTCTCCTTGCAATCCAGGATAATTGAATGAACTGTAATATATGAGAATAGTGTTTCACAAATACCTTATAGCCTCAAGTATGTACCATAAATGTCTTGTCAATGTCTTGCACCATTGCACATGAGATTTTTTTGAAATTTGCAAAATCACAATGTGAACCATACCAATAGCTCAAAATTAGTTTTAACTTTTAAGATTTAATACAGGTGGACATGAAATTTAGCCAAACCAACTGCATGCCAATTAAGATAAACTAATATACATTTATAAAATTAATATAAAAAATAGGTCATAAATGTGAATGGTATGAAAATCACCATGAGTTTGTTAATTTTTTATTGACAGTCCAGGTTAGTAAAATGTGCCATGTTCCATTGATTACTTCAAGACTGCTTCAAAATGTCAACAATTGTCACATACCCAAATTCTGAACATTTTATGTTGTGATAAAAACATTATGTTTTATTTTATTGTAAAGTTTTATTATTATTGACCAAGTGGGGTCATGGATGACTGTAATTAATTACTCTGAATATTTTATTATTAATAAATAAAAGAGGAGACAAATATCCAAGGGAGGATGTTGAATGAGTGTTCACTGAGCCACTAGGAGGAATGGACTTGGGTGGAGAGCAAACTGACACTTGGCAACATCCTCAATTCACTTCTAGCTGTTGCAGGGGGCAACTTCCCTATTTTATGGTCATGTTCCCCAAGAAAGTGGAACTGAGCAGGTGGCTCATTAACTAAGAAATTGACCAAAGTCCTAAGCATGCTTTATCTACCCATCGAATTCAGCAGGAGGCTGTTCAGATTTTACCTTGTGATAATTTGTGAAAGAGAAAGACAAGAGAGAACAAGAGATTCAATGAGGGAAGGCTAGTAAATGATTGAGTGAGTTAAGACTGCATTCTGAACTATTGCAGCTGCATTGCTGAGTTCAATATTGCTAAAGGCAGAAGTATTACTATTAAGTACTACTGCTGAGTTGCAAAGGAATTTATTCCATTCTCCACACAACATCTTCATCCTAGTGGTTCAGTGAACAGGCTCGAGGGTCCTAAGGCAAGTGACTTGGCTGTCTTCAGGAGTAGGTTGGGAGGAACGGGCTCCCTTAGGTGTTTGTTCCTTCTGCAATTACCTAGTTTTACTAGTGTTATCTTATTTAATTTTCTGTTCACCTAATTATTGAATGAATGTATGAACATGTGTTCCTATTTTCCATTCAAAACTCAGATATTACTTAGTTGTTCTAAATGTTTCATTGCTGTAATATTATCTATTTCTGGAAAATCTTTATTACTTGACTACAGATTTAAATGTTAAATTGATAGTATAATCTGAATAAATGATGAATACAAATACTTCTCTGTATTTTTCCACACACCGAAGTGTCGTACTGTAGTACAAAGAAGTCAAGTTAAGAATAAATCAGAATGATAGAATATCAGAGATAAAATCTGTTTATTTCAGTACCAGCTTATACTTTAAATATAGTAAATTATTACAGAACCTATCTAGCACATCTGGACTATAAATATAGTATAAAAGCAAACCCTAGGTTTTTATATGCTTATTACTTTAAATAAAGTACTCTATTAATTCAGTACAGGACTCAACAATAAATAAAATAAATATACTAGTTTTTGCTTTTAGCTTAGCAAACATCCCTATTCGAATCCCTATAGGACTCGTTTTAACATAAGTTAAACTATTCGACAGAGTTCCTAATTGTGTTGATGAAGTATTCATAAACAAATAAGCACAATGCACAGGTTCATCATATAATAGCAAAGTATTATATTTTTTTACACAAAGGTCACAGAATAAACGTAAATAAGTTGAGTCGTATTACTTCACCATAGCAATCCAAATTATTTACATCTATTCAGTTGTAGCAACGCTGCCATAATTATTAAAGAATAGGTTTTAAAACATCAAATGAATAGACCTAGATACATTCTGGAAACGATAAGTAGTTACTTAGAAAATCAAACTCTGGAAAAATCGCAAATCTGGAAATATTAATACCCATCAATTATTGTCGCACTTGAAATATATTCGATGCCTTGTAGCCTTAAACTATGCATACAAATTTTAGAATTTAAATAAAAACATTATATAACACAACATCAAGTAAACAACATGGGCTCGAGCCATATTAGAAGGCATCACCCAGGATTTAAATATTACACATATAACAATACAGCGCAGATAATTAACAAGACCCAGGTTCGAGACCTGTAAGGGCTCACCCAAATGGGTCAGCACAAACCTAAAATTTCACAACTTGAATGTTACAAGAAGTAAGGGTTTGGTACAGGAATCAAGGAACCTATACAGGAGTTAAGTAATCGGCACAGGTATCCTATATCACAAATATTATTAAGCAAACAAAATCGTAAAGCCAGTAAGAGGGCACGCAGAGGTTTAGGGTTCGAGTCTCGACTCACCCAACCTGCTGGTCAGAATTAAATTTTTCTCTTTTTAAACTTAAAATGCATAAATTAGATTTGGGTTCAGAACCCGTAACAACACAACCATTGAAATATCAACATTATAAACATTCAGGGTTAGGGTTTCAGCCCAGCATTACATTCGTAGCTAGAAACACTTTTACCATCCATAACACAATGACTTTGGATATTCATACAATAGTTACAAGAAAGCCGTAAGCCCAGCTTCAAACAATAAACACATACTCCAAGTACAACTCACAATCTTTAACTAGTTATCCTACTCCTTGTTTAACTCCAGAAGCCATTTCAACTAAGTTGAAATATTCTTGACTACATACCATCATTTTACATCTAGATAATGCATTGAATCAAAATAAATATTTTAGTTACCTTAGGATCTATTAATTATGAAAAAATATTATCCTTAATCTTACTTGATGTTTCAAGTATTGTTGATTGATGCTTTGCTTGATGATTATTTAATCCTATATGAATTCGATGGGATTTACCCAAATCACCAATGGAGTTTGGCTCTATCCTTAATTGACTCCTCTCTATGCATGTGGATAGTCTCTTTGAAAATGTGTTTCTCCACATGTCCAACAACCCCTCTTTGATGAGTTTGAGTAAAAGGAGATCTATTAATTTGTTGAGCCTATTGAGTATGTTGAATTGATGATCTATATGGTGGCCTTTATCCTCTCAATGTGCATTTATGTGTTCCCATCACATCTCCTCTTGATTCATCCCTACATCTTTCTACTAACCTTGTTGCACTAGCTGATAGAGAAACCTACCATTGTCCTCCTAATCGTGAAGGTCTGTATGATCTCATATGACCACCTCCCATAAGCTCTTCTTCATCTATGATTGAATTTTTATCTAATATTATTGTTTAATCCTTATACAAATTTATTAACTTGCAATTTCTTTGTACTTGAATGTGGTAAATATGTTAGCAACCCCATGAACTGATCCTCATATGTTGGCATTGTCTTATTACTCCATTTTATCTATCTTTTTGTGAACTCTTATGAGAGATAGCATTCTCTAAACCAATTGTTAAATAGTTCCTAGGATATTTCAGACATGCCCATACCCAACTGCAACATTAAAGTATTCCACTAAAGAAAAACATTTCCTTTAAGTTGTAAAATCCCCATGTGCATCTTTTGATTTGAAGTGTCATATCATAATGAAAAATACATTGCCATATTTTCTAGCCATGCTTTGCCTACCTCTCTAGCAGTGGAGCCCCAAAATTTTGGAAATTTAACCTTTTTGAATTCCCTATAAGAATTTGTATTCAAAGGATTTTGTGATCCCTCAACATGAATTGAACCACTGATGTCCTCTCTATCCAAGCTATTTGTAAGAGCATCTAACATTCTTTGGAAATAATGTATCATCGTTGTCAATTCGTCAGCAGATATATGCCCTTTCCCCTCTACTCTAGGTGGAGAATGTGGAGGTGTAGGCTATGGTGAAGAGTATACATTGTGACTCCTAGCAACCTTGCTTCTTCTTCCTCCCCTATTCATACCTCAAGTTGTTATGAAAGGAAATCACAATTCTAATTTTATTACATCAAAATGAATATCTTTAATAAAATAAATCAATAACTAATCTATATTCAACATACAATGCAATAGAGATCCAATGTCCTAGTGTGTTGAACCTGGTTCTGATACCATATATAACACCCATCAATAATGTTAACTTATTCCATTCATTGCCTAATTAAATTATTTTTCAATGAATAACTCTCCCTCTATATACATTTTTTTCATATAAATATATTTCTGGTTTACAACTAAATTTTCAAATATACAAACTTAATACTTATAATTTTGCATTTATATACATATAAAAAATACAACTAAAATTCTTATTAGTTAGATAAAACACTATGTGCCAAATTGTGGAAAATTCCGTTAATTTACTCCATCAATTTCCTATCTTTTATCATGACAAAATAAAAACTTATATTATTACAACTAATACTAAATAATATACTAATTCTGGGATATGTTTATAAACATATGTTCGGTTAAATATACTTACTTTTTTAAATATCCACATGTATGTCAAGAGTGGATATTAAATAATGTGATGTGATTTTTAATGTTTATATTTTAAATTTAAAGTAACAATTTTTCATAAATATATTAAAATTATTATTTTTAATTAGCTTTAAAATAAAAGATTATATCATAACATACCCAAATTGTATTGGGTCCACTTTAATTATCTCCATGCATAATATCTAGTCTATATATATTATATAAATAATTGAAAAATTATATCATATATCATATTATTGAGTGATTGTCATATGTAATTTAAATGAATTGATTAACTAATTTTTTAATAAAAATATTATATATATATATATATGAAAAAAATTGTGTTTTGTTTTTTAAATGGAAAACCAAAAACATTCTTTAGTTGTATTAAGCATACAATGTTTAAAAATAGTTGAATCAAATATTACAATCTTTCATAGAAGGAAATACTGATCCAAATAGTAGAAATTCAGAAAATTAACACTACTTTTGATAACAAAATTGTACCTATGTGCATTTCACATGAAAATGAGTTGTTATCAACTTTCCAAAATTTAAATAGTTAAAAAGCCATAAAGTGTAATAGTTAGTAATACGTTTGACTTTTCTTCATATGAAATCAAGAATTGCATATTTCACTTCTTTCTTGCCATGAATGAATCTGGTCTAAATAACTGTTCCTATCAGTTAAAGATAGACCTTCCTTTGAAAGAGAATATGTACGAACATTTTATTCTCTGAAGATACCACTGCTCTTGAAAGTGTTAAAAGCCCCTGCCAGATGTTTTAGCATTGTACCAATAACCTGCAAAGTGTTATTCAAAATGTTCTTTTTACCTTTCAAAAAATCAATCACAAATGTCGAGTTGTCAAAAACCTGTAAATCCTGAACCAATTCACCAATAGCTAACTTGAGGATGGTTCTCAAAGCTAAGCTTTCAACTCTATTGTTTGTACCCCTATCACAGTTAGCTAAAAACTATATATTATGAAGAAAGAAAAAAAGAGAATACCTACTAATCCACAAATTTTATTATCGTTGTGGAAAGCCCCATCAAAAAAGCACTAACCGATACGAAAAAAAATATAATGAAAAATTCTAGTACGAATAAAATATGGAAGTAGATTTCTTATATATAATATTTTTAATCAAATATTGAAAAATATTTACCATAAATATACATAGATATTTATATAAAAAAATAAAACATATATTTAAAATACAAAATTATAAAATATGAACAACCGAGATATGATCAGTGTGAGAGATGACAACTAGTTATTAGTAATTATTTTAATAAGAAAGTATGAAATTAAATGGTATTTCTGTTTTATAATGTTTAAATAATTAAAGTTTTTTTTTTTTAAATTGGTTTTCAAAATTTAATTGTCCACTAGTAAGAATTTGTATCCGTATTACACCTACACTGAATATTCATCGAATTCGAATTTGTTTCAAATTTCCATACATGAAATACCAATACGGCTGAATTATGCTACTATGATTTTTATTGTCAATGCTTATTTCTTTATGAAATCACACTTTTCAGGAGGATCTTGTTCTTCAAAATGTTCAAGCAAGGTCACGACCTGAAAAGTTGGGATTTGGTGGTCCTCAATTTTTTTTCATTGCGAGCCTTCCAAATTCTCCATAAAACTAAAAAAGAAACACATATGATATTTCTCAATTCAACACTTTTAAACCACTCTACAAGCCAATCTTCAATTGAGGAAGCTTCCCAAAGATAAACTACATTAAGTCTAATCGAAGCTTCCCAAGATTAACTACATTAAGTCTAATCGAAGCTTCCCAAGATTAACTACATTAAGTCTTTCTCTCATTCCATTCCAAGTATATGTGTGTGTGTGTGTGTGTGTGTGTGCGCGCGCGCCTCTTTTAGTAACACTTCAAAGTATTTATTTTCATTACTTTACATTATTTATCTTTTCAATATTACTGTCAATTACTGTTTATTGGAAATAAGGTATACAAAGCAATGAGAGGATTCATTGATGATTTTCAATTTCAATAAATAAACAAGAGCCACGAGGTGGCAATGTCCTCGATAGTGCCATTTGCTCTTGCGAGATAGAGAAAGAGCAACTGCTTTGGCAATAAGTGCTAAGTAAGATTAATATAAGTAAGATTAATATAAAGGCTTCAAATTTTGCAAACATCCATGTTGATTAAGCCACAACATAATGCTTTATATGCACCTATATAAAATCCCCATCCATGCACTGATTTAAAATAGCCCGCAACTTATAAACCATGCTCTAGCTGCTCAGGATAAGTGCTTCTCCTTGGCAGTCTAATTTTGGGCTTATGCATCACTTATGCATCTAGAAATGAAATACATTATGAAACTAGAGTAATAAAAGAAACCAAGTTGTTTTGCTTATGATGAACCAAATGAATTGCTTTATAAATGCTTATTTCCACTTTGCTTTGAATATATAGTGTTTAGAAAGAAAGAAAAAGTACTTTTCTTGATAGTCTAACATCCCAAATTTTAGAGTTTTCTCCTTGCAATCCGGGATAATTGAATGAACTGTAATATATGAGAATAGTGTTTCACAAATACCTTATAGCCTCAAGTATGTACCATAAATGTCTTGTCAATGTCCTGCATCATTGTAAATGAGATTTTTTTGAAATTTGCAAAATCACAATGTGAACCATGAAGTAATTAGAGTATCATTGTTGCTTTAAATTGCCTACTTGTTTAACTTCATAAAGTATAAGTAACTAAAATTGGTTGCTAAATGAAACTAAAATTGGTTGCTAAATGAAACAATATAAAAGATTTATTGCTTGAATGGTATTTAGCAATACACAAGATAATAAAATGGTTTGTACAAATTCAATACAGATTTATCATATTAATAATGTGTATAATTATTATATTTAGTATATACTTTTTTTACATCATTTTTTATATAATATATTTATTATGTTTATTTATGAAGCTTAATTAATTTGTATGGGGTTTAATCTCTATCAAATTGGTTCAAATCTCTTGAAGACGGAGAGACTTACAATAACATTCACTTTCATCAATTTGTAACCCTTACTTTGAATTTTAATTTCCAAAATGTTTCACATGCACCAATACGCCAACCCAAAAAAGTGTGAAAGAAAGCGTCCCATTCTGCTTGTTAGGTTCTTATCTGCAATACAAGGTCAAATGCGGATTCCCTTAGGTTCTTTCCTACAATACAAGGTCGAATGGTCGAATGGAGAATTCCCTCATCGCACTGACAACATTTGTATCTAGCCTTCTATATCAATGTTTAGAGAGCTTACATGATCTTATTTGAATTAGCATTCAGGCATACAAGCATATCCCTTATTTCAAGATACGCTAGTGAAAGAAGGGGTGAAATATAGCCATTGTAAAAACCTCAAAAAATAAACGAGAATGAAATAAGAAGATAGTAAAAAGAATGATATTTTCCTATAATAACTACTCCAAGATAAATTTGCTTCCAAGATAAATCAGGTAAAATCTAGAGGGAAAATCATTTTCTTGAAAGTAGAAAAAACTTCAATTCTTTATAACAATAGAAATGCCAAGTTTAAACATTTAAGTAGGATTTTGTAAAGTAGGATTTTGTAAACTATAAATATTTAGGAGGGATTTTTTAATACTTTTTTCTCACAATCTTTTGGTTCTATAGAAATTTAAGCAATATGAAACTTAGAGAAAAAATAGAAAAGTTAGTGTTTGCCCAATAGATTTTTTCTAGACATGTTCATTTCTTTGCATACAAATACATATACCTGTTATAGGGATTTAGAGAGGAAAGAATTAAACAAAATATGATTCATCATTATATCAGAACTTGCTAACAGTCTACCATAATGAGAGCTTCATAAAATTAGAAATTCATTAAATCCCACAACAAACTATAAAAAAGAATTATTTAAAGAGACACTAGTTGTTGAGCAGAAAGTTGTGAAACTCAAGAACCAAAGACTCAATTTTCCTGCAATGCCAAGAAAAAGAGGACTTACTCTCTTTAACAAAAAAATGAAGTATTTTTAAAATTCATCAAAACCAAAATCAATGTAACTAAAATAGAACGTGCATTGTTCCAACTCTATCGAGTAAAAGTATATAGATAACCATAAATGCAATTGTTGATTGAACAAAAATATATTGCCATTGTCTAGATTGTCCCAATTCATTCCTCTGGCAAACAAACATCAACGTTGCTTTGAGACAGAGAATCCATAATTCAATTGGTATCGGAAAGTGAGACAAAATTTATTTATAAACCTATTTCTATTACTTTTAGAAGCAAGATAGACTGACACAATTATCATCAAGTCTATAAGTGCCATAACCTTCACTCGAAAAGAACTAAACAACAAATTATGATGATGACATAGCCAAACGAAATTCCTATAAACCTAATCCCATAGTCCAACCATCTCGATGCCTCAATCCTGTCATGTACCACTTTTCTAGATCCTGTTGCAATTCGATTGCTTCTCTTGAGCAACCATCTCACCATTAGTGTCTCTTGCTTTTGGTTATGTTTTTGACTCTCCCTTAACACCCTACAATTGACCATATGTAGCAAGGCACACTCAGACTCTGAAAAGGTGTTATCCCACATATAGCCATGGTAAATCGTCCCAGTTCTAAAGAAAAATGAAACAAACCATGCAACAAAATCACGGCAAAAGCGTAGTTAAAGGAGGAAGTTAAAATACCATACCAATAGCTCAAAATTAGTTTTAACTTTTAAGATTTAATACAGGTGGACATGAAATTTAGCCAAACCAACTGCATGCCAATTAAGATAAACTAATATACATTTATAAAATTAATATAAAAAATAGGTCATAAATGTGAATGGTATGAAAATCACCATGAGTTTGTTAATTTTTTATTGACGGTCCAAGTTAGTAAAATGTGCGATGTTCCATTGATTACTTCAAGACTGCTTCAAAATGTCAACAATTGTCACATACCCAAATTCTGAACATTTTATGTTGTGATAAAAAGATTATGTTTTATGTTATTGTAAAGTTTTATTATTATTGACCAAGTGGGGTCATGGATGACTGTAATTAATTACTCTGAATATTTTATTATTAATAAATAAAAGAGGAGACAAATATCCATGGGAGGATGTTGAATGAGTGTTCACTGACCCACTAGGAGAAATGGACTTGGGTGCTCGTGTTCATTGACCCACTAGGAGAAATGGACTTGGGTGGAGAGCAAACTGACACTTGGCAGCATCCTCAATTCACTTCTAGATGTTGTAGGGGGCAACTTCCCTATTTTATGGTCACGTTCCCCAAGAAAGTAGAACTGAGCAGGTGGCTCATTAACTAAGAAACTGACCAAAGTCCTAGGCATGCTTTATCTACCCACTGAATTCAGCAGGAGGCTGTTCAGATTTTACCTTGTGATAATTTCTGAAAGAGAAAGACAAGAGAGAACAAGAGATTCGATGAGGGAAGGCTAGTAAATGATTGAGTGAGTTAAGACTACATTCTGAACTATTGCAGCCGCATTGCTGAGTTCAATATTGCTAAAGGAAGAATTATTACTATTAAGTACTACTGCTGAGTTGCAAAGGAATTTATTCCATTCTCCACACAACATATTCGTCCTAGTGGTTCAGTGAACAGGCTCAAGGGTCCTAAGGCAAGTGACTTGCTTGTCTTCAGGAGTAGGTTGGGAGGATCGGGCTCCCTTGGGTGTTTGTCCATTCTGCAATTACCTAGTTTTACTAGTGTTATCTTATTTAATTTTCTGTTCACTTAACTATTGAATGAATGTATGAACATGTGTTCCTATTTTCCATTCAAAACTCAGATATTACTTAGTTGTTCTAAATGTTTCATTGTTGTAATATTATCTATTTCTGGAAAATCTTTATTACTTGACTGCAGATTTAAATGTTAAATTGATAGTATAATCTGAATAAATGAAGAAAACAAATACTTCTCTGTATTTTTCCACACACCGAAGTGTCGTATTGTAGTACAGAGAAGTCAAGTTAAGAATAAATCAGGATGAAAGAATACCAGAGATAAAATCTGTTTATTTCAGTACCAGCTTATACTTTAAATACATTAAATTATTACAGAACCTATCTAGCACATCTAGACTGTAAATATAGTATAAAAGCAAACCCTAGGTTTTTATATGCTTATTACTTTAAATAAAGTACTCTATTAATTCAGTACAGGACTCAACAATAAATAAAATAAACATACCAGTTTTTGCTTTTAGGTTAGCAAACATCCCTATTCGAATCCATACAGGTCCAGTTTTAACATAAGTTAAACTATTCGACAAAGTTCCTAATTGTGTTGATGAAGTATTCATAAACAAATAAGCACAATGCACAGGTTCATCATATAATAGCAAAGTATTATATTTTGTTACACAAAGGTCACAGAATAAACGTAAATAAGTTGAGTCGTATTACTTCACCATAGCAATCCAAATTATTTACATATATTCAGTTGTAGCAACGCTGCCAGAATTATTAAAGAATAGGTTTTAAAACATCAAATGAATAAACCTAGATACATTCTGGAAACGATAAGTAGTTACTTAGAAAATCAAACTCTGAAAAAATCGCAAATCTGGAAATATTAATACCCATCAACTATTGTCGCACTTGAAATATATTCGATGCCCTATAGCCTTAAACTATTCATACAAATTTTAGAATTTAAATAAAAACATTATATAACAGAACATCAAGTAAACAACATGGGCTCGAGTCATATTAGAAGGCATCGCCCAGGATTTAAATATTACACATATAACAATACAGCGCAGATAATTACAAGACCCAGGTTCGAGACCTATAAGGGCTCACCCAAATGGGTCAGTGCAAACCTAAAATTTCACAACTTGAATGTTACAAGAATTAAGGGTTTGGTACAGGAATCAAGGAACCTTTACATGAGTTAAGTAATCGGCACAGGTATCCTGTATCACAAATATTATTAAGCAAACAAAATCGTAAAGCCAATAAGAGGGCATGTAGAGGTTTAGGGTTTGAGTCTCGACTCACCCAACCTAATGGTTAGAATTACATTTTTCTCTTTTTAAACTTAAAATGCATAAATCAGATTTGGGTTCGAAACCCGTAACAACACAACCATTGAAATATCAACATTATAAACATTCAGGGTTAGGGTTTCAACCCAGCATTACATTCGTAGCTAGAAACACTTTTACCATCCATAACACAATGACTTCGGATATTCATACAATAGTTACGAGAAATTCATAAGCCCAGCTTCAAACAATAAACACATTTTAGACAATAAGATTCCGTAATCCACCTTTATTAAACCATAAAATTTAATTGCAGAGCAGTATTCGAAAGAAGCATTGAGAAACCAACGCGAGCTCAAAGGATCGAGGGTCAAACCCTCTCAGTTATAAAATTTCCATACGGCTTACAAAGTGTGAAAAAATCCCAACAATAAAGACCGAAACAAAATCAAATACAAGTTTGAACTGAAACTCGTCGAAGGAACTCAGATTGGCAGCAATGCCTTTTTCACCACCTTTTTCACTACACAGAGTTACAACTTAGGTTGCCAAAAGGAACCACCAAGGCTTACCCATTTTTTGTGCACCATAGCCATAGCTAGTGAGTGTCACACCTCTCAAAGGTTAAGTTTCGGCAGGAAACAATCTGTCACTCAGTAACCAAACCATAAACTGTTCGTGGTTAGTAAATTTGAAGCAAGAATGCTTAAAATAACAAATGGTTTAACACTGTAAGAGATTGGGTAGGTTGTTTCTACCTTCTTAAGGTGATCGTAAGCTCAACCTAAGAACAACCATCAAAACCATGGAGCACCGCACGAAGTCTTCAAACCCTAATACCTCGAAAGGATGTCGTCCTCCACCACCGGTTTTGAAAAACATCAAATGAAAAAAACTAGCGAGGTTTGAGGTCATTCAAAGCACGGTTAGGGTTTATCCCAAAACCCAAAACGTTCACGTGAAACCATGCCACGGTGGCTTGCCAATGTACATTCCACCTTGGGCACATTTAATTGTCATAAAAGTTCCAATCCGTCACCTGCTATCGTATAGATGCACTAAGTATCAAGCTTATTGGACCATACGATATACAAAACATTTAGTAAGTCATTTTACAACTTAAAAACCTTTTGGTTTGTTAATACAAGGTGTAAGATCATGATTGTGGGCTTAAAGACCCCATCATGTGGTTTTTAATAAATGGAAACCTTGGTATAAAGGATCGAGAACACTAACATGGATCATAATTATAATACAATATAAATAACAACATTAAAAGATGAGATGGATAACACTAGAATATGGAGAGCTAAACCACATTAATTCATATGTATAATGTTCACCCAGCTTATGATATCAAGGCTTTGCCAAATACATCTAAGTGCATCGAATCTAACATAAAAGATGTTATTGTCATAATACTATAGTACATAAAAGGATTAAAGCTATTTTATGAATACACATAATCCATCTAGAACAAGCTTTTCGATGGAAGAAGTTTCAAGCCAGTATAACGTACACTATGTAAATCTTCAATCGCAAACTCTTAATTTTTGAAGAAGTATAATTCTTACCTGCATAAATGAAAAGGAATAGTTTATGCATTAGCTAAATAATAGCTAAGTAAGCCTCGAGTGCCTTTAGGACCCCCCTTAAATCAATGAAGAAAAGTGTAAGTAATCACATGCATGATTATAGCTATAGAATTACTTCACCATCGTTTACGACATTTTAAAAAAATACATGCATAGTTAAAGTAAACTTATAAACACACTTATGAATGTGTAGGAGCTAAAAGCAGTTACAACATAACCACGAGTTCTGTAATTACGACATTAAGATTCTTTAAACAACAAATGAGTGTTGATGATTAAGTAAGTGTCGTCATTTGCATAATGAAAATGTTAATGAAAAGAGTAATTCATGATTATCATACTTTTCACAAAGCAAATACTAACATTAATTGCTACATAGAAAATTTTATATTTTTGTGAAATTTGGAGATGTTACAACAATGCATCCATGGAGTATATTAGAAATGTTCCTAAATGAAATTTATTCAGTACGAATTTGAAAAAATAGTTCACATACCTGCTCAACTGCTATAGCATTTTTGCTTCCCCACACAAGCCTTTTTTTATTTGTAGACATATATCCAAATACTCCAAGATTTTTATTCACTATAGTGGAGATAAAATAAAGTAAATGTGAGGAAAATTATAAAGTGCAAATCCTGTTGAAGATTCACAATAGTAGATAAAAACGACAGGCTATGGAATCATTATTCAATAGACTAAGAAATTTGGTATAGAAATGTCACTAAAAATGGAAAAGGAAATTAATAAGTAAAATACAATGTTTTGAAACCAAACTCCTAAATGAATCCTCAGATCAAAGAAGCTTGAAAGAAAACCAGAGAATAAATTTAGAAACTTCAGAAAGTTGGGAAAATAAATTTAATAAGGATGGGACATATGACCCTGCGACACCATAAACACAGAAAATGGACGGTACGAAGTATATGTCTGAAGGATGCCATGTAGAAACAACTCTTTTAAAGAAAATACATTTGGAAGTTGATATTTAAATAGAAAAAACATAAATTTAAAGTGATGTGCAACTTGCCATCTGGGCTTGAAAACTAAGAAGCCTCTGGGAGGGTCTCCTTCAAGGAAAATATAGATATTGTTCATGCAAATTTTAGTTCTATAATGCATATCTAGCAAACTCTAGTGACAAAATTATGATCTATCTCAAGGATATTGGTTGAAAGTATATCTTAATTTGAGCGATAAGTCCTAGGAATATAAGCTCCCATGTACTTATCACTCACACATAGAGACATCACCACCATAGAACCTTGAGTTGCGTTGCTTGGAAGACTGCAGGCCCAAACAATCTTTAGTCCTCGTGATTAACAAAGGGAAATGAAACACAACTTTAATATATCAAAAAGGCTTTGAAATTTTGAGACAAAAGTAACAGTACCACATGAATGATGAGACAGAAGTAATAGTACCACATGAGTAGTAACTCCAACAACAAATTCATGCATGGTTTTGTCCTGGCAAAGTGCATGGCAGTGTCCTGGCAATATCAAGGACAATGCATGTATAGAAATGGAAGGAAATGAAGACTGCATGCTTGTGGTGATCGAGGCTTAGAACATAAGGAAGGGACTAATAGCCACTGATTTCAACCCTAAAAATAATGTATGTCTTCGCCTCCTTTGAGAAACTCTCGTCCTGCACGCAGATGAAGACAACGAATCCAAAGGAACTTAACTCTTAACGGGAGTAAAACCATGATCAGTTGAATATAGCACTTTGTGGGAAAACCCCTCTTCTACTCTTGCATGAACTTCCTATACATGATCCCAACAGGATGCAACCCCTTTCAAACTTATGCATAGAGATTCAAGTGTACACATGAAAGCTTGACGGAATCACCATCGAGGCCCAACTGCTTAAGGATTCCAAACCTTCTCTCTCTTTGCACTATAGGCCGTTGAAACTAGCTTGTAGACTCAAATAACAATCCCTCTGGTCTTCAAACAAAAGACTCCCTATTTTTGTCCCAACTCATGGATTGTCCAAAATACAACAAGCCCATGTTGGCTCACCTCTGGCTCTTTTTGAGACTCATGCATGAGGGTGTGAGCTAACAAGCTCTTGTACTAATTTGATGGAGTGGAAGCTTTTAACTAGACCAAAACCAATACCTTTTATTAATAAAAAATTGATTTCGAAACGATTACAACGCACAACCTATATATCAGCATAGAGGTTTTCCAACTCCCACAACTAAACATTAAGCACCAGATCTAAAGTCTTCCTTAGCATAAGAGATCATTCCATATTTCCATCTAAAAGGCTTCTACAACAAACTATTCATCCTTACAGAGTTACAGCTGCTGTAATAAGTTCCCAGCTACCAAATAGGTCGGAATTGAATTGATATGCGTAGACATAAAACTCCCATCCTGCCAGGGTACACTCACCTAGGACTTGTTGATGGCACCTCGTCGCTGGCTCCTAAGGAACAACATCTCAAGCTCTCATCACCATGCACGAAGCTAATACAAATACTGGAAAAACACAAATTAAAAAAAAATGAATAATGAAAAAACTCCAAACGGAGCCCAAACATTTGACATGAAAAAAAAATTCACCCTCGATCGTAATTAATGCCCCCGACCAGGGCCGGAATTTGACTGGAAAAATGCTAGTCATGGGCCATTTTTCCCATCAAATACTACCTATATTTTAAGCTAACTGTAAAAAAAACAAAGAAAGCAATAAAAAGTATGTATATAGTGTCAAAACTGTCATTTTTTACAGGTGAGATTTTTCCCAAATTCCTACCCTACCTTGACTCTGTCACTATATATCGAGGACATAATAAAAACTCTGTCACTATATATCGATGACATAATAAAAATTAAATATGATATAACAATTTATTGATAATCACTATCTTTTTTAATTTCAATAGATTCATTCTTTATAAGCAAGGGTTTTTGTTTTGAACAAAGAAGACTAAATATCACATGAAGGACGTGTTTTCTACTTGGCTTCATTTAAATATCCCAGAGTCCAATTCACTTCATTCAATTCAAACAAAAAAAACATTTTAGTGGTCTTGCACGTTGAGAAAGAAGAAAACAATGTCAAAATTAATATTAATATTCATTATGAAACAATAGCATGGATTGAAGGTTATATCCATGCTTTTTAATAAGTGAATGCACAACATTTTCTTTTCTCATAGCATAGTTATATTGAGTTCATTCATCAAGTAGAGTTTCTCACTTCCAACCAGTAGTATGTATACAAATCCAACTCTCGACAATTATTAATGAAGCAATTTAATATTATGATAACTATCCATCATTAAGGTGTAAAAATGTTTTTTTTTCTCATATTCAAGCTTCTCTTTAATAGGCTTTATAGGCCAAACCACTAATCTCGTCCATGCAAAAATAATTTGTATTTTATTACTTAAATATATATTAGTTACCCATCCATGTGTAAATAACTCTTTATAAAATAATCAAAATAAAGATTTATAATCACGTGCAACTACTTTCCTATCTTTACTCTTAAATGTTCCTTTAATCTTTTACCTTTTAATAAGTCACGTGAATTTATTATTTTCAATTTAAATAAAAAATATTTTCTTTCTATTTTACTCACCCACTTCCAACCATCTTCCTATTTTTACTCCTACATGTTTTCTAAATCCCATTTCCTTTTACTATCAATGTGAGTGCATGTGAGTAAGTCATTTCTATTTATTTAAAAGTGTTTTCTTTTTACTCAATGCATAACTTCAACTTTATTCTCATTTCTTCTTTATAAAACAAACAATTGTACTTAAACATAAATTATGTATCATTTTATAATAATAAACCTTGTATATTATTTTCTTTTATATCTTCTTCATGTTAAACAATATGCATATGCCTAGGTATATTTTATACCTATTTCACATAAAGGTTTAACTTTATTCTCATTTCTTATTTATAAAAAAAATCATTGTAATTAAACATAAATTGTATCATTTTTATAATAATAAACTATATATATTATTTTATTTTATATCTTTTGGATGTTAAACAATATGCATATGCCTAAGCGTATTTTATACCTATTTCATATAAAGGTGTAATAGAAAGGGTGTTATGTCTCCATGTTTTTCAAGTATTTGTTTTTTTGGGTGGGGGGAATGATATTTCCTATCATGTTGAGAACACTTTATTGGGTGACCCTTCGTGAAACCTTGTGAGTGACTAATTCCATGACCTAGCCCCATTGTGTCACGCAACCTTTAGGTGAAATCTCTCATATTTTCTACCTATTACACGTAAAGAAGTGCTAATAAGTAGAAGTAGGAACATTACTTCTCATCTTTTGATGATGCCCATGTACACATTTCATACACCTCATTGTCCATGGATAAGCTGTTTGGAAAACATGTTTTTTTATCTCTTCACATACTAATACCAACAAGTCAAATATTCAAATAAAATAATTAACATAATCAATGCATATATACATGAAAAATATATTTGGGATCATTCTAGGGTCTACACAATCTGGCACAATTCAACATCCACATGCTTCCGTGTCACTTTTTGAGTACTCGATAAACCATTAGTAGTACTTTAAAATGTATAACATGATACGACTGGCATATTATACATATAAATATGAACATTAATATGCATTTATCTTCATCATTATCCAATGTCAAATATAAATCATGCAAAATACATCAATTATAATCGACGTCAATAATTCTATCATCTAAATTTATCCACTATAAATGTATTAGCCAATCAACCATGTCATCATTAATACCAGGATGCCCGCAATAATAAATATTGATGTATAATCATGTCTAAAAACATGAAACTACACCAATTACAAAAGATTAAGGACACTTATGCATGGAGTCCAAATGGGATATGTACAACTCTAAAGCACATGGATGATCTATACGAAGGACCCATAGGGTCTAGGCCAACTATCAAGACCATAATCCATCGTTGACACTCTTTCTTGATTCAAGACCAATTTTTCCAATTTAAAGTAAATTTTATAATCTTATACCATTCAAATCATAAAGCACAATTAAGATTGGAGATCAACTAATCTATAAATTTTAATGATAAGCTCATCAAAAAATGAAGAAGAAGTGGTAGTTAAGAATGACCTAGTAATGCAAGTCAATATTATCTAAGGATAAGTCACTACTAAATAACTCCCAACACTATTTCCATATACATATTTACAATATTACAAAAGTCTAATCAAACTAAATTAATACATCAAACCACTAAACTACATTACACATTCTAATAGCTCTTACTTCGAAATCTTACCAAACATGAATATGAAAGTCTTGCAAAACATGAATATGCAATGGTAAAGTAGATGATCTCTATGCCAAAGAGAAAGGAAACAACTGCCCACCTTTTAATATTTTATAGTTATTCTAAGCAAATTTGGCTTTAATTGGAAATGGAAACGGAATGAATTGTACAACTTTGTGGGAAATGGGACCGATGATAACACCATTATTTCTTATTATTTCTTGGTATTTAAGTGGGAATATGTTTTTCTTCCTTATTGAGAAAAGCATTATAAAAAATGTGTAACAATGTTGTCGACAAATACCAAATCCACTTCTATTTATTTATAGTTTAATGTTGGAATCAGGTTCGGATTATACGAAAGGATATATTATAATATACTCTGAAAAGTTTGTGAACATTAATTCTTTTTGTTTTATGTTGCGACAAAAATATTAATATAAATTCGTTTAATATTAAAATATATATAAAAAGTTGGTTGTAAAACTCTTGTTTTTTCTTTTTAAATTATAATATTATGATAGGGTTATGTTATTATATTTGATATTTCTCAATGTTCTATGTTATTTATTTTGTTAATATTATTTATATAGGAATCTCTTTCACTCTTGGTTATACAATTTTTTTTTTTTTTTTTTGTGTGTGTAATGAAATAATTATATTTTCTATCCTTAATTGTAAAAATATTTTTTTTCTTTAGAATTAAAATAATAATTTTTTTTATGTAATGAATTGAAATAAGAAACCTCAAAATAAGGGAAAAAAACTCAATTTGAGTAAACTGAAAATTAGGGTTTTTTTAAAATATATTTTTAAGAAAAAATATTTATTTTACTTATTAATGTTCATTATTATTTTTTTCGAAAGCATTTCTATTTATAAAACTAATTTAGATACATCGTAACTCCATATTTACTAAGTATCAAGATAGAAGAAAAAGAAATTGAGATGTAAATATGGTGTTTAAAATATCTTTAGTTAAGAATGGAATATTCTACGAAGATTATGGAGGAAGTGGAGCTCATATAATACTACTCCCATGATCCATTTGAGGGTTTATGCGGGAACTTCATTTTTCCATCACAAAAGGACCGTGTGGGTGCATGGAGTGTCTAAGAAGAAGTTGTAGAAGCTAGATCTAGCTTGTGCTTCTGGAACTAAGGATTTTGTTGAATGAGGATGGTAAGACTAGGGAAAAATTCCTAGAATTTCATAAAGGAAGGACTAGTAGAGATGGGTTGGACCCAAGTCAAGACCATAGTTATTTATTTCTTGGGAAGTCTTACATGTTGAAGAGAATGAATTAGACAAAAAATCTAGCTTGAGGTACCTTCGAAGTAGGTAGCTTGTGTCAAAAGAAGTACTCACAAAATTTGCATTTCATCATGGACGTAGTATGTATTGGATAACATAGTTGGTAAATTGATTTCTACCCCAAGTCATATCAAGGAGTATAGGTTAGAAAGTATTAAACCTGTTTATTATGAATTTTTAAATAAGGTGGTGGAAATTCCTTGATGTATAAATGCTAACTAAAAAAAATCCAATTGTTTCATCATTCCTGAAGGTTTCTCATTATGTAGTCTATATGCAAAGAATTTTTGTGTTTGATGCAAAATGCTTATAGGTTAGTAATAAATATCCTTAGATAGGGTGTGGATATTTTGGGAGGTAACTAGCACTTGTGATTGGAGGAAATAGCACAAAACATGTAACCTATAATAAGGAATACGAGTTAGTAAACAGTAAACCAGCTCATTATGATATTTTTAATAAGGTGGTGGAAAGTCATTGATGTATAACGCTAACTAAAAAATGTCCAATTGTTTCATCATTCCCGAAGGTTTCTCATTATGTAGTCTCTATGCAAAGAATTTTTGGGTTTGATGCAAAATGTCTATAGGTTAGGAATAAATATCCTTAGATATGGTGTGAATATTTTGGGAGGTAACTAGCACTTGTCATTGGAGGAAATAACACAAAACATGTAACCTAGTGTGTTGCTGGAAGACCGCGGTACCAAATTTGCTAGGGGAAAGGAAGAAGTCCCTACACCCCATCACCCAATGGACAAACAAAAGTGTGTGAAACTACACAAAAGAGGGATGGAGTATGTATTAGGTGAGGATGTTTTGTTAGATCAATTCACGGACCTCCAAAAGAATACACTAGTTGGAAGATTCTATGGGAGGTTCATCTTAGAGATTCATCTTCAACAATAGATTAGGGAGATAGTCCTTGGGTTATATGTCAACCTATCACATTTTGGAAAAATGGTACAATTAGCATTCATATTCATTTATGGGGAGGATTTGGTTCATGTTCAGTATGGGAAACGATATTGGGGTAACACTCTATTGACCTTATTATCTTAGTCTTCTTTTTTTATCCAAGGAAGGAAAAATCCAATGTACAACACATTTGAGTAAAGGTTTTGGCTCTAACTTTGGATTTATAACACATATTTCATTAAATTTGGAATTACACATTGGATCTATGATTCCCCCCAAAAAAACAAAAAAATTAATTATGGTGCATCGTGTCTTTATAACAAATTTTCAAATTTTAATGAATGTGGTCTGTGGAATGACTATGCTCTAAAGGATATTGCAACTAGTCCAAGGAGGTTCTCAGATATTAAAAATATATATAACATCATGCATTAAAGTATGTATCTCACATGCCTATCAAAATGGATATTGGAGAAGGCTTGTTTGCGACCATGGAGATTGAGGTAAGGAAATGGTCCCATCATCATATTTTGGGCAATGTGTAAATGCCATTTAGATGTGTGTAATTATGGGAATGTTGAAGGAAACTTCTATTTACATCCTTAGATCAAGGAGGATATTTGAGTTTTATGAATAGGTTAACGGATTTTCCTGGAAAGAAAGGTCAGTCGATTTAAACCATAAGGATTTGCAAAGTTTGAGGATTCAAGGTCTATCATAGGATTGGAAGTTGTAGATGGAATTCATAATTCATCCTAAGGACTTTTCAATATTTCATGAGTTTTTTAAAAGGAAAAATAGATTTCTTCCTCTCCAGTTGGATATTTCAATATAGAGAAATAATCTTAAATGACATGTGTGCATAAGGGATTTTGAGTGCTAGACGTTCAATCAAGCTTGGACGCACACTACATAATTCATTGTTAGAGTGTTCTTAAAAACAATCAATGAATGTCGTGTACTCCTCCCCTTATGAACTTTGTTTTGTTGGATGATGGATAGGTTAGGGTATCATTGGGATATCTTAGTCCAAAGCATTCAAAGATATGATGTGATAAGAATACCACTTTTATGAATCTTGAGTAGGAGAAAGTTCAAAACCATGTCCAAATTCTTCTTTATGTTGTTAATCTTGTTGGTTGCTCCACCATAATGAAGGAAACCCTAGTTTTTATCTGAGGTTGAGAGAGGATCCCTCCTTAGAGTTTATAGGCTTCAATATTTCTTATTTAATTGAGGACATTCCCTTGGGTGGGAGAAAAAATTGATAATTATTGTGGGATTACAGTATGACTAAAGATGGCATAAAATATTGGGGAATAGAGGGAGGTTTATGAGTGGGCTTGCATCAAGTGGTTAAATTTGTTACCGTGAAAGAAAATCTTGTATGACCCTATCTCAATAGAAATCAAAGAGGAAAATACAAAAAAAGGAAAATAACAAATGATTAAAGGGCCCTTAGAGTGATTATATCCTCTAGGAAGGCATACCGAATAGTTGAAGGATTGGATAGATCCCACAAACATCATGCCCTTTAATGCCTATTCAAACAATACTATCTAAACATTATAATGCTACCGGAGACAATGAGAGAAGAGGATAAATTTAAGATAATTATATCCTCCCTTTTAATGGGATGGATGTTTATATTCATTGATGCAATAGGGAATAAGGGGCATTATCACTGGGTGGAATAAATATTTCCAATTTATGGACATCGAATATTTTGTTTTCATGGATTTGCATGGAGTTTCTCTAATTGGAACTTGGGAAATCATTTAACCTAGTGAACTTTTATGGCCCTTATAACAATATGCTAGAATTTTTAAATTTTCTTCTTCTGTTAGCTATTTTTTTAGGAAGGAGGATGTCATGTCCCAAATTTGGCATTGGGTCACAATGTCCTAATCACATTGGCCCTATTCATTAGAGTTTGTCAAATTGATGCTAAAGGTCAAATAATTGCCAAGGAGGAAAATTACTAGTTTCCTAGGTTTGGGGTGGAAGCTTTGGGATTTAGAATAATGGGGATAATAAATGATGTTTGAACATTAGAATGGAATAAATATTTAATAAAGGAGCTAAATAAATATATACAAGTGAAAATCAAAGTGGCATTTGATCATGAAGACACATGGAGGAAGTGGGACCCACATATGGCTCGATTTCCCCACTACACTTAGCATCATTCTCTCACCAATTTGAATTCAAGGTGAATGGTAACATACTTGGGGGAGTCCAAAAGGTATTATTCATTGCATGACTCATCCAAGGTCGAAATATAGAGGAAGAGTAACTCCCATGGAAGAGGAAGAGGCAATTTGGAGCTACTGAGACACTTGGGCTAGATTCCCTAGCTCTATGACAACAATGAGGAAGATGCTATGACACCTATGACACAAATCAGACCTGAAGGCTGACATATGACATATATGACATGTTAGGGCTAAAAATAGACTCCAAGAGGGCGCTCAAGGGTTTTAGGGCAGCTAAGATGCTTCCACATGTGATTTGGTGGAAGTGGGAGACTAGGAATTGTTGTACAAGTGGCGTTCTTTGGAATCTCTTCCCAACTTGAGTTGGCATGAGTCTCTTGGAAGGAATTTGACCCATGGATGACATTAGAAGTTTATAAATGTCAATAACAAAGAATGAAACTAGCTTTTGATCATTTTTAGAATTTGCAATTGCATTTGTGAAGAGGGAGAGCTAGTGGATGACTAGTTTCTTGCCTTGCCAATTTCGAGGGTGAAAGATTCCCATCCAAGTTGGTAATTGGAAAGGCCATTAAGACCTTTCATTTGGAGCTTTAATGGAGTTTTTATTTGCAGGTGTAAGCTACAGGGAATCTCATGGTTTCTTCTATTGCAGCTCACTCCTTCAACCATTTCTAGTTTTGATGGCATATTCTTGATCCTTGAGGGAGGGCGTTTTTGGTGAGCTATTGTACTCTTTGGGGGAGATTTTAATGCCCAATTTATTTTGTAATATGAATAAAATAATCTGTTCTTCATCTCCAAAAATTTTCAGGTCGAAATTCCAAGTAGAAATGTATAAATCTCAATTTTAATGAAAGAACAATGCCATTTCCCCACTACCTTGTTGTGAATCAATGTAATGCTGATGATTTCGAATGAATGGATTATTCTATGATATATTTGTGATAAATATACTGCCATGGATTTCTTCTACAAGTTTCATGTACTGTACTTGAGCATTTGAATAATTTTTACTCCGTTTAGTTGTATTGGGAGGTGAAATAGTGCCATTTCCCCAAGGGTCGAATTGGGGATTTTTGCAGTTGAATGGGAGAGGGTGAGAACAGTTGTAATAATACACTAATGGTATATGAGACTTTAATAACATACTTAACACCTTACATACCTCTGTTCATAAATTTGAGTGTGTTTCGAGGCATTTGGGAAGCCATTTTCAGTACTTACCCCATGGGGATTTGAACCCCAAATTACTAGTAAAATTGCATAATTGGTCTAGAATATTAAGAGAGTTTGTAAAGGTCTTTTGGTGGCCATATTTCATCAATAAAAATCATATTCAAGTTCTAATATCATTCATACACCTTCCTTGAAGATTTGAAGGCATTTGGAGTCAATTTGAGACCTAGAGACCAATACTAGTCAAAGGGAAATTACTAGTAAAGTTACCTACATTTATCAGAATTGAAAGAGGATTTGAAGAAGTATTTTAAAGGTCCAAATGCATCCCTAAAAAACATATGTATTGTCTAATATCATTCATATACCTTCTCAGAAGATTTGGGATCATTTGGGGCAAATTTGGGACCTAGAGATCAAAACTAGTCAAAGGTCAAACTAGGGAAAAAAGTGAAAAATTGCCATTTTAATAAAATTCCTAAGAAGGGACATTATAGAGGAGTCATAATAGTGGGTGATTTGAAATTCATTCTTAAACAAGGGGGTTTAGGGATAGGTTAGTAGAATGGATCCACTTGTAGAGTGTATTACTCGAAAATTAGAGGAGGTAATTTTGTGTGATTTAAATCCAATTGAATTGGTTCCAACCTAGAGGAATTTATGATCTAAAATATGTTGTATTGCTAGAATACTTGACCAATTCTTGGTCTTAAATGCAATCATGGAAGATTACAATAATAACAACTTGGTTGGGAACAAGGAGAGGGTCCACTCATGTCCATATTTTCCTACAATTGCAAAAATAGGATGATAAGCCCCATGGTCCTTTTAAATTTAGTCCTCACTAATTAAAAGAAAAAGAGTTGATCTCTCTAGTTAAGGATGAATATAGACCATTTAATATTAATAACCATGGAAATGTGATTTATCAATCAATGAAAAATTGAAAAGGGTGAAAAAGACCACAATGGTATTGGCAAAAAAAACCAAAGCTCTTAGTAGGATGTTAAGGAAGTGGAATCTCAAATAGAACATATCTATGCTTAAAAAATTATTTCTAAATTATTCCAAAATGTGAAGGAACAAAAAATTACAAGGGATGTGTAGAGGGAAGATAGAAGCAAGGAAGACAAGCTTCATGAGATCACAAAAATAGGAGTAGTTTATTTTCAAAAAATATATAAGAAAACATAAAGGGTAAATATTGAAGAAGAAGTTAGGATTTCTTCTTATTATTCTAAGTATTTGGATGAGGATGTTAATGAGCAGTTAATGGTTGAGTTAGGGAAGGAGGAGCTAAAGGATTCCCTACACTATTTTTTAGAAGGATACATTTCTAGGTCATATGATTGGACTATATAATTATTTTTTTAGGATTATATAATTTGTTAAAGGAGAATGTTTTGTTTGTGGTTGAAGAATTTAGGGTTTTTTTTGAAAGATATTGAAAACTCTTAACTCAAAATTTCTAACATTGATTTCAAAGAGAAATTCACCTACATCTTTTGATTACTTTATACCAATTTCATTATGTAATACAATCTACAAAACAATCTCTAAAGTTGTTTTTAGAAGACTGAAACCAATACAAAGTTGTTTTACAAAGTTGTTTTAGAACACTGAAACCAATACAAAGTTGTTTTTAGAAGACTAAAACCAATTCTTTACGAGGTCACCTCCGAAAACCAATTTGGGCTATTAATTGATATAAATATTCATGATGTAGTGGAGATGACTCAAGGAGAGATTCACTTTATTAAAGTGAAAAAGATTAAAAAATAGTTATAAAATTAGACATATCCAAATCCTATGAAAGGGAGAACTAGGTATTTATAAGATTAATTATTGTACATGTGTGTTTATATTTAGCTTTTGTCAAATGGATTGAGGGTTTTTCTAAAATTTGTTTCCTCTTCCTTTCTCATGAATGGATATTTAAACCTTCTAAGGGGTGAATGGATATTTAAACCTTCTAAGGGGTGAGATAGGGGTGTATTTTGTTTCCACTCCTCTTATAATGGTTTTAGAAGGGTTTAGTAGTGTTTTGGGGTTCTTAAAAGATCTAAGACTTTAAAAAGATTAAAATTGACATAGATCTTATTTACACCCATTCTTAATTTGTTGATGATGTGATTATGTTTATACACAATTATAGTATGGAAACAAATAGAATTAAGAAATTTTAGAGCTATATGGTATGGTTTGAAAGATGAACATTTATAATAAAAATATTTTATTTGCTTTTAATGGATTTTTAGCAGACTAGAGAGATATCACAGATAATTGTTAATTATAAAAAAAAGTTGAGATATATTGGTTTTGTATTCAATCCCAATGATTATGTCTTTAGAGATTGCATGTGGATATTTCAAAAGATTGAAGGGAAAATATTTTCATGGTGTTGTCATTGGTTATTGGTAAAAGGAAGATTTTATTAATTAAATTAGTTTTTAAAGGGCTTCATTTTCATTGTCACTTGATGGCATATATCACTATTGGTATTTTGGAGAAAATAAGTAAGAAGTGTTTCAAATTTTTATGGTTAGATTGTTAGGATATTTAGACATTTAGTAATTAGTTAAGATCAACTTGGTTTAATGTATTTTTAGGTAAAGTGTGTTTCTTTAGATAAATTAGTATGCATTTGTTTTTATGTAATGCAACAATCATTATATGTTCTAGACATAAAGTGATATGATGGTTCATCTTCTCATCGATCTTAATGACTACATTGATCCATTGCGTAACACTTGACTGATCCATGATTTCTTTTTAAAGAGCATGGAGTGTCATTAGCTAATGATCGATTGTGAGAAACTCATATGTAAGTTATTTTTCCTTTTACATTAATATATTGCTTCAAGTAATTGTTTTGTTGGGGTAGTGGACTATTTCCCTCTCTAAAAATTTTTATTACGTAAAACAATAATGTGTCGATTTGTGATATTTTTATGTAAGTGATTTCTTAAGATGTTTGGCTTATGTGAAAATAATATGAGAACACTTATGAATACCCGAACCCATAATTGAAAGAGATCCAAAACTTATATAGCTGTATACATCAAAAGATTTTTGCAACTGCACTACACCTTGCACCTATCTAATGATTAAGATAAGTCATTTTGTTTTCCGTATTCACTAAATATGAATTTGCATCCGTCTCTTTTAGTAACACTATAAAGTATTTATTTTCATTACTTTACATTCTTTATCTTTTCAATATTATAGTTGATTACGGAAATAAGGTATCCTTTAAAGCAGTTGAGAGGATTTAGTGATGATTTAAAGCATTTGAGAGGATTTAGTGATGATTTTCAGTTTCAATAGATAAATATCAATGTGATGTGATGTCACAATTTATTGATAATCACCATCATTTTTAATTTCAATATTTGCGATTCATTCATAAAATTTTGTTTTGAACGAGGAAGAATAAATATGACTTGAAAGATATGTTTTCTACTTGGATTCATTTAAATATCCCGGAATCCAATTCACATTATTCAATTCAAACAAGAATAACATTTTTGTGGTGTTGCCTGTTGAGAGATTTAAAACAATGTCAAAATTAATATGCATAATATTTTCTTTCGTCATTATTCATCGGGTAGAGTTTTCCACTTTCAACAAGTAGTATGCATAAAAATCGATCTCTCAACAATTATTGATAAACCAATTTAATATTATAATAACCATCCAGTATTAGGGTGTCAAAATGTGTTTTTTCTTATAGTCAAGCTTGTGTCTTAATATTATGATAACCATTCATTATTAGGGTATCAAAATGTGTTTTTCTTATACTCAAGATTGTCTTTAATAAGCTTTGTAGGCCAAACCACTTGTCTCATTTATACAAAAATATTTTTTATTTCAATATTTAAATATATATTTTCACTCACCTATGTGTCATTACATGCATGTGTCATTACATGCATAAGTAACTTTTTAAAAAATAATCAATGTAAAGATTTATAATCACATGTAACTACTTTCATATGTTTACTCTTAAATTATCCTTTGATCTTTCTCCTTTCCTCTTTTAGTAAGTCACATGAATTTATTATTTTCAATTTAAATAATTTTTTTTTCAATTTTACTCACCCACTTTTAATCATCTTCCTATTTTTACTCATAGATGTTTTCTAGATCCCATTTCCTTCTACTGTCGATGTAGATGCAATTGAGCCAATCATTTCTATTTATTTAAAAATGTTATCTTCTTATTTAATGGATAACTTCTACTTTATTCTCAATTTTTATTTATAAAACAAACAATTGTACTTAAACGTAAATTATATATCACTTTTATAATAATAAATCATGCATATTATTTTATTTAATATCTTCTTCATGTTAAACAATATGCATATGTCTAGGTATATTTTCTACCCATTACAAATAAAATGTTTAATAGCAAGGGTGCCATGTCTTCATGTCCTCAAGTATTTTTTTCTCGGTGGAGGAATGATATTTCCTATCATGTTGAGAGACTAATAGGTATTGAGGAATAAGGGTGGCACTTTATTATGCGCTCCTCAGTAAAACCTTGTGAGTGACTGATTCCATGGGCTACCCCCATGGTATCACACAACCTTTGGATGAAGTCTCTCATATTTTCTACCTATTACACATAAATGAGTTATAATAGGTAGAAGTAGGAACACTACTTCTCGTCTCCCAATGATACCCATGTACAAATTTCATACAACCTCGTTGTTCATGGATAGGATGATTAACAAACATGTTTCTTATCGCTTCACATACTAATACCAACATGTCAAATATTCAAATAAAATAATTAACATAATACATGCATGTATACATGAAAATTATATTTGGACTCATTATAGGGTCTACACAATCTGGCACAATTAAACATCCATGTGCTTCTATTTCACTTCCTGAATATTCGATAAACCATCAGTAGTACTTTGAAATTTATAACAACATATTATACATAAAAATAAGAACATCAATATGCATTTATCTTCATCATTATCCAATGTCAAACATAAATCGTGCAAAATACATCAATTATAATCAAACTCAATAATTATATCATTTAAATTTATCAACTATAAATGTATTAGTCAATCAACCTGGTCATCCTTAAAACCATGACGCCCTGAATACTAATGATTGATGTATAATCCTAAAAAGAGGAAACTACACCAATCACAATTGATTGAGCACACATATGCATGGAGTTCAAATGAGATCCATACAACTATAAAGAATATGGATGATCTATCCTAAGAACCCATAGGTTCTAGGCCAACAATCAAGACCATAATCCATCGTCAACACTCTTACTTGATTCAAGACCAATTCCCCCAATTTAAAGTAAATTTTATAATCTTGGACCATTCAAAGCATAAGGCACAATAAAGGTTGGAGATCAACTAATCCATACATTTTGATGATAAGCTGATCGAGAGATAAGGGAAAAGTGGTGGATAAGAATGACCTAGTAGTGGAGGTCAATGTTACCTAAGAGATAGGTCACCATTGAATAACTCCCAACAGTATCTCCATATGCATATTTGCAATATTACAAAAGTCTAGTGAGACCAAGTTACATGTATAAGTGCTTCACACTTGATACTATAATTATCATCATTATAGCACTAAGTACAAGAATAGATCAAGCCACTAAACTATACTAAAACACATTCTAATAACTCTTACTTCAAAATATTACAAAAACATGAATATGAAAGTCTTGCGAAACAATTCATATGGAGTAGAGCAATTGGTAATGGGTAATTAAGTTGAGAAGTTGTAAATGGAAAATCAGAAGCTTAAATCTCTATAAATACTTACTTAAGAAAACTCTTGTGAAACATAAATATGCATGACTAAAATAGATAATCTCTATGCGAAAGAGAGAGAAAACAATTACCCACTTTTGAATATTTTAAAGTGATTCTAAGCAAATTTAGCTTTAATTGGAAATCGAAACAGAATGATTTGTATGGACAACCTTGTGGGAAATGGGACCATTATTTTAACACTATCATTTCTAGGTATTTAAGTGGGGAATATGTTTTTCGTCTTTATTGAGAAAAGCATAGAAAAAAGAGTGTGTAACAATGTTGTTGACAAATACCAAATCCACTTCTATTTATTTATAGTTTAATGTTGGAATCAGGTTTAGGTCATAGGAAATGATATATTATAATATACTTTGAAAAGTTTGTGATCAAAAGATTTCTTTTTGTTTTATATTGAGACAAAAATATTAATATAAATTCGTTTAATATTAAAATATATATGAAAGGTTAGTTGTAATTTTTTTTTAAAATTATAATATTAAGATAGGGTTATGTTATTATATTTGATGTTTTTAAATGTTATTTGTTATTTATTTTACTTTATTGGTTAATATTACTAATTTATGTATATAGAGATCTCTTTCACTCTTGGTTACGAAACTTTATTATTTTTTGGTGCAATGAAATAATGATCTTTTCTTTCCTCGATTGCAAGAGTAATTTTGTTTTCTTGATATAATGAATTGAAATAAGAAATGTTAAAATGAGGAAAAAAACTCAATTTGAGTAATAGGAAAAAATTTAGGTTTTTTTCGAAATATATTTCTAAGAAATTTTGTTTGGACTAAGCTAAATTTTAGACGATTTGCACCCAGAATTCAACAATAATTTTGGCTAAAATCCGGCTCAAATGATTGAAATCAAAGTTTCGGGTTGTTGGAGTTGCATAATCGGGGTACCCGAGGGGTAATCGAGGGTGTTGACTCCATCCCTGTAATGAAAATTGCAATTCTACCAACCAACATTGCAATTTCAGCAATTTCGGCATTGTAAGATTCTGGTGAAAATTGTCGGAAAAGGTGCAAATCGTCTAGAGATTAGACGACTCCTTTTTTTTTACCTATCAATACTCATCATTTTTTAAAAACCATTCAAATTTATAAAGCCAATTTAGATACATCGTAACTCCATATTTATTAAGTGCCAAGAGAGAGCAAAAATAAATTGAGGTGCAAATATCTTGGTGTTTAAAATATCCTAAGTTAATAATGGAATATTCTACGAAGATTGTGGAGGAAGAGGAGCTCATATAATATTACTCCCTTGATCCATTGAGGGTTTATGTGGGAGCTTCATTTTTCCATCACAAAAGGATCTTGTGGGTATATGGAGTGTCTAAAAAGAAGTGGTAGAAGCTATATAGTTTGTGCTTCTAGAACTAATGATTTTGTTAAATAAGGAAGATATGACCGGGGGAAAAGTCCTAGAATTTCATAAAGGAAGGATTGTTGGAGATGGGTTGGACCCAACTCAAGACCCTAGTTATTTATTTCTTGGGAAGTCTTACATGTTGAAGGGGAAGCATTAGACAAAAAATCTAGCTTGAGGTACCTTTCAAGTAGGTAGCTTGGGTCAAAGGAAGTACTAACAAAGTTTGCATTTCATCATGGTAGGATGTATTGGTTAACATAGATGGTGCATTGATTTCTACCCCAAGTCATGTCAAGGAGTACAAGTTAGTAAACATTAAACCTGCTCATTATGATATTTTTAATAAGGTGGTGGAAATACCTCGATATGTATAACGCTAACAAAAAAATCTCCAATCGTTTCATCATTCTTAAAGGTTTCTCACTATGTAGTCTCTATGCAAAGAATTTTTGGGTTTGATGCAAAATGCTTATAGGTTAGGAATAAATATCCTCGGATAGGGTGTGAAAATTTTGGGAGGTAACTAGCACTTGTCATTGGAGGAAATAAGACAAAACATACCTAGTGTGTTTTTGGAAGACTATGGTACCAAATATGCTAGGGTAAAGGAATAAGTCTATACATCCCATTTCCCAATGAACAACCACAAGTGTGTGAAACTGTACACAAAAGAAGGATGAAGTATGTATTGGGTAAGGATGTTTTGTTAGATCAATTCATGGACCGCTACAAGAAGACACTAGTTGCAAATTCTATGGGAGTTTCATTTTAGAGATTTGTTGGGAAAATCAATTGCTTATGAAAAAATCCAATTCACAACATAAATTATTAACCCAGACAATGTCTTGTTATTTTAAGGTTATCATGCAAAATATATGCAAGCTATAGTTTCCTCACTAACATTGGCCATCTAGTATGCATTGTAGCAAAGTAAATCAATCCACTCTTGTGTAAATTAAAACACACTTGCGAAAATTGAAACACAGTCACTCTTGCATAATTGAAAGCACACTATGGAAACTAAAACACACCCACTCTTGCAAGAAAGTAAATCACACTTGCGGAAAAGTAAATCATACTTGCAAAAAAATAAATCACACTATGGTTTCCACCATGCTAATTTACGAATCTAACACACTTGCATAAGTAAAAAACTTGAATTAAAAATACATCTACAAAAATAAATGAATCAAAGTAAAATGCATCCTATGCTAAGTAATTTAAGAAGAAGTTAGACTAATTATGAATTAGAGAAATTAAAGAAGTACAGTCTACATTAACAAAAGAGAGAGACATTGAATAACTACAATATATATTACAAAAGAGATTAGGAGAAATATAATTCTTATTCCATCACAAATTGGACTTGTTTCCCTTAGATTCCTCCCCTTCGAATAGAGAATGAGCTCTTATTTATACTTGAATTGTTCATAAGAAATAATAAATGCAGATCCATAAGTTTATGAAAAAGTTACAACAATTTGCTAATAATTAACAACTAGAAATCAACTCAAATATTTTCCAAGATCTTCTCAAAACTAATCAAACTAATCCTATCAATGGTTCCAGTATTCTCTCCTCATCCAAGATCTCAATCCAATATGAATCTTCCATAATTGAAAAATGGATTTTTGTGGACTTTCAAAACGGTTCACGGATTGTTGTTACTTGTGGAAGTAACAACAACACAAGTAACATAATTAGTTGAGAATCAACAAAGCCTTTGCTAAAGTAAAAAACCACCAAAATAGACCTAAGGTTTCATCCCAAGATAGTAGGGTAGGTGATCACAAGGCATTCCTTCCCTACATACAAGGAGTCACTGACAAGATAGCCAAACACCTAAAAAAGAAAAACATTGACTCAGTGTTCTCACCACCTAATAGCATTAAAAAAATTATGAAGTAAGTAAAAGACCCCATAGACCCATACCTAAAAAAGGGTGTGTACCAGATTCCTTGTGATTGCGAGCAATCCTACATTAGTGAAACTGGCAGGTCCTTTCGAACAAGGGTTAAGGAACACTGTGCAGACATCCGTCTAGATCTAAACCACAAATTTGCACTAGCAAAGCACTCCCATGACACAAAACACCTAATTAGGGTAGATAACATAAAGGTGTTAGCTTAAGTTGATAATTGGTCCAAAAGAAAAATTAGGGTGGCAATTGAGATAGTTAAGAACCTTAATTGCTTGAATAGGGATGACGGCTTGACCATTAGTAAAACCTGGCTCCCTAACCTAACAAAATAAGCCAAGTTTCTAACTAAATATAATTAACCAAATATAATAGAATAAACAATTTAACTTTAATTTAATAGGAATTAAAATAAAAATTTTAACCCTAAAATTCGAATTTAATATTCCTTAAAACCCCTACAAACTTAAAAATAATAGAATAAACAATTTAAGTTTAATATTAATAGGATTTGAATTAAAATTCTAACCCTAAAACTCGAATTTAATATACCTTAAAACCCCTGAAAACTTAAAACTATATTAATTCATCTAACTTGATGGAATTAAACTAAATTAAACAACTTAATAACAATTTAAATTTAAAAGTAATAAACCCTAACCCTAATTAATTGAATTATTTAGAATAAATAAATTAATTATCTATTATTAAATTTATTAATTTATTAATAATATTTTCATTTCAACTTTTTGAACTAAAACTAACAAATTAATTAGCAATATTAATTGAATTTATTAAATTAAAATACTAAAATTAAATTTATAATTTTAATAACACTAATTAATATTAATAATAACATTTGAAATTTAAAAGCAATAAACCCTAACCCTAATTATAGTGAATTAATTAAAATAAATTAATTATCAATTAAATTAATTTATTAATAATTCTATTTTAAAATTTTTGAACTTACTCTAACAAACCAATTAGCTACATTAATTGAATTTATTAAAATTAGATTAATAATTTTAATAAAATTAATTAATATTAATAATAAACTTTAAAAAAAACTAATATTTTTCTTTAAACTAATAATAATGAAATTAAGGATTAATATGAACTTAAAGGAATTAATATGAAAATTAAAAAACTAAACTTTAATGTAAATTTATATAAAATAAATCTTTAAAACTTTATGAATTCAATGTAAAAAACCATAAAAAAATACCATTAAATTAACTTATCATAAAAATTCAACTAAAATTGATTTCCTTAAACCTTAGAGTCGGCTTCATTACAACCCCTGTTTGACTATTCTATGTTTAAAGGATTGATGAGGGAGGATATCTACTTGGCATCGCTAATGTCCTGATGATGAGCCAAGGATGGCTCGAAACATTAACTACAACTCACTTACCACAGACTCTCCACAAGATGCCATGAACACAAGTAACAACAAATAGTAAAATGTCAATTTTTTCACAAAGTACGATCTGGGTCTTTGAGATACTTTGAAGATAGGATTATATTAACTCAATGATGCCTCATACAAGAAATATCAAGTACCCACTTCACAGATCTTCTAATATGGAAGTAGCGACAAGTGTCCATAAGTAGCAACATCCAAAAGTCATCAAACTCATCCACATTTCAAATATAAATGCAAAATATGTTATTTTTCCAATGTTTAATCACAATTCACATGGAAATACTAAAGATATGCAATGGAAAACAACTTAGGTCTAAATCCCGCACATAAGCATAAAAATGGATTAATAAGCATTGATACAAGGTTATGGGTGAGCAGGAAGGGATTAAAAGTAGGGAAACAATATTGTAAAATGATGACAATTCCATGGCCCAACATCTCCCCCAAACTGAATATGTTGCATGTCCTCATGCAACCCAACACCTTTGTATTAACCAAGCTGAAAGGGATCCCATTTTTCAATGCACACTGACCAAAAATCACTTGTATAACACTCCTCTGCTTGTCCCGCCGATGATATTGATGAAAGACAATAATGCCCAAAAGAACCTTGAAATCTCTTCAAACAATGGCTGCCCCATTTGCATTTTTCATAAAAGAGCCACTTAAGACACATTACATCATTAGCCAATCATGAACAAAACAAGTGATCTACTTATGATTTCTTCAATTCATGGTCACCGGGATCATCTTAACAGCCTTATGTTTCATTCACATAGCCAACATACCTTCAAAATTAACCCTCAAGTGATTTTTAGCAATTTCGATGGAGTAACAACAAATTGTTGTACAAGTAACATCATATTGTTGTACAAGTAATAACAAATTGTTTAGCCATTTTCTCATAAACTAAAAACTAGGTTTCTCTGAAATTTTGCAAGCATAGTTTTACCATTTCATTGCACTACCTCACCAAGAATCAGAGATACCCACATCACATATTTCGAGAAAATATCAAAATGGTTGTAGGTGATGATGCTCAATTTATCGAAATACGTGAACTATTTTTGCCTGAAAATAAGAGAATTTAATCTTCTTACCATAGTGCTTCACTCCTCCAAGTTTCACGAATATCCAAGTCACAGTTTGCAAGATATCCTTATTTCAATTTCTACACTTTTGTATTAAAAAATGTGAATAAATGAGAAAAAAATGCATGGATATTAAAATACCACACAATAGTCCATCTCCCCCAAACTAAATATTTTACCTATCCTTAGGTAAAATAAGTGTTGTTCATAGGGATGAATATAGAACCCACCCCATTTTGAGTTCAAAGATGAATCTGCCATAAATATGGTATGAAATGCCACTTATGTAACCAACAAAATTTTCCAGAAAAGACCTTCATATAGCTAATGAAAAATACAGTCTTTCAAAGATGTCACAAAGAGCTTAGGAAATGAACCATTATAAATGCTTATCATGTTGATGGTCACAAATCTGGTGATGAAGAGAATATTGGTCCAACAACAACATGAAGTTCAAGTCTGCTTCAACAAAATTCATGTGCTTTTTTTATCCCCATAGTCTTCTCCCCCAAACTGAAACAGTCGACCAAGCCTCAAGAAAAAAAAAGACCTGCATGGATAAATCTATGCTATTGGAATTTTATAAAACTTATATTTTGGGAACAAGAATCCTGTATTGTAATATCAAAATGCTCATTCGAGTTAACAAGAAAAAAATATTGTTGAAATGCAATGGAAAATTGACCACTTGCTATGGTGTCTTACACAAACAATTCTCAAGTTTCCTTGCTATGTGTCCTTCCTTTAAGCTGCCACAAATGGTATCATTGTATTTGATCTCCTTTTCTGCTTGATCACTTCCCTTGCATTTACAATAGTTTCTTATGGAGTGGCTCTTGAATTCAACACTGGTTCTTGTGGGGCAGCGTTGATGTTATATTGGGAATCTGCTACATTGGATGTAGTATGCGTGCATGTTGCACTTATCAATTGCCCCTCAATGTTGTCAACAAGATATGCAATGTTGTGATAATCTCCTTTAAGTTTGAAAACATATGCAACTGCTGCAATAAATCCCTTTAATACTGAAGCTAAGATGTGTATAACAAAATCAAGGTTAATGTTAGTCAATAGATGCCAACATATTGAGAGAAAGGTTGCAAAGGTAGTGACCTTATGGTTGATAAGAAACAAGAGAATGTTCAATTTATGCCCAAAAAATATCATTACAATTTCAACTATTGTATGCAATTCTTCCAACCATAGATCCAAATCCCCTTATAGCAGGGCGGGCCTCATCAATCATTTACCTGTTGTCATGTTCATCACCCCTGCTATGTTCTAACTTTACTCTTCAAGAATGAATATTAGAGAGAGATCAAAGACACCCAAAATCATGTTCTCAAGATGCCATCATTATGCTACAAACCCGTTGTTCAAAATATTGATGTCATAAAATTCCAGATTTGTTCAAATGCTGCTACAAGGTTTGAATACAAGCATTGATTGTGTTTTCCAGTTGTGGTAGCAAGTAACCATGATGTTTCATAAGGGAGGGACATGGACCCAGAGGCTAGAAAAGATATTTGAACACTCCATTGTCTGCAACATATTTCTTATGAACTATGAGTGTGCCAAACCATCAAATGCATTTACCATATGTATAAAATGGTGGACAATCCATATACTATATAAAATGTGGCTCTAAATAAATATGACTTTACCAGTGAACCATGAGAATAAATCAAGGAACTCATACATTTTTTTTATGGCAGCAACGACTTTCCTTGGCTTGTGTATTAGTTGATTTTCTTCTCACTGTTGGTTCTTGTGTGGAAGCAACAAGAATTATTGTGGTCCCCCTTTGTGTAACAACAATAGTTGGTTCTTGTGTGACAGCAATAGGGCTTTATGATGTTGGTTCTTGTGTAGCAGCAACAATGTTTTTTTTTAGGGACTCTTGCAACTTGGTGATTAAGATGTTGACGTGAGTTATGCAAGTAGAGATGAGGGTGAAGTTCTAGATTGAAGAAGGATGGTGATGAATGGACAAGAAAGTGATGGTGTGTTCATGACATAATATAATGGTGATGGTGGTTGCCCTTCCCTCAAACTGAAAGCTTTTACTACCCTTGGAAATATATAAAATCAATAGAAAGTGGGACAAAGGCTCAAGTGTGTTTCCTAATACAAATGCATAGCATTCAATGAACTATGACTAAATAAAGGAAAAAGAAGCATACCTGAACTATAAAGAAGCATACATGTTACCACGATATTTGTAGCAACATTTGAGAGGCAAGAGATTTGATATGCCCACAATGATGTAAAAATTTGCAAGAAAGAGAAGCGTGAACTTGGAGCTCGTAGCATGATGAACTATGAACTGAGATCTAAAGCTGAGAACATGTAGCATGAGGAGATGTGGAACAAGCTTTTGTTGTAGCAATGAGTCTTGGAGATCCTTATTCAAATATCAACTTGGAAATCTTTATTTATAGAGAAACTTGGATGGAATTATTTATTTCTTACTTTATTTGCAAACCTTGTCTTCTAGCAAGTTGGTTTTCAAACAAGATTTGCCTGATTGCGCCTAGAGATTTTTCAAAGACAAAATTTTATTATTTCCAAGGAATACCTGCGAGCAAGCTGGTTTTCAATCATTCCAAAGGTCTGATGGTGCCTGAGACAAGTTTTCACCATCAAATTTTATTTTGAACTAGGGTAGGACAATATTGGGAGAACTTGGCATTGCAAGTGGGCCAAGTTATCTTTATTGTGTGGGTTAAGGGTGGGTGAGGCAGAAAGGAATGAGAGTGATAAAGTGGTGGAGGTTGAAGTTGATATGATTTTAGTGGTTAAATGGCTTTTAGAGATAACCACTTAAACAAATGAGAATTTATAAACTTCAGTATGCATGCATCATTGAGCTAAGAGGAAGAACATGCATATGATTACCATGGTATTAGTGAATGAGCATGACAAACACGAGGTCTTCCAAAAGGCTTATTTTGGAACAATGGGATTGGTGATGTGGCAATGGGGATTGAATTTTAATTGGTATTTACTTGGTCTTCACAGAAAGTATTCATTCGTCACATTTTCTATCCATCATAAATTGGATGAAAAAGTCTTAATGGAAATTCTTCTTATTGGAAAAAGCTGGAACACTTTTGGAACAAACTTGTAGGAGCTTGAATGTGGCTAGACCGTGTCTTTATTGGAGTAGCAACACCATATAGGATTAGCAACATCAAGGTATCCCATGAGTAGTAGAATCATTTTTTCATATGAGTAGTAGCACTCCTGTGTTAATAATGATGCACACCTTTATTCTAATTTTTTTTTCCTAAAGAATCACTCATTTGCAAATTGTCCTTACTAATCCTCCCGTATCTGCAAAAAAACAAGCACTTACCTGCAATAAAACATGATATCATGGAAGACGAGAGGTGATCGGTATATCTTCACCTAAGACATACGCAAAAAATGAAAATTATTGCATATAAAACAAATCTAAAGAAAATGAATGAAGTAAAATTCACTTTATACATGTTGGAGAGCGGTGGCCAACCTAGACTAGCCAATAGTATTTTGTTGATAATTTCTTCGTTTCTCGTCCGATTTGAGTGATTCTAAAGCCAAATGAAAATATATTAATAGGGATACTTCTAGTAGAAATAGGTTTAAAAAATTCCATGATATTATATGTCATATCTGCAAAAGAACATCATGCATGCTAGTGTTGTTTATGAGTTCCCGCCTAGACCAATAGTCACTATTTTGAGTACAATTTTTTCGTTTGATAACGGATTGACGTGATTCAAATTGGAGGTTAAATTATATTCATGTAGGTATATCCAATAGAAACATTTTTTTAATACAATAATAATTGATGGGTCAAATATGTCAATGAACAACCGGTAAAATGAAGTTTTCAGAGTGTTGATTTAGGATAGGCAGTTAGTATTTTGGGCATGTATTTATCGTATGATATCAAAATTGAGTGATTCAAATTGATTTGTAAACTAGATTTATAGAATAATAGTCCTTAGAAACAGGTTTGAAAAATTCATCCATTTAGGGACCCAAAAAAGGATTGTCCTAACTTTGTTCTTGAGCTGCCTACTCTACACCAAGTCAATATTTTGACCATATCTTTTTCGTTTGATACCCAAATTGAAAAATTAAAATTGGATTAGAAACTAGAATTAAAGGGATACTTTGTATAGAAATAGGTTTTAAAAAATTTCCTATATGGTCCCTCAAAACATGGTTGTCCCAATTGTGTTCTCTATGAGTCTAACAAGCCAAAATGCCCCAAAATTCAAAAAACAAAAGCCTCCCAAACAATGATTCAAATAGATGTGAATGCTTGTAATAATATAAATTTTAATATAATACATACACATATCAAAATTCCAATCATTGAGTACCTAGATTGACTACACAACGTGTTGCAGCAGTTGCTGCAACTCCTAAAAAATGATATGATTTTCAAAATAAAATTTGTGTAATTTTGTGGTTGTGTTAATTTCAATTCAAAATAATCTAAAATTTCATATGAAAATGAAACACAACCACTTACCATGATGGTCATGCTTCTCAAACTTGAAGAATTCTATACCCCCATGGCTCCTCCTCTAGTAAAATCTCCATTCACTAATGAATTCTTTCTCTCACCAACTTCCTGCAAAAGAGAGATTAGTAATATGGGTGGCTCTTACTGCATCACGTGTTCAGGATTCTCCATTCAAAACATATATTATACTCATGCATCAAAATCAAACACTCTAAATCATGCTCTATATGTTCTTCTACCCATGCAATCTATATACTCTTCTACCCATGCAATCTATGTGCTCTTCTACCCATGCAATCTATATACTCTGGTGCAAGTGAGACATGAGTCTACCACGGATAATCCCCACCTTTTAGGAATTGGTGATAGATGTGTAGGTTCTTACCTCCCATCTTTATCGCTTAAGCCTTAGTAGAACCAGAGATGATGCAACTAAAACCAATGCTAGTATGTACTTTTGCAACCTTGATAACTTCCCCGACAACGACACCAAAATGTTGGGAAAATCAATTGCTTATGAAAACAATCAATTCACAACATAAATTATTAGCCCAAGGAAACATCTTGTTATTTCATGGTTATCATGACAAATATATGCATGCTACAGTTTCCTCACTAACATTGGCCATCTAGTATGTGTGCAACAAAGTAAACCAATTCACTCTTGCATAAATTAAAACACACTTGCGAAAATTGAAACACACTCGCTCTTGCATAATTGAAAGCACACTATGGAAACTGAAACACACCCACTATTGCAAGAAAGTAAATCACACTTGTGGAAAAGTAAATCACACTTGCAAAAAAGTAAATCACACTATGGTTGAAACCATGCTAATCTACAAATATAACACACTTGCATAAGTACAGAACTTGAATTAAAAATACATCTACAAAAATAAATGAATCAAAGTAAAATACATCATATGCTAAGCAATAAGAAGAAGCTAGTCTAATTACAAGTTGGAGAAATTAAATAATTACAATCTGCATTAACAAAAGAGACATAAATTGAAGAATTACAATCTATATTACAAAAGATATTAAAAGAAATATAATTGTTATTCCATCACAAATTGGACTTGTTTCTTTAAGAGTCCTCCCCTTTGAATAGAGCATGATCTCTTATTTATACATGAATTGTTTGTTGGGATATTCCTATACTCCATCCTAGTCCTAACAACATTCTCCATTTTTGCATTTTGCATGCAATTGCATGCATCCCAGTCATCAGTCCCAGCACCTAGCCCTTAGTTAGCTAGCCCTGGGAGCTTCTCACTGATCAGTTTTATCCCTCCTAGTGCTTAGTGCACCCTGCATGCAGTTACATGCATCCCAGACGCCGTCTCTCACCTACCACTCAGTTGCACTTCAGTTAGTTGAGTTATCTTTAGTTCTCTCCTTGATTTAAGGATAGATTGACTCTCAACTGACTGTATCACTCCGATGGACCTCCAGTGAGATTAGACTACCCATTCTGACTCCAGTTAGCTCCTCATGCGCCCTCCATTGAGCCTCCTTCATTCAGTTAGTGCCTCCATGTTCCATTTGCACCTACCACACTCAGTTAGACTCAGTTTGACATCTGGTTGACAGTTACTTGTGCATTGATGACTCCACTGATGATGATGAGGACTCCTAGTTGTGATCTGATGACACTCTATTGATCTGATGATCACTCTATGAGAGGCTAATTCGAATTGCCACCTTGGCATTCGAATCCTCTCCACTATTGTACTATTTATTTATCCATATCGTGATTAATGAGTTAGTGTGTGTGTGTGTGAGCTTATTTTGCTTCTATCCGAGTTCTACTGTATTATTATTCCATTGCTCATTTACACTGCATTGACCACTCTTCTTCTATCTTCCTGCTTAATCATAATATTTCTTGTGAGGTATACATCAGCTCTTAGATCTACTGTGAGGTTTTCACATGGTATCAGAGCATGTTGAGATTTTTGTCTATATCCATTCCTGAGAGTTTTTTGCAAGTTATTATCAATATTTCGAGTGCAGCAATTGCAGCAGTTTCTGCACTTTTGTAGCAGTAGCAGTTGCAGAATTTTTCTATTGTTTTTGCAGGTCTTCTACATTTGCAAGTTATTATCAATATTTCGAGTGCAGCAATTGTAGTAGTTTCTGCACTTTTGCAGCAGTAGCAGTTGCATAATTTTTCTATTGTTTTTGCAGGTCTTCTACAGCTTCCATGTATTCAGAAGAAATCCCTCCTCTTTCTCCATTCAATTATGAAGAATGGAAACAAAAAATGATAGCATATTTGAAGAGCCATGATCTCTTTGATTATTGTTTTGAAAGAGAGTTCGAATCCTCTGAAGAAGATAATGACTGGTTAGATTAAGGTGAAAGAGCCCATGCATCCATGTTGTTTGCTATGTCTCGTTGTATGCTACTCCTCTTCATTGATTCTGTTGAATCTCCAAAAGAGCTATGGGCCCATCTGGATGAAAGATTTGGAAAACAGAATGAAGGGATTGGTCCAATCCATTTCGAGAGAAAGACCACTGTTGCATTCGCCCTCCTTGATGATCTCATTGATCATGAATCAGTATCAAACATATCTAATATTGAAGTTGTCCACAAAGAAGAAGAAGTTGCAGATTCTACACTCATGCTCCAAATTTCTTCTATTTCAAATTCTGTGCTAGCTCACACTCTAGAAATTGCAGAGGTTCTTAAATCCTCTCTTGCGCCAGAGTCTGTTGGTTTGCATCATGATCTCATGAATGTTTCGGAGGTTAAATCAACCATTGGAGATAATGCATTTGCTCTCCTTGATCAATCACCTCTTATTTACTACTGTAAGATCATTATTTCATGCTCTCAGAAGGTTATTGAAGATGATGGCCATTACCATTCGCTTGGGATAATTTCTCATGCATTCAATGGTTTAGATCTCACCTCAAATGGTTCAAAGGAGATCTTAAGAAACCAATTTTCAAGTCTTGGATCTGATTTGGATTCCAAGCAATCACTGACATTTGATGGTTCTTTTGAGCATAATCTCACCCATGATGGTTCGAAGGAGAAAACAAAAGACTATCTACACATTCATGGTTTTGATCCTACCTCAGCTGATTCGAATCACAAGTTCAAGGATCATCCTCATACTTTTGGATTTGTTATCATCACATTCGATCTGAAGAGAAAGTACAAGCACATGCTTTTTGAGCATGATCCACTTCTTCCCAAGAAGAAGATACCTCTAGACATATGACCAAGCATCACACCTACTTGAGTTTGGAGCATTTATTTTTTGTGTGTGCCTTACAGTCTATTTTGAGGGGGGGTATTTTTCCCATGAGGTTTTCCCCATTTCCTTGGTTTATTGACTGTTATTATTATTCATTGTATTGGGTGACCTTTGGTCTCAGTTACCAGGGCCCAGGATGGATTAAGGGGGAGTGTTGGGATATTCCTATACTCCATCCTAGTCCTAACAACATTCTCCATTTTTGCATTTTTAGTCATGCATGCAACCATGATTTTGCATGCATCCCAGTCATCAGTCCCAGCACCTAGACATCAGTTAGCTAGCCCCGAGAGCTTCTCACTGATTAGTTTTATCCCTCCTAGTGCTTAGTGCGCCCTGCATGCAGTCACATGAATCCCAAGCGCCCTCTCTCACCTACCACTTAGTTGCACTTCAGTTAGTTGAGTTATCTTTAGTTCTCTCCTTGATTTAAGGATAGACTGACTCTCAACTGACTGTATCACTCCGATGGACCTCCAGTGAGACTAGACTGCCCATTCTAACTCCAGTTATCTCCTCATGCTCCCTCCACTGAGCCTCCTTCATTCAGTTTGTGCCTCCATGTGCCAGTTACACCTACCACACTCATTTAGACTCAGTTTGACATCTGGTTGACAGTTACTTGTGCATTGATGACTCCACTGATGATGATGATGACTCCTAGTTGTGCTTTGATGACACTCTATTGATCTGATGATCACTCTATGAGAAGCTAATTCGAATTGCCACCTTGGCATTCGAATCCTCTCCACCATTGTACTATTTATTTATCCATATTGTGATTAAGGAATTAGTGTGTGTGTGTGAAGTTATTTTGCTTCTATCCGAGTTCTACTGTATTATTATTCTGTTGCTCATTTACACTGCATTGATCACTCTTCTTCTATCTTCCTGCTTAATCATAATATTTCTTGTGAGGTATACATCAGCTCTTAGATATGTTGTGAAGATTTTCACATTGTCCATAACAAATAATAAATACAGATCCATTTTTTTTCATGAAGTTACAACAATTTGCTAATAGTTAGCAACTAGAAATCAACTCAAATATTTTCCAATATATTCTCAAAACTAATCAAACTAATCCTATCAATGGTTCCAATATTCTCTCATCATCCAAGATGAATCTTACATAATTGAAAAATGAATTTTCATGGACTTTCAAAACTGTTCATGAATTGTTGTTACTTGTGGAAGTAATAACAACACAAGTAACAACAAATAGTAAAATGCCAATTTTTTCACAAAGTAAGATCTGGTCTTTGAGATACTTTGAGGATAGGCTTATATTGACTCAATGATGCCTCATACAAGAAATATAAAGTACCCATTTCATGGATCTTATGATATAGAAGTAGCGACAAGTGTCGACAAGTAACAACATCAGGCCTGTTTCTGCAAAAGTCATCAAACTCATCCACATTTCAAAGATAAATGCAAAATATTTTATTTTTCCAATTTTTAATCATAATTCACATGAAAATACTAAATATATGCAATGGAAAACACCTTAAGTCTAAATCCCGCACATAACATAAAAAGGGATTAATAATATTAATACAAGCTTATGGGCGAGCAAGAAGGGATTAAAAGTAGGGAAAAGATAATATAAAATGATGACAATTCCATGGCCCAACAAGATTCATCTTCAACAATGGATTAGGGAGCCAATTCTAGGGTTATATGCCAACCGATCACATTTTGGAAAAACGGTAGTTAGCATTCATATTTAATTATGGGGAGGATGTGGTTCATGTTCAATATGAGAAATGGTATTTGGGGTAACACTCTATTGACCTTAATATATTGGCCTTCTTTTTTCATCCAAGGAAGGAAAATTCCAATGTACACCAAATTTGAGAATAGGTTTTGGCTCTATCTTTGGATCTATAACACACATTTCATTAAATTTGGAATTAAATATTGGATCTAGAATCCCCCCTATTAACGCCTAAAAATCGCACACATGCAACATTCGACGATTCATCCAATAAAACATCATCAACATAAATAATGCATCTCACCACAGGCATCTTCAACAGATCCAAAACACATCTTGAGCCCACAAATTCCCAGAAACAGTCAAAACAAAGGGTAGCGTGAGTATTACATAGGTTCTCTCGCTATAGCGCAGGTTATCTGAACAATGCCCGCGCTACACTACATGAATTTTCCTTCAATAGTCGCAGTACTGTCAAAATGAAGGGGCCACTTCATCCTAGTGGCGCATTAAATGCTCAATCCTCACCAAGGATAAGAATTCGTCTCCTCACAACTTGGTGGCATTAATCAACCCCCTTATGTACCTTGGAACTAGTTCATGAAGGAGGAGAGTTCACATTTGTATCTAGTTTTTGTTGGCCACCTCTTGGCCTAATAAAGAAAGCCATTGGCATGCATATTGGAGAGAGAAATTAGAGCAAGGTTATGTTGTTGGATTTGAGTTGGAGCTTCCTCATATCCCACCATTGCTTACCATTGTGAGCATTTCCAAGCTTGCTTGCCACCTACCATCAAGGGGCAAGTGTTTCTCTCCATTGTTCTCCCATTTAATTAGCATTTAGTTTGGACAAGAAAGGCCTCCCTAAGGGATATTTTTGTCTTCCCTTGAAGCCAATACCTCCTAGGTGTTTCACAACTATTCCATTGGGAAATACAAGAGTGGTTTGGCATATGTTGGTTGTTATTGGATTTTGCATTCTTCCCCCATCTCTTTTTATTTATTTTTTATCAATATTTTCATGTTTGAATGTGAGCTACACTGACAATCTCTTGTAGGATGACTTGGAGGAATACCAACCAACCTACAACCTACAAGGCTTAGCTCCTTACCAAGCGGAAGAGTGCACTTGTGCAATTTTTCCATAATAGTTCTAATGGATACCATACTTATTTTTGTTCATTTATTTTTAAACTAGGTTGTTTATGCTAGTATCTAATTATGGGTGTTGTTCACTTGCAGGAGAGCAGGTATTACACCTCTTGCTTCCAGAATTTGGCCCCGTCACGACCATATCTTATTTTTTTCCCACAGTCACGCGGATCCCGACATATCTACCATGCTAATATTGTGGATTCAACTCGGACAGTCATGTGTATAGTGCAAGTTACCAGTGGCACACCCGTGCTACACTGCTCATTGCACCGACGCAGAAGTTTAGTGTATTACACGCGCTACAGTGCATCTATTTTGTACTAACTCGAGCCTTATGTGCAATAGAGTTTGGTTTGGACGTGCTATTGTTACTTATTTTCTTTTTATCTGCATAGCTTATTTTGACAGTCCAATTGCTGCTTACTAGTGAACTTGAATTAAGGCTAATTCACCTAGTTACTTAATTTTTTAGTAATTAGTACACCTGGACCAATATTAGGAAGTAAAGAGTACGTCTCTCTCGAAACTTAACTAGGTAACCAACTTTGAGGCTTCCAACATGCCTCATTGTTGTCACTAGCATTCAAGAGCATTTCTTGTTATGCATCAAATCAACATGTTGTTTTTAGTAGTATTGCTAGTGTAGAAAACACTTTGTGCACACAAGCAAGGACCTAAAGACATTTTTCGCCCGAAGTATTCTCTTCACCTCGCACTTCATGTGATATTGGTGAATCATAAAAAGGGTGAGAAGTGTGAAATATCTCCATTGCACACTTGTCTATTAGATAGATTAATTCTATTTTGTGAAGCACCATGACAATCTCTTAGAGTTAAAAGTACATATTTCTTGACATACTCTTTTAGTTAATTTTCCGACATAATCATTTGTTTTTTCTTTTATCACATGTTTTTGTTCCACTAGCACACAATAAGAGGCATAAATACTTTCCCAACCCAAAGTATGCTCTTCACCTCACACTTCATGTGAGCTTGGTGAATTAGAAAGGTAGGGATTGTGAAATACCCCTCTTACACTTCATAAGTGAAACATACAAAACCCCTTAAAATTAACATTGTAATTGTCTTAACCAACTATAATCCTCCACAGGAGGTAATAAAACAATATTTTAGTTAGGTAGGCATCCATTAATGCCCACCAATCTTGTTTCATTAGGAATATTTTGAAACTTAGCATTGTTGTCTCTTAGGGTACTTACAAAATCCCTCTATAAGCAAGTGTTAAAAGAAAACCCAGATCAGAAGTGCACCTTGACCAAGGAGGTGAACGTCGAGGTATATCTACCCTGCTCTCCCCTATGAGCCACTCAGATTGTTGTAGGGAGATGACACTATACCATTCATGTCGAACCATTGATCCACACTTGACGCAAGGTATCTTAGTGGCCCAACTTAGGATACCACCAAGGAGCAATTGTGAGTGAAATTGACTCCCAAAGTTATCTATTTTCATTGGGAGGTGTTTCCAAGTCTTCTCGATTGGATCATTGGCCCCATCGCAGGTAGAACTAGCTCTTTGTTACCTCCACTAGTCGATTGGTGAGTGGATACCATTATCACTATCAATTGTACTTTTGGGAGGCCCAATGGCATTTGAGAGGAAGGAATTTAGGTATTCTAAGGAATTTACATTTATTTTATTTTTAACTACACGTTCACTAACTCGTAATAAAAATAACCTACATGTGGGAATTCATGCACTAAAACTGACACTTCACATATCACTCACTCATCGCACCATTTTTGCATTTGTTGGGTTTGGCATATTTTTGCATTTGTTCAATTGTGTTTAAATTCCATTATCACTCTCTTTTAACACAAAGCCTTCACCATTGAGGAACAAAAAAACATCCTAAGATGGTCTCGTAGATTGCAAGGCCTATCCCCGCTCTCAAGGGTTTTTTTTTCTCCTTCTCCCCATATCACATGTGGAGGGAATCAAGCCGGGGTTGTTCCCAGGAAGAATTGATAGGGTCATCTAGTAGAGGCCAAGCCTTACTAGGCACATTTTCTCACCTCAGAGAATCTATCAATTACACCACTTCTTCCCCCATCGGAAGTAGTACCCCGTTGGCTTATCCCCAAGGAGATCCCTCATAACCTTTTGACCCTTCCTCCCTTATAGGAGGTCAACCATTGTTCACACCACCACCTAGGTCCCCACCTTGTGGAAACTACATCCCAAAAATAATGGAAAGACCAATCGTACCTGCCTTACCATTTATGGCTAGTTTAAATCTACCAGATTTGGCCAAATTGACTAATGATCCCATCGCTCATGATGCAACATAGCTGGCTATGCCAGATAAGCTTCCTTCCAATATTCCCAAATTCCAAGGAAAACAAGGAGATGATCCTTCCAACCACATTATGTCTTTCTACCTATGGTGTTCATCTAACAGCATAGTGGATGACCCCATGAGACTTCGCCTATTTCAACATACACTTACCAAAATGACAACAAAATGGTACATAGACCTAGAAAGTGGAACCCATTCCACATTTGAAACTTTGGCCATCGCATTTCTCACGTACTTCCAACTACCTATTCGACATGATCCAGGCCTCGAAATTCTCACCAAGTTTAGGAAAAATACTTCTACACACATTGCGGACCACATTCATGAGTGGCGTAGATGTCGTACACTATGCAAGGTCAAAATACAACCTCCCTTTCTATTGGATTGGTTGATCAAATCTCTCCAACCCGCCTTAGATAAATATGTCGCCACCTCCATGCCGCAAAGCGAGGAAGAGGCCATTCTCAAAGCACAACATTTTGACCTTATAAATGCACAATCCAGATAATTTTTCACAATCCTCACTGATGCCCCTCGGCATCGGTCGTTGGATCCTACACCCTCGGACTCGTCACATTCGACAGATGGGATTATTTGGTCCATTTATCATTTAGGAAAGGTTCCTCCCACCACATCAGTACCATTTAACATGGTACCATATTACCCATCCATGCCACTTGTGTCGGTACCCCCTGCATCGGTACCAACACCATCAATTGGTAAATTGCAGTATGGAGCATATAGTCCTACGTACCGAAACGTTATCCAAACAATGACGGTTTCAGCACCACCAATTGTGCAAGTTGCTCCTACTTCCACATATTATGGAGCACAAGACGCATTTATCCCACCACCGAGGTATAACCCATATTACCCATTTCCATTCCCAATTGGTCAGCAACCTTCCCCCCACATGGGGTTTAACCTAGTTCAACCTACTTATGTACAACAAGCTCAACAATTCGAATAATTGAATGCCACAAACCCCCAAAATCCAAAGAATCGGGGGAATAAGAAAGGTAAGAACAAACAAATTCAACATCCAGGGCAAGGGGGAAATCCCCCTCCCCAGCAAAACCAGAATACAAGTGATCCAAATGCAGGTACTAACAATCCCCCCAAACAAGGGAAGAATCCTCCCCTGAGAACCAACTATTGCCGATCCATTTTCTGCAATTATGGTCATTACAAAAATCATTGTCCTCTAATAATCGACTGCCAACAGTTGTTGGAAGATAAAAATAAGATGGTGACGAACCCTCCTCAAGCAACAAACCCTCCCCAAACCCAAACAACATTGTTACAACAACCCTTCGCCAATCAAGGGGCAGTTACACAAGAACAAGATCCTCGCCACCCAACGATGGCTATTTCCAAAATATCTATACGATGGATGTAAACCTCCAAACGTGAGCCAAGGTTTATGATGGGCCTTCCACCCCCCAAGTAGAATATGTTCCTATCCTATCACCCCCCCCCTACAAATACCATGCCCAAACACTGAAAAAAATCCCACGGATTCTGAAAGTACCACTCAAGCATACCCCTAATAACCCCCACAGGAAAGACACACACAATTGCAACATTGTGTATGACTTGGCTCAATCCCTTGCGGCTATGTCCACATTAGAAGTGCTACAATATTTCCCAACACAAAAAAAGGTGTTACTCAATGCACTCGATGTTGTCAGCCCTTCCAAATTGCACCTCATGACCTTTGGTGTTAGCAAAGGTGATCCGTGACTACCATCATCAGTCGCATTTCAAGTTCCAGTCATGGTTAAAAATATCATGATCCATCATTGTATCATCGACGAAGGCACGCCCACTTGTGTTATGTCCATAAAAGTATGGAAACGTTTAGGATCCCCTGAGCTGGTCCCCTCATCTATTGCTCTTCGCGCATATGATGGGATACCATCCCAACCAAGAGGATTGTACCAAAATGTCCCCATAGAGCTGGGGGGGAATATGGTTCTATCGCTCTTCACGCATATGATGGGATACCATCCCAACCAAGAGGATTGTACCAAAATGTCCCCATAGAGCTGGGGGAAATATGGTTATGATAGATATTGAAGTAATCGATTTCGAGCTCAATTACAAGATCCTCTTGGGGTGTAGTTACATGTATGCCATGTAGGAGGTATCCTACTCAATCTTCTGTATCATGATGTTTCCCTTAAATGGGAAGATAGTTACCCTCGACCAACCTAACTATTATGACCCTAATGGCACAAGCAATCCCAACAATGTCCTACCAACTATACTGGTAGATGATCAACCGTATGTTGACATCGCCCCCTGTATTTAAAAGGAATCCAATTTGTTAGGTGCATATTCGGGACCACCACCGAATATCCCTACACCCAATGATGGCCTAATGTGCACAATTTTCACCACTGAAAATGGAGCTACCTCCACCTCAACATTGTCATCCGCACCACCGTTGAGCCACAGGATTGAACAAACGTTAATTCCATCGGCACCACCAATATTTTAAATCCCATTCTTGTATCCTCCCTTAGGTGTACAAGGGACATCGGTTATGGCTTGGTTAACTCTTCTTATGCTAACCTTGGGAATCCCAATGTGGTACCTTACACCACCTTTCCCAGAGATGGATTCCAAACCAGTCGCCCATTATGAGTTTGTACCTGTTTCGGCTAGCATGGCCATAAGGCCCTTAACACGTCCAATTACGATAGCCCAACCTATGACACCCGCAACTACCCCACAATCGATCGTCACTAATAACGCCAATGGGGGCACCAAACAACCAAAGTTGAAAGGTCCCTTATTACCCAAACCAATAAATACGTCAGTCAAAACTGAAAATCCTAAAGAAGGGGGAATCAACCATCGGGAGTTAAAAGCTCCAGTTATGTTCAATACTCCCACTCAAAGGGTCACACCATGGTGTTCTCTTTGCGGGTAGAAAGGCCACGCAAAAAATTTATGTCCTACTCTACCAGAGCTAAGGAATTTTCTCAACACTCTCGTGAGCATCACCCATGCTCCACCAATGATGAAAGGGGGAACACTTCCCTCACCCACATCTAAGTCCAAAAAATTGTGTACGAACCATGCATGTTCCATCTGTTCTCAGCATGGGAACTGTACGCACCATTTCCCAGAGCTCCCTCGATATCGCGAGGCATTGTCAACAGTCCATATCACTCAAGTAACCATTGAGGAACCCCCCTTCTTACACTAAGAAGTAGCATCCATCAATGTGATCACCACCTCATCGACACCACCAACTACCCCTCCCATAGAAGTGGCGCCAACTACCGACGAAGTGGTAGAGGCTGTAATGTCGCAAGCACCATCTAAAATTACGACGACAACACCACACCATGAATGATCGTCATGTGAACACTCTACCCATATGCTCATAATGGAGCAAATAAATACCCAAGAATACCAAGAGCACTTCTGTACCCGTGTACCAAGACCTTGCAGATTTTGTGGAGAAACCACCCATTACTCCTTTCAGTGCTGCATTTTTCCCGCCGAATGCCAAAATCGTCTTGAACTTATGAGAATGCAAGATCAAGTATAAACACCCTATGAAACCTCGCAAGTGTCACCAATCGGGGAGGCAGTTTTGACCTTCCCCGACACCATTGACACTGAATCTCCTTTAGCCGGTGTCCTCACTTGCAGTGATTCCTTGTCTTCTTACGAAGACAAAGACCACCCAAAAACATTCCTAGCAAATTAAAAAAATCTTAAAAGGGGGTGCTTGACCCCGTCACAAACAAGACATCAAACATCTCCCGTTGATATTCTTATTTGTGACACAAATTATTACCTTCATTTCATCTCAAATTAGAAAGTAAATCTACCTTTGTTTTCAAAAAATACATATGGCATCCTCAATGGACATCTACATAGGTTATGCAGATGGAGCTAGTCGATGGTCCAAACATCTAGCATCCCCTGCTTGGGTTATATACACCCCCTCTCATACACTTCACCACACTGGCGGAGTATTCCCAGGGGTACTAACCAACAACCAAGCAGAGTACGGTGTCGTAATAGGTCTTTTAAGTGATGCTCTACATCTAGGTATTCACCATCTACATGTGGACCTCGACTCCCAACTTTTCATATCACAATTGAATAATTTATTCTGTGTTTGCAACTCGCTCCTCTTCTGAAATTTTTTGTGCGTGCACCTTCTCATTCGATAGTTTGAAACCATAACTTTCACACATATACCGATAAACTCCAATGCATTCGCCAACTCCATCGCCAATATGGTATTTAATTGGCACCTAGTACATCACCCAACTGCATAACCCTGCATACCGATCATACATAAATATATCTATGTGTCTCACCTATGACTACACATACATGTATTTGATCATCACAAGTCCTAAAAAATCGATAATACATGCCCAACATAAATATGATAGTACCAAACCACTACATATGCATCGCATCAACATATAGGCAACATAAAGAAAAATACACATATATCACATACATAAAGAGACACATACATCATGTGTTGCCAAAATGGTATATATATATATATATCGTCAAACAATATGTGTGTCATATACAAAAAAATGGCCCTCCGGGGGCATATACATAGTAGCCTTATAGGGGATACATAAAAAATTGCCTCCCATAGGGTCATAAAAAAATCTACAAAATTGGGGCTCATAGCCCTACATCAAATCAAGCCGCCCCGCCGGCTAGTGGATCTTGGGGTCCCAAAATCGCAAGTGGACGTATATCCTCCCCTTGTGCCGGATCTAGTTCCTACCACGGTATTTGTTGTGGAGGAGGATCCACCCCTCCCTATGCCTCCCAAGCCACATGACAAGCAACCACAACCCGTCACATAATATGCCACCAAGCGGGCCCACACTCTGCTGGCAAATGAAGTGTCAAGGACACCTCATCATCATCAAGGTCATCCCAGTCGTACTCATCAACCGCAGCTGTCAGCCCGCTTAACCTCCTCTCTAAGTCATCTACTAGTACCACCATCTGGTCCCCAACATTGGTCCCACTTGCCGCAGATCCTCCAGCTCCAAATCCTCCAGTAGGAACACCCTCAGCAACACCTAATCCTACAATGCCAGGCCCAGATCCGCCAACAAGATGATCCCTACCTGGTCTTGACCTCCGAGGGGACCTCACAGACCAACATCTGCACCAAAAGAGGAAACCACTATAAGTACCTGATAAACATATATATATCACCAAAATGTGCATAAATAAAAAAATATGTATAAATATATATGAGAACAGTACAAAAACATAAAAAAAATACCAGTAGCACAAAATCCTCCAACCGGGACATGAACCTCCAGATCACCCCAGAAGTCCATCCCACTCCAAGGATACCTCTCAGGATGGTTGATATGGCCCTCCCACACGTCCAGCACCTGCTGTTAAATTTTTAGAATTTACTTCAATCTGATCTAGGATCTTAACTGAGAGAAAAATATGTACAACAAATTTACAACATATCAATCATGGACACAATAATACAAGCACACAAGAGACACAGAGTTTACTTGGGGAAAACCATAAAGGTGAAAAACCCCAATAACTTCCTCAGAGATAGATAGAGCAATGATACAACCAGAATACAAGAGATAGTCTTCTCCTAGCAGCAGAGCATCCTCCTCCACAAGTGCGCCACTCTCCAAAGTGTGAGTGAGAGAATAGAATGTGTAAAATGGGAGAGACACACTCTCTATTTATACACTAACTTGACTTGACCTTTGCTCAACTAAGTCGGCCTCAACTTAACCACTTAACATAATTCCGACTGGGCTGATCCCCACTAGGGTGGTCTAATAACCCTTTGACCCACATGGCCAACCCCCAATAGGGTGGTCTAATAACCCTTTGACCCACATGACTTATACAGGGCCGACCCCAACAAGGTGGTCTAATAACCCATCAAGTATAAGTTACGACACTTACAATATAAATGATGACACTTCCGTATAGAGGAATAATAACATCTCTATAGGAATACAATATACATATATGTGAAATACATTCCGAAGTTACATATACATCAACACTCCCTCTTAACTAGGAAGGTATTTCTCGACACAGATCTGCTAGCACAAGTCTTCTTCTCTGGATCATCATCAACGAATCATCATCCTCGAATCATCGTCATCGTCACTGCTGCTGCTATCTCAATCAATCTCTGAATCTACTCATCATAGGAAGTTCTACAGAGCCAGTCCTTTTTCATACTAGATGTAGGCCCACCACCTGCAGGTCTTTGTCATCACTGGCCATACTGTGGAAATCTCAGGACTTATTACGTGCATCACAAAACCTTAAAAGAGTCTCTTGACTAGCAAGAACCCTAAAGAGCATCTGAGGCCTTTTTCATCCTGTCCAGATCTCCAGGACTTATTACATGTGACCCCACCACAAAACCTCGAAAGAGAATCCCAGGACTGATTACGAGCAAAAGGCTCAACCTATCGGATCTCCCAGGGCACAAATTACATGTGGTCACCACAAAACCTCGAAAGAGCATCCCATGACTGATTATGAGCACAAGGCTCAACCTATCGGATCTCCCAGGGCACAAATTACATGTGGTCATGGAAAAACCTCGAAAGAGCATTCCAGGACTGATTACGAGCACACGACTCAACCTATCGGATCTCCCAGGGCACACATTACATGCCATAGGACAAAACCTTGAAAGAGCATCTTCCAGATATCCCAAGGCACAAATTACATGCCATAGGCAAAACCTCGAAAGACTATCTGCAGATCTCCTAGGGCACAAATTATATGTCCTCCCAAGCAAAACCTCGAAAGAGCATTTGCCAGATATCCTAGGGTACAAACTACATGCCATAGGAAAAACCTCAAAAGACTATCTGCAAATCTCCCAGGGCACAAATTACATGCTTATCTGTACAACCTGTTCCACGGCCACAGAGTATCAACCTGATACTCACCATACATCATCTTGATGTACACATGATCATCTTGATCATCATCACTGCAACATCCTGCTGCATGTCATCTGGAGCAACATCCTGAATCTCGTCATCCATGATCATCCTGATCATACAATGCATCTACCTGATGCATACCAAGTATCTACCTGATACATATCATCATACATGATCCTCCCGATCATACAATGCATCCACCTTATACAAATACAAATACATGATCCACCTGATCATACATGATACATATCAACATACATGATCTACCTGATCATACAATGTATCCACCTGATACATAGACAGATACATGGTCCAAGCATCCAACATGATGCATACACAAAATACATACAAATTATCCAACCAATCATATCCAGCATCCAACATGATGCGTACATACATATAAATGATCCAACTAATCATATCCAGCATCCAACATGATGCGTACATACATATAAATGATCCAACTGATCATATCTAGCATCCAACATGATGCATATACAGAGCAGTAACTGGAGCATCGTCCTGATGCTCATCATCCATGATCCTCCTGATCAACATAGCATCATCCTCTTTAGATCATCTCATCGTCCACGAAGCACAGCCTAGATGCACATCATCCATCACTTACACCACCGACATGAGAGAACACATCAACCACCATTCGGGGAAGGCTCCATCCCTTACTTTTTCACCATGGGAGAACACATCTACCACCATGTGAAAAATGGCTCACCAATTACATCACGACCAAGGGAGAACACATCAACCATGTCAGAAAAGCTCATGTGCATCTGCATCTTCCGGACTCATCACTTCCCTTTGGAAGGAACCTCAATCTGAAGTGCACCAAGCCTCTCTCTGAAGTACTCAAACTGCACTCTGGCCAACGGCTTGGTCAATACATCTACAACCTGCTCATATGTCGCAACAGACTCTCCTTCGGCTGTACTCAGTTCTACGCAGGACTGCTTCCTGCTAAACCAAGAGATCACACCTGATCCCTGTCTGCAGCACTGCCTGCCCAATCTGAATCAACATAACCCTGCAGGTTAAACTTTTGATTCGCATCATACTTGAGCCCATAATCAACTGTACCCTTCAGGTACCTCAGAATATTCTTTACAACAACCAGGTGAACACTCCTCGGATCCATCAGGAACTGGATCAATGTGTTCACCGCAAAGCAAATATATGGTCTCGTGTTCGTCAGGTACATCAAGAACCCAATCATCTGACGATACATAGTGATATCAACCGACTCAGATGAAGCATCACACAGAAGCTTCAGGTTCGATGCCATAGGTGTGGCCATAGCCTTGCAGTCCATCATCTCGAACCTCTTCAGGATCTCTACTGCATACTTCCCTTGTCCAAGGAAGATTCCATCTGCACTCTGCCACACCTCCATGCCAAAAACAAATAGTGCATCATCCCCAAGTTCTTCAACTCGAACTTGGCAGCAAGCTTCCGCTGCGTGTCGGCAATCAATCTATCTTCACCTGTAATAAACAGGTCATCCATATACAAAAGTAGTATCACTGGATTTCCTTCCTCAACCTTGTAGTAAAGGTTGGAATCTGCTCTACTCTTGGTAAAGCCCAAACTGGATAGAAAGCTGTCTATCCTACCATACCAAGTTCTGCACATATATGACTTCCTGTCATGTGTCTCATAACCAAGTAGTTTCTCCACATACACTTCTTCAACTACACCATTCAAGAAGGTTGTCTTGAAATCCATCTGGTGTATCTTCTATTTCATCACTTTTATATTTCTCTATGCTTCCATCTACAGCATGCTTGATCTAATAGATCCATATGGAAGTCATAACAAATTTCCCTTCAGGTCTTGGGACTACATCCCAAACATCGTTCTTCATGATCGATGGATCATGGCATTCTTCCGGTATCCTGGGAACTTCAATATCTTCAATAGATAATTTTGTTGCGTTGAACAAATGTTGTAGTCCTTCTTTTGTAGGTGATGGTATACGATCTTTCCTACACAACAAGTTAAATTGCATGATTAGAAAACATCTCATAGTTTTCAGAACAAATTCTTACACATAAAGAAATATGTCATATAGTCATGCAATTATTTTAGCCAATGCTTTAATACAACATTTATCCATATCCCGTAACTTTCTAGATGTCTTCCAATCTCTACCAGAACATTGTTAAGAGTGTGCACAACTCCTAACATATCAGCAAAGAGGTTTCATTCTAGATAAGTAGCAATGGAATGTTGTACAGTGCCATAGGCCACTTACCCATGTATATTAGTAGTATACTGTTCATCAATGCAACTATTCTAATATGCATAATACACAACCTAATTCTAGGAACATAAGCATATACATCATTGAACAACATTATGTAAGAAATGACAATTCAAATACTTATCTTTGTTTGGTTGCTGGGTGGACTCCCTCTGAATCTTTGCAACTCCATTTTTATGAGGATTGTGAGAAGTGGTCAACTCCCTCTGAATATCTGCATCCTTGCAGAAACTACTGAAGTGTGCTCCTTTGCTCTCTTGCAGGAACAACTGGAGTGTGCTCCCTCTTAATCTTTGCTTCCTGGATTACCTGTTCTTGAACTTATATCCATCCTTAATCACTATGCATGCTTATTAGTATCATCATTGTGTTATCCTTGAGGTCTCATAGATAATCACACATTTATTAGTATAATCTTAATACTATCAAAACACAATAATCTTAAACAAGTATAGTCATGATCATTCATAGATAATAAACATTAGTATTCAAGGTTTCAGGGAAGTCTTCTTTTACTAATGCATATTCTTATTTGATCATAGGAATTTTCTGATTAGTTAAATCATCAATGCATAAACCCATGATTACTCAAACCTATAACTTCATGATTCTTCTGGTTAGTCATATCATCAATTATGGTAAGAAACATAATGTGTATACAACCATGACTATTCAAACCTACGACTTCATGAATAATCATTATCAACAACACAACAATATAATATCCTAACACAAGGTAGGATTCTAGCTTGATATAGGAAAAACATACCTGGATTAGCATGCTAGCTAGTTATGTCTAACATACCCACATAATGTCTTCTGGTTCTCTTTAGTGACTTGTGCTAGTAACCTACATGTCTCATAGGTTAACCATTGTAGGACCAAGTTATACATACCTCGAAAGTAGATCTTCTATGTGATCCATGACAATGGATGAATCTTTGTCTTCATGTCACCATGATCATATGTTCTTGAAGTAGAACATGATTTGTCTTTCTTGGTGTACCTTTTATGTTAGCGAACAACATAAACCTCATACAACATCACAATGCAATAGTACATTCATAAGTGTCAAAACCTTAATCAATGAATATCTTCTATTAAGGTGATATGACAAGTCTAGTAATTAATCAAGATTGTACTGTAATGATATGAAGACAAACATATGATAAACTTAACCATGAAACATACCTATAAGCCATACCTGTCAAGATTGCTTGTAATCTTCTTATGAAAGGCCTTAGCCTCATCTCCCTATGAGATAGGAACTTCTTCACTTATGCAGGTGACCAATCCATCTTCTTCTAGGATTAACCCAATCCACTTGATTTGCAAGAACTGGACCTGGAGCTGGATTAGGGTTTGTCAAAGAAACCCCAAAAATTCAAACTTTGAATTTCAAACTTCCGAAAGGATAGAAATATGCGCCTTGATGAGCTGATCAAGTTGGTATATTCAGAATTTGAAAACTGCAAAGTTTCACCCCTCGAAATTGCCTTTTAGATTTCCGGATTCACTGGGGAGGACCCTGAATTAGGGTTTGAGTTTCTCAGAGCTTCACCCAACCAAAATATTTGATTCAAAGCTCTAAGCTTCGATTTTTCTAAGGAGCTTCCAGCCGTGGTCACAGATTTCCAAAATTCCAATTTTTGCAGAAGCCCTAATTTTCCATCTTTCCGATCAAAGTCCCGAACTGGGGTTTGATTAAGCCCGGCCTTCTGCCCAACCAAAAAATATGATATTGGTTTCTAAATTTCGATTTTGATGAGCATCATCCAGCCATGGTCTCCGATTACAAAAATTCCAACTTTCTCCGAAGCCCTAAATTCCGGAAGCCATGAATGAAGGTGCTAAAAAATAATTCTGTTTTTGACAGAAATATGTACCCAATTGTTTCTGGTGTAACTCCGAACGTTTTGATCCACAGGGTCTGAATACTTTTTTTGAGATATCCTGATCTATTATCTTTCCATCCCAACAGGTCTGACCTCAATTGGATTCTCTGAGAGAGATTTATGCCAAGTGTCGCAACGTGACCTGTTTATGGGATAATACAGGAGAGCGAACTTGTGCGGCATACCACGTGTCATTGGTTCAACTTCGGCCTCTGAAAAAGTTTTTTGAGATAGTACAGTCTGTGTACTAGCTGTCACTTTTTATGAAATTTCATTTGGAGCTTCCTAACCCAAGTTATGACCTTTTTCCCAAGGTCACCTGATTTTGACTCAGATCTGGAAGAGGCAGAAACCCTATATTGTACAGATCATAAATCACAAAGTATAACGAATTAGAGGTTGTCCTTTGGACACACGGTACATGGGGATCTGATATTCGACCTATAAAATTTTTAGATCCGAAAACGTCTCCAAAATGGATTTATACCGAAAGTTCTACGATGATTGGTTTTTGCTATATCAAGCCCTAGCATCGTAAGTGCAACAAGTGTCATACATGCCATATCATGCCTTCTTTCAGGCTAGCTCTAATACCATGTTAAATTTTCAGAATTTACTTCAATCTGATCTAGGATCTTAACTAAGAGAACAATATGTACAACAAATCTACAGCATATCAATCATGGACACAATAATACAAGCACACAAGAGACACAGAGTTTACTTGGGGAAAACCATAAAGGTGAAAAACCCCAATAACTTCCTCAGAGATAGATAGAGCAATGATACAATCAGAATACAAGAGATAGTCTTCTCCTAGCAGCAGAGCCTCCTCCTCCACAAGTGCACCACTCTCCAAAGTGTGAGTGAGAGAATAGAATGTGTAAAATGAGAGAGACACGCTCTATATTTATACACTAACTTGACTTGACCTTTACTCAACTAGGTCGGCCTCAACTTAACCACTTAACATAATGCTGACTGAGCCAACCCCCACTAGGGTGGTCTAATAACCCTTTGACCCACATGGCCAACCCCCAATAGGGTGGTCTAATAACCCTTTGACACACATGACTTATACAAGGCCGACCCCAACAAGGTGGTCTAATAACCCATCAAGTATAAGTTACGACACTTACAATATAAATGACGACACTTCCGTATAGAGGAATAATAACATCTCTATAGGAATACAATATACATATATGTGAAATACATTCCGAAGTTACATATATATCAACACTTGCGGTGTAAAATATGCCCCCACAGGCCCACCACCACCACAAGGCATAATACGCCCCCAAAAATCCATTTGTGGCTCTCATGGACCCCTCGGGGGAACCACTACCTGTGGCCGCAAAGACGAATATCGCTCGAATAAATACAAGCACAATACGCTCCCATAAAAAAAAGTGTGCCACCCCACAAATCGACATAGATCTGACATCTATTGTATCATATATTGCATCATCAACAAACCCCACGCCATAGGATGACCAGCCATAACCCTCTCCACTAGCTGGAGCTGGCATCCAGGATCCTATAATCCGGTTGGGGTAGGTGACCTCCAATACATGAACAACCGCTATCTCCACAACCTCCACCGGTAGAGCCCTCAGATGGCTCACCAACACACCACCAGAGTTCATCGAACTCCGGTCACCATCACAATACCGATCCACCAAAGTATGGATTGTCTCCCCAACCAACTGTGGAGGGAGAGGCTACCTCACTCCCCAGGAACTCAACCTCGTTAAAAAATAGATGTCCTGGACGGTGATACTCATGTCTTCACCGCCCACACAAAAAACCCCGCAGTTACGATCCCACATATCCAGTTGTCACCATAAGAGATAATCATATGACCGCATCAAAGGGCTCTTGAAGAACTTCAAGAGACCAACATATTGCATTGCATCAGCCGCTCTCGGGTCGGCCAACACAACGTCCTTGAGATCATCAAAATTTCTTTCTCTCCACTAAACATCCCGCACGTGCTTCATCACTAACAAGCAACCACCTACACAAGAAAATAACCACTCATAAACCTCATAAAATCAATCGTGCGAACTTCATTAAAAACCCCATGTGTAGCATGATATTTTATAAAAAAATTACGCGTAGCACGACTGATACAATGTTCGTCCGTGTAGAACCAGCACACGAGAATTATACACCTCAGACGCGTGTTTAGCGTGACTGTTCTAGAAACAACAACTCTACACCTAGTGCGTAGCCGAAGCATCTATCTCCCTTGCATAGCGCGACACAGTTCATTTATTTCACGCTATAGAGTTCACTTCATAGCGTGACACAGTTCATTTCTTTCACGCTATAGAGTTCACTTCATAGCGCGAGATTATCAGAAAATATCACGTTGGGGAAGCATGATATTTTCCCAAAATATCACATGGTCGCGTGGTATTTCTTCAAAATCCTGCACAACATCCCTAAAAACATCATAAATCTCCCCTAGCCATCTAGAGGACCCCCTACCTAGATCTACCTAGAAAATATCAAAAAGTAAGAGGGAAAGACATACTTGAAACTCGTTGCTCCTCAAACGATGCAACGTATCTCCTAGAATCGATCGAAAATTGCTCTAGGAGGTCGATGGCACAAAGTATAAATGATTTCAAAAAGTGGGCCCCACACCTATTTTATACTCATTTGACTCAAACTTCAAACTGATGCCATCGATAAACTGTAATTCCATTTCCAAAACCGGTCACACCACGACGACCAACGCTTCAAACTTTTCGACATGGAACTGACTTATCCAGATTCTCTCCAATGTCATCAGGAAATGATTTTCTATCCTTAATCATCCAAGTACTCCATAGTTACATAATGTTTTGGTTATGTGATTTCTGCAATGTCAATACCTTAGTTATGTCCTTTATTACACTTGGGCATGTGCACCTGGTGTGCAGGATTGTAATCAGGACAATATGGAGCTTCTTGTTTTTCCATCATAAAAATAAGACTCCAAGCTCTCACAATGGGGGCCACGCACCCCACCATAGTTATCATTCTGAAGTTGGCATTAAGACATTATGTACCATCCATTTATAATGCATATCTCAGTATTCCTGTTGATAGCCATAGTGTCCCCACTCATCTACTTGATGTGCCATCAACATCATTCCCGTGAATATCATGTTCCCCCATGTCTTTGTGCATCACCACCATCCCCGTCACCAATTGACACCCATGATGTTGACACCCCACAAGTCTAACGAATGTGACCCAACTTCAAAAGACCCTCCCTTTAGGCATATTTTGCATTTGTGTCTAGAGAATCATTTTTGCATTTGGACATTTACGCCACCAAGTAGACACTCATCAGATTCTTCAACACATGTTATGAGACCAATTCAAAAATATCCCTCATACTTCCATAAGCACTTTCCCATTTGTAATCCCCCTCATATCATCACCCCCGCAATGACACCTATGGGGCCCCCACCCTCAGAAAGAACTAGTTATATTCAATTATCCCACAGGACTATACTGAATGACATTGTTTCATGGGGCACTTGTCTTTGAATCTGTTATTTAGCCCTCACTTCATCATTGGAAAGTGTCTTCCGACCCACTCAAAACTATGGGGACTCCTCCCATCATTAAATCGATCCCTCGACACACACAGAACCGTGGGGACCCCACTGGAATTATTTATGTACAAACAGTTCTTACATCACCTCACATTGCGATAACACCATATTATTTTGGAAGCAACCCTTGGTCGCCTTTGATCGATGTATTTGAGTCTCCATATGTTCAACAACGTTTGTTTTGTCGGTTACCATCACCATCTGTTTTTTGTCTCCATCAAATCCATTTCACTTACAATGTGTCTCCTTCCGTCTCAATCTATGTCGTCTTGAAAGAAAAAGTTGTTGTCCCCACTCCCCATGTTTACATCGATCAAAGGAATTTATGAGCCCCATGCTTATCAACCAGTCTTGTGTCAGGTATATCCATCCATCAGTCGGTTACAATATGATCCCAGTTCTCAGGATAGGACTCACATCCTACCATGGACTTCACCTCTCATCAAAACCAAAGCACTACACTCTGAGAGTTGCAGTAGTTGCATATTGTACCTTGGTACCCCTTTCAATCACTATAAGGGGTCATCTTGAACTTACTAAGGAGAGTCATTAATGCTCCTTAACTAGGTGGTTTCCCCTATGCTCGATGTCGACACATCATCGCATCAAGGGGAGAGGTACTTTTGAAGGTAGAAATTGACATTTGGAAATCATGATCACAATCTATTTGGCACAGTAAAATCCCTCACGCATGTTTAGATACCACTACAGTTCCCCACCACATCGATTTTATCATGGTCACTAACTTTTCCATTTCTTCAACATTCCACAGCAGTCTCTGCGACATTTATTCAAACATGGATCGAAGTCGTCTTCATCCATGTCCCAACAGTATAGTAGAGTTAACATCTTTGTCCTCTCTTATTGTAATCTCTTTGACAACATTTCATGAGCATGGGTATACCCGCCTCGTTTGTATAAAAACATATTCTTTATTTAAGCTCCAACAGTCGTCATCAACAATCTTCCCCCATGGGAGACCTTATTTTTCCCACACATGCTTCATCCTACAGAAGAAGAGAGAAACAACAAGAAACATGATGCATTATCGGCTCTGTAGTACCCTTCGAACCTCATACATCAGGGGGCATCTGTTAACACCTAAGAATCACACACATGCGACATTTTAGAGATTCATCTAGTAAAGCATCATCAACATAAAGAATGCGTCTCACCATAGGCATATTCAACAGATCCAAAGCACAACATGAGCCCACAAATTCCTAGAAACAGTCAAAACAAAGGGTAGCGTGGTATTGCACAGGTTACCTGCGCTATATTGTAGGTTATCTGAACAATTCCCGCGCTACACCGCACGACTTTTCCTTCGATAGTTGCGCTACTGTCAAAACGACGCGACCACTTCATCCCAATGGCGCATTAAAGTCTCAATACTCCCCAAGGATCAAAATTCAGCTCCTCACACACTTGGTGGCATTAATCATCCCCATTATGTACCTTGGAACTAGTTCATGAAGGAGGAGATTTCACATTTGGATCTAGTTGTTTGTTGGACACCTCTTGGCCCATAAAAGAAATCCATTGGCATGCATCTTGGAGAGAAAAATTAGAGCAAGGTTATGCTGCTGGATTTGAGTTGGAGCTTCCTCATATACCACCATTTCCTACCATTGTGAGCATTTCCAAGCTTGCTTTCCACCTATCATTAATGGGTAAGTGTTTCTCTCCATTGTTCTCCCATTTACTTAGCATTTAGTTTGGGAAAGAAAGGCCTCCCTAAGGGATATTGTTGGCTTCCCTTGAAACCTTCACCTCCTAGGTGTTGTACAACTATTCCATTGGGAAATACAAGAGTGGTTTGGCACATGTTGGTTGTTATTGGAGTTTTTATTCTCCCCCCATCTCTTTTTATTTCATTTTTATCAATATTTTCATGTTTGGATGTGAGCTACACTAACAATCTCTTGCAGGATCACTTGGAGGAATACCAACCAACCATCAAAAGGGGCTCCAAGGACTGAGGCCTTGATGCAACCTACAAGGATTATCCCCTTACCAAGTGGAAGAGTGCACTTGTGAAATTTTTCCATAACACCTCCAATAAACAAAAAAATTAATTATGGTGAATCATGTCCTTGTAACAAATTTTCCAATTTTAACGAAACTTATGATGTATGGAATGACTACGCTCTAAAAAATATTGAAAATAGTCCTGGGAAGGTTCTCAGATATTTAAAAGAGACATAATATCACACATTAAAGTATGTATTTCACATTTCTATCAAAATGGATATTGAAGAAGGCTTGTTTTCGACCATGGAGATTGAGGTAAGGAAGTGGTCCCATCATCATATTCTAGACAATATGTAAGTCCCATTTAGATGTGTGTAATTATGGGAATATTAAAGGAAACTTCTATTTACATCCTTAGATCAAGGAGGATATTTGAGTTTTATGAATAGTTTAATGAATTTTCCTAGAAAGGAAGGTCACTCGATTTAAACCATAAGGATTTATAGAGTTTGAGGGTTCAAGTTCTATTTAGGATTGGAAGTTATAGATGGAATACATAATTCCTCCTTAGTACTATTGAATATTTCATGAGTTTTGTAAAAGGAAAAAGAGATTTCTACCTCTCGAGTTGAATAATTCAATATAGAGAAATACTCTCAAATGATGTTTGTACATAAGGGATTTTGAGTGCTAGACGTTTAATCAAGCTTGGATGCACACTAGGGAATCCATTGTTAAAGTGTTATTTAGAACAATTAATATGTTGTCCACTCCTCCCCTTGTGAATTTTTTTTGTTGGATGATGGATAGGTTAGGGTATCATTGGGAGATCTTTGTCCAAAGTATTCAAAGATATGATATGATAAGAATACCACTTCTATGAATCTTGAGTAGGAAAAAGTTCAAAACCATGCCCAAATTCTTCTTTATGTTGTTAATCATGTTGGTTGCTCCACCAGAATGAAGAAAACTCTAGCTTTTATCCTAGGTTCACAGAGGATCCCTCCTTAGAGTCTATAGGCCTCAATATTTCTCAGTTAATGGAGGATATTCCCTTGGGTAAGAGGAAAAGATGATACTTATTGTGGGATTAGACTATGATTGAAGATGGCATAACATATTGGGGAATTGAGGGGGGTTTATTAGTGGGCTGGTATCAAGTGGTTAAATTTGTTACCTTGGAAGGAAATCTTTTATGACCCTATCTCAATATAAATAAAAAAAGGAAATACAAAAAATGAAAATAGAAAATGATTAAAGAGACCTTAGAGTGATTATATCCTCTATGGTGGTTAAATGATGAAAATTATGTATTTAATAAATGAAGGATTGGATACTTCCCACAAACATCATTTCCTTAGTGCCTAGTCAACCAAAACTGACCAAACATTATAATGCTACAAGAGACAATGAGAGAGGGGTATAAATTTAAGATAATTATATCCTCCCTTTTAAAGGGATGGATGTTTATATTCATTGGCGCAATAAGGGATATTATCACCGGATGGAATAAATATTTCCAATTTATGGACATCGAATATTATTTCTTCATGGAGTTCCTCTCCTTGGAACTTGGGAAATCCTTTAATCTAGTGAACTTGTATTGCCCTGATAACAATAGGCTAGAATTCTGGATTTTCTTCTTTTGTCGGCAATTTCTAAGGAAGGAGGATGTCACAATAGTGGGTAATTTGAAATTCATTATAAAAAAGGGAGGTTTAGGTAGAGGCCAGTAGAATGCATCCACTTGTAGAGTTTATTACTAAAAAATTAGAGGTAAATTTGTGTGATTTAAAGCCAATTGAATTGGTGCCAACCTAGCGGAATTTATGATCTAGAATATATTGGATTGTTAAAATACTTGACCAAGTTGGTATTAGATGCAATCATGGAATATTATGATAATAACACCTTGGGTGGGAACAAGGGGAATGTCAAATCATGTCCCTATTTTCTTATAATTGGAAAAATAAGATGATGAGTCCCATGATCCTTTTAAATTTAGTCCTCACTAGTTAAAATAAGAAGAGTTGATCTCTCTAGTTGGGGATGAATATGGCCCATTTTATGTTAATAAAAATGGAAATGTGATTTATCAATCAACGAAAAGTTTAAAAGGGTGAAAAATACCACCATGGTGTGGGAAAAATAAAAATACCATATCTCTTAGTAGGATCTTAAGGAAGTGAAATATCAAATAGAACATATCTATATATGTTTAAAAAAAATATTTTTGAATTACTTCAAAATGTGAAGGAACAAAAAAATTATAAGGGAAATGTAGTGACGATAGAAGTAAGGAAAACAAGTTCCATGAGATTACAAAATAGGAGTAGTTTATTTTCAAATTTTGTATATGAAAACACCAAGGGTAAATATTGAATAAGTTAGGATTTCTTCCTATTATTATAAGTATTCGGATGAGGATGTTAATGAGGAGTTGATAGTTGAGGTAGGGAAGGAGGAGTTAAAGGAATCCCTATGCTCTTTTTAGAAAGATAAATTTTTAGGTCATATGGTTGGACTCTATATAATTATTTTTCTAAGATTTTATGATTTGTTGGAGGAGGATGTTCTCTTTGTGGTTGAAGGATCTACAGTTTTATGAAAGATATCGGGAGCTCTTAACTCAAATTTTATAGCATTGATCCCAAAGAGGGACTCACCTTCATATTTTGATTATTTTATACCAATTTTATTGTATGCAATCTACAAAACAATATCTAAGGTTGTTTCTAGAAGATTGAAACTAATAATTTTTTAGGTCACCTCCCAAGAACAATTTGGGCTATTAAGTGATAGAAATATTCATGATGTTGTGGGGGTGACTCGAGCAGGGATTCACTCTATTAAAGTGAAAAAGGTTCCAAAATTGGTTATAAAATTAGACCTAAAACCCCCACAACCCCCTATCCAAATCCTACGAGAGGGTGAACTATGCATTTATAAGATTAATTATTGTACATGTGTGGTTATGGGTTTTCTAATATTTGTTTTCTCTTCTTTTGTTATGGATGGTAAATATTCATAGTTATTTAAACCTTCTAACGAGTGAGATAGCGGTGTCACTTGTCTCCACTACTTTTCTAATGGTTTTAGAAGGTCTTAGCGATGTTTTTGGGGTTCTTAGAAGATCCAAGGATTTAAAAGGGATTAAAATTGATAGGGAATTTATTTAGACTCATTATAAATTTGTTGATGATGTGGTTATATTTGGACACAATTTTAGTAGGGAAGCAGATAGAATCAAGGGAAACCTTAAATCTATATGGTGTGGCTTCAAGAATGGAAATCCATAATAAAAAACATTTTATTTCCTTTAATGGGATCTCTAGGAGACTAGAGAGATATCACAAATAATTCCCTTCTAAATCATTATACAAATGGGTTGAGATATATTGGTTTTGTACTCAATCCCAATGATTATGTATTTAGAGATTGCTTGTGGATATTTTAAAAGATTGAAAGGAGAATATCTTCATGGTGCTCTCATTGGTTATTGGTAAAAGGAAGAATAACATTAATAAAATTAGTTTTTGAAGGGCTTCATTTTCATTGGCACCTGATGGAATACATCACTATTGATATCTTAGAGAAAATAAGTAAACATTGTTTCAAATTCCTATGGTCAGATTGTTAGGATATTTAGACACTTAGTAGTTGGTTAAGATGAACTTGGTCTAATGTGTCTTTAGTTAAAGTGTGTTTCTTTAGTATTCATTAGTATGCATTTGTTTTTATGTAATCTAATGGTCATTATATGTTCTAAACATGAAGTGATTTGATGGTTCATCTTCTCCTTGATCTTAATGACTACATTGATCCATTACTTAACACATTATTGATCCATGATTTCTATTTAATGAGCATGGAGTGTCATTATCTAATAATCGTTTGTGAGAAACTCATATGTAAATTCTTATTACTTTTGCATTAATATATTGCTTCAAGTAATTGTTTTGTTGGGTTAGTGGACTATTTCTCTCTCTAAGGGTTTTTATCATGTAAAACATCATTGTGTTGATTTGTGATATGTTTGTATGAGTGGTTTATTAAGGTGTTTGGCCTATGTGGAAATAATTTGTTTTAATCAAACATGGTATCAGGGCACTTATGAAGACTTGGTCCTATAAATGATCGAGATCTTGAACCTATGTAGCTGCATGCGTCAAAATATTCTTAGATAAGACGATTCAAGCTTTCGCAGTTATCTGAGTTGTCCATGGTCTTCTAGATTTTTCACTATGTAAAAGATTTGAAACTGACGTTTCAAGCATGAACCTGGTTCATCTTCAGGGAAGAAGAGATAGCAAGAATTTTATAAAGAAACCATCTTGAAATGTTTTTATGTCTAGATGCAAAGATACAAATTGAATATTTATATTGTTAAGTAGAGTTAGTCGTTAAGTTTTAGGGTAAAAAATTCAAGAGTTGTTGGAATGAAATAATAAACTAATATTAAAGAGAGTTAGCCGTTAAGTTGTAAGGTAAAGAAGTCAAAAGTTGTTGGAATGAGATATTAAAATAATATATTATATCAGGATTTTATTAAGCTAAAAAGATTGACTAGTGTTATGAAAATAAAATTGAATAATATAAAAAGGGGAGTAAAAATAAAAAAATAAAAAATTAAATTAAATTAAAATTAATAGTAAAATTCTGAATAATAATAGTAAAATAAAATAAAATAATAAAGTTAAAATAAAAAATTAATAGTAAAGATAATAAAATTAAATAATAAAGTAAAAAATTAAAAATAACAACTTTTGATATTATTAAACAAAATTGAGCTATTAAGATTAATAGTAAAAAAATTGAAAAAAATAATGAAATGAATAGTAAAATGAAGTAATCAATTAATAAATTATATGGAATTTTTAAAGTATTGATTTATTTAGGGGGCTTTAAACAAATTAGGGAAAGAAGACATGTTGGAAACAAGGGTCCATTAAATGATAAAAGGTTTTAAAGTAAAATTATTATTAATAATTAATAATAAAAATTAACTTGAATGATAATAAAAGTGAATAATATAACAAATAAATTGATAAAATAATTAAAAATAATAATAAAATTGAGCCAATAAATAATTGAGAAATTAAAATTTTTGAATGATAATTAAAAGAATTGGTTGAGGGAGGGAATATGAAATAAAAATGAAGGGGATAATTGAAGAGGAAGAAGAAGGGAGAGAGAAAGAGGAAGGTAGGGAGAGAAAGAACTGAGAGGAAAGGAAATTAGGAAGAGAGAAAAATGAGGGAAAAAATAAATTAGGGGGGAAAGCCAAAGCCGGGAACAAGAAGAAATTTTATGAAGTTTTAGAAATGATTAGGTAATTCTCACGTGGATTAGAGAGTTTGTAGATAACATAATCTCAAGATTGACTAATTTTTAGTTCGTCCTCTTTGTTGATGCTATTGGGGTTCTTTTCAATTTATAGGGCTTCTCTGATTAAGCAAGAAGAATAATGGGAGTCTTATGCCAGAATTTTTGTTTGGTCAAATTGGATGAGGTGTTTGTTTTGGATGAGTGTTTAGCAATGGTTGATTTTGAGGTACGGTTGTGTTGGGTGTTATCTATGTGTTCTTTTATTCTAGCTTTAAAATACTGACATGTTTGACCGATATAGGAAGTGCCGCAAGAGTAGGGAATTTTGTAGACACCTTGGTGGAGGAGAGGGTTAGTTTTGTCCTTTACATAAGTGAAAGTTTGTTTGATAGTTTTGATGGGTTTAAATATTTATTTAATATTCTTTATCAGTATTTTAGTAATTTTGTTTGTGGTTACATGGATGAAGGTGGGTAGGCTTGGGATTTTTGGGTTACACGGGGGCGTTTGGGTAAAGGGTGTTGAGATTTGTAAAAGTCCTTGTCAATTTGGTTAGCCAAGTAGGCGTTGTTTTTAAGGGCTTGTTTTAGGTGTTTTATCTCTTGAGGGAGATGGTTTTGGTTAGAAACCAAGAGAGATCGAAAAACTAAAGTGTTTAGAACAACGAGATTTTGGGAAGGGTGGTGATGGGAGAGAGCATTGAGGTAGAAATATGTATGGGTTTGCTTTATGTATACCCAATGGGAGAGGGAGTTATTATTATTACGGGTTATTAGGATGTCAAGGAAGGGGAGGGAATTGTTTTGCACAATTTCCATAGTGAATTGGATATGGGGAGAGATGTTGTTAAGGTAATTAAGAAAATGTTTAAGGTCATCTAAAGAATGGGGCCAAACAACAAAGGTGTCTTCAACGAGCCTTTTCCAACATTAGGGTTTGAGAGGAGTAGTTTCAATGGCTATTATTTTCTTTCATTTTTTTGTCTATTTAAAAAAAAATATTGTGTCTATGCATACATGATTGTGATGAAAGTACAATTGAATACATGATTGTGATGAAAGTACAATTGAATAGATATATTTCAAATGTTTATACCGATAACAATGATAGTTCTAATGGGGGAGATGAAGGAGAATCAAGAATAAGTTCAACTAGAGGTGACCTTATTATTAGGGGATTTTTTTGAATACATATGAACTATTTTAATGCTCAAGGAACACAATTCTATCATGACCATGAGAGAAAAGATGTTATGGAGGTTCCAACGCAGTTCAAACATCTTATGAAGAAGTGGAATGCCAAACTACTTCCTAGGTTGGACACTAATTTTGTACATTATATGCACATATATTACAATTATTTATCTCAATATACGAGCTAGGACTAGTTTACATGGTTAGAGTAGAAGTTCCATGTAGACATGAAATTAGGATAATGGAGTTTGTTATCCCATTATATAAATATGGAGATTGGATGATCTTGAAAAGATATGTGAAGAGCATGTAGATATATGAAATTTCAACAGATTATAATAGTATAAAAGAAAATAATCAAAACAAAGGAGCATCTATCTATATTGATGGAAGGATAACAACTTCAGGAAATGTGAGGTTTATAGATAGTTCTCTACTAGATAACATGAACAAACATCACAATTGCTTGTTTTAGGACTGCGAAGGAAATAATATTGTGGTATGTGCAATGAAATCAATAAGTGTAGGGGGATAATTATTGATAGACTAGAATTTGATAAAGTATAAGTTGACCTTGTTTGAATTATTAGTCTATAGATATTCAGATTGGTCATTATATATATTTTTCTTTGTGTGAATTTTATATTTTGGTTTATCTACTATTATTTTATTTTACCATTCCCTTGTTTCCCTATGTAACACACTCTACCACTAGTGTGTATGCCAATGTTGTTTCATTCCTTCTTTATAGATTATTTATGCAAATCATTTAAGCATTAATGATTAGGTATCTTAAGTATAATATAAAAGTTACTTATAAGGTGTATGTTCTTCCAAAGGCATTGTGAAGTTGTAAATAGGTCCCACAATAAATTTTCTTAGGAGCCACATTGTTCATTCAACATTAGGCCTCCTACTTCCTTAGTAGGACACATTGTTATCCATGCAATAAATTGTGGCAATTGTTCTTGAATTTTGTTGGAGGACTATAGGAAATTAGAGAAAATCAGTACGAGTCTCTCTTTAACGGTGTACTAATATCATACCCAATTATGTATAAGTAGGATTTGTGTGCTTATTAATATATTCAACAATGTATATGGCTAAGCATTCAAGCTTTTTTCAAATTTTTGAACAAAGGGCCTCTAGCCCTCCATTTTTATTCTTCGAGTACATATTTTCTATAGAAGGGAAGGGAAGGGATGGAATGATATTTTACAGTCATAGAATTTATTCCAAGATGCTTCCAGCTATGTGTATCCAACTATTACTAGTGGCACCACACATGCATATAGGCTACATGGAGGAATTAGTGAAAGGTAAGAAATCATAGCTTCCCTACAACCAATCAACCATAAATTGTTTATTTTATTGAGAGAGATACGCTAAAGGAGTTTGTAATTATGTGAAGAAAAAATAACTTTTACTTCCAAAATTGACCTTCTTATTTGAGGATATACAACATATTTTGAGAACTTGAAATATGTGAGTCTTTGCTTCTTTCATTGTGGCGTCTTCTATGAGTAAGATGTTGCATGAAAGGAACTAGTGTATACCTATGATTTCATTATACACTTATCCCTTCCACTAATGGAATTGTAGATGATTCAATAAATTTTTCCGTCTAGGGATATCTTTAGTCTTTATGACCACTTCATTCTTTCAAAAAAAATGTTGTCCTTGCTTTTATCATTAAAACAACTTTGTAAACACCTTAAAATCCCACATATAATGATACCTATATCTCTTCATTTTAGGAGAGCATGGAATTATAGATGATTCAATAAATTTTTCACGTCTAGGGATATCTTTAGTCTTTATGACCACTTCATTCTTTCAAGAAAATGTTGTCCTTGCTTTTACCATTAAAACAACTTTGTAAGCACCTTAAAATCCCACATATAATGATACCTATATCTCTTCATTTTAGGAGAGCATGGCGCGAATTTAAAGGTACACCAAAATCCTTAGTCCATTTATCATAGTTTTGGAATGCCACTTTCATGACCTATTTTCAAAGACCCTTTTCAAATAAATTAGTTCTCATTGTTACTAGCCCATATATGAATTTGTAACACTTCACGATATTGATGTAAAGGGAGTTCACACGCATTAGGTAAAATATCACGGTCATTTACCACAATGAGGTTAGCAAGGAAATAGGTAATTCTCAAGCATGATTCGTCTTAAATATTAATATTTTTTTTTCAAATGAATGTGTGAGTAAATGATTCAAGAAGAAATATGCCAAGCTTCTAAGTAGGGAAATAATATCAAGCATGCTTAAAATAATTGTTGTTTATGGTAAATTCTAGATTACCTTAATGGGATGACATTGAACAACTTTTGTGAAGGAAAAGTTGGAGGAGCAAATGAAGTGTTAATATAAAGGGAGTGCATGTTGATCATAGGGACATCCTCATAGTTTTCCAACTTTAGAAATACAATTATCTATCTTTAGAAATGTACAAAAGCTTTTAATCAATGGAAGTCCTTATATCAGAAAGGGTTAATGTCCTTATCTTGTTATAATTTTGACTTTTAAAGTTGCATACTTGTTACTTTTTTTGTCTCTCGAAGTTGAATTTGTTTGGATAATTTAAGACATAAGAACAATATCATTCCCTTTACCATATACATTCCAAGCGATTTGAGAAATAAAATATCTTTTTTTTTATAACCTAGTGTAGAACCTTCTATTAATATAAACAAAGATAGAGTAAAAAAACTACTAGGTTCCCTCCCCTAAAGGAAGTGGAGATTACTCAAGATGTATGTAGAGTATCAAGCCTAAGTCCCAGACTATTCTTTAAAACTTTATAGAAAATTACCAAGTGACATGACCATGGGTAGGAATCCAGGTTGTCATTAAAATTGATGAGACGAGTCCTATTCTTTCAAAACTGCCCAAAATACCCTAGCATCTTTATTATCATCCAAATAACTACTGATAGATATACAAAAAGAGAGACCCTAAATTCCTAGATGCAACATACAATACCAATTAGTAAGGTTGTCAAGCTTTGGATGAAGTTCCCACTTCATTCTTCTTCTCATGCTTCTTCATCTCAAGCTTGAGGTGGAATGCAATCCCCCCATAGCCAAAACATCATCCAACTGATAGTGAACCACTTCTAAATTTTTAGGATTCGACCAATGAGATTCATAAATTCCACCCCCCAAAATGTTTGCTCTAACAGGACCTAGGAAAGCGTTGTTTTGACTACCCAATATGGATTGGGTTGATATTCAAGGAGAGAAAATTATTCCATCGCTCTATCCTCCAAATCCTCAACAATGTGTTCAATGTACAATGGAAAATCTAGAATGCAAGCATGTGGCCTCTTGCTATTGTCCTTCTCCAGGTGACTTTTCCCGAGCCGAACTCACCTACTATGCACACATTCACCGAGAGCCATTGTGAGGGGAGTTCCTATCACTATTACCAAGCACCCTCTCAACACTTCCACAAGCCAGAAAACATTCCCCCCACAATGATAAAGTGTAGGGTTGCAATAAATAACAATAAGGAATTTATCCCATGGGGGAAATGATATCCAAAAGGGATCATACTGGTCTTATTCATACCCCCACTCTCCTCACGCTCTCCGCCATTCCTCATATTACTCCCTCCTTTCCTCATGTCGATGTTTTGCGAATCTATCATGAAATTACCACTTGAATGCTCACACATATCTATGATCTTTTGATGGCGGATCAAGCCGAGACTGTTAAATTCATCTGGCCACCTCCTAGAAGAGTCGTCATCAATAAATATATTTTCCTTGACATAAATATTTTATTACAAACTGTTATCATTCCACATCCAACCATCAATTTTGGATGTCTTGTTCAAATCCTTTAACACATGCAGTTCCTTTGCTTCTCCCATCCTCGTGATAGCCATATGTCCTCTATTGCATGTCTCTTTTTCTTCATACCCATGCCACTCAACTTGTTGATTACACATGATGTTGAGTATTTCCTTGTTTGTCATATTTTTCCTGTTAGCTTTGGAATCAGGGCCATTCACCCCCTCCTCCATAAATTCTTTGTACTTGGGATAGTTCCCACCTATCATGAGGTTAATGTGTTTCATGTCAGCCATGAGGGTATTCACATCAAGACCCCATGGAGTATGCCTTTAGTCACTTATCCCACTAATCCAATCTCTCATCATCATGGTTCAGTCTCATCTCTACCTGCTCAACCACATCCGGTTTGAGAAATATAAATATCAAGAAATATATATCTTAGAAAATATTTCCAACACTTTACATAAAATGGAAATGGAACTCAAGGGAAACCATGGACTACCTTCTCATTCATTGTATAGAAGCATCTTTAGACTTCAACTGAGGTTTTATATAAATATATTTATAGGTTTAAAGTTTTTTTTTTCTTTACCTTTTTCGACCAACTTTCTCAATTGCATATTGTTTCCAATTTATGAATGATATTCCCCATCATTTTAGACTTAGAAAGATAAAACTAATCTCAAAGTCATTCATGAGAGCATTAAAGATGTATCTCATTAAAGTTTTTGTCATTACACCTAATGTCAATACTATATATTTAGTGGGAGACACAATAAAAAAAATAATGGATATTATCTCATCACAAAACCCTATATTTTGTTACTTAATTTGTGAATAAGTATATGGTCTCACAAGAGTTGTTTGTAGTTTGAAATTCATATGTCTTGTAGGAACTTGTGGCATGCTCAGATTTTCAATATGGGTAACATTTTTTCTAAAATTAATGATTCCCTTTGAATATATCTTAGTATCAAGGAGTTCATTGAGTGGGCTCAATTCCTTAATATGCTCGACTTAGTTTCCAAGTATACCCTTTTGAAGATAGAGCAACATTTGATATATGGATCTACTTATTTGATATTATGGATCTACTTGAGGATACACTATAACACACAAATAATTAATGTCATTAAAAAATTTCCATTAAAGATGTGATTTGACATGTAATTTTCAATGACAATAAGTTCAATGTTTCCTTATGTGTTTTTCTATGCAATCCCCATCTCAAAGTTATGTCGTTCTCTATTTGAAAATGATCCATATTGATGTCCCAGAAGAGTGTTTCCTATGTTCACGAGTTCAATATAGGAAATGGCGACATTTCATGGTCATACTAACTTGAAAATGATGATGAATTGCCACTATTGTTGAGTTAGTATGACCATGAATCGTCAATTTTTTCAAGCTTGAACTCAAGACTGCAAGAAACACTCATTTGCATAGCTGGCAATAATGTTTTCCATGAAAATTTGTGGAAGCATGATTGCATAGTAAAATGCACCCCTTAAACGTCGATATGCCATTATTTAGGCATCATTCTAATTGCATAGGTGTTAATATCCAACCACTAAATAACATTGATTGGTCGACATCTTCTTTGGCATCATTTTTTAAGACTAGGTATTTAGTAGTTTACAAGGTGTCAATTTAATGACACTAGAAATCTCCTTAAAACAACGTTCCTTGGAGATTTATCACAAACTCGTCAGCATATTGACATACATAAATGTATATATACCATTTTTTTTTTTATATACTAAGGATGTCAATCTAATGATGGTTAGAAAATGATGTCAATAGGTAATTAAAAAACAGATGATTTTCTAAAAAGACTAGTTTCAACATGTAAATGTTGAAATAATGTCATATTGAGGTCATTTATTGACCCCAAATATAGTAGTGTTCTAATTGTAAGGTTTCTTCTTGCCCTAATTTCCCATTTTTACAAGAAAAAGGAGCACAATTGAGGTGGTTTTAGCCTTGTTAACGAAATAATTGGGTTGTTTCTCCCCCAACGATATTATTTCATGTTTTTCTTAGTTTTCATATTTTTTATTCTATTTATTTATTTATTTGAGGCCTATTTTACTAGTAGCTTCCATTTCTCATAGGTTTGAAACTGGGCAAAATGATTGACACAAACATTAAAAATTTCTCGAGAAATGGGAAACAAATGCTATAAATGGGTTTTTTCCATGGTTAATAACTTAAGTTTTGGGACAAGTTTATGATAAAAATAACCCCCTTAATAATGGTCTTTGGCAACGTAATTCTGGCCTACTCCACAACTAACTAAGCCTAAGGGTAAAATGTCGAATGTAACTAGCATAGATATTTATGTTTAAATGGCAAGTTAGGATGACAAGATTCAAGTTAAGATAGTTTTCTTGAAGCCTGATCAACCTAGTAAAGGTGGGTCAAAATGTTATTGCTTGTGTTGCCCCAAGTCTAGATGTCATGAGGCATGTTATATTAGTTTGATTGGACCCTAATTAATGTGATCAAAATGGATAAATGTGCCCATCTCAATTGGTGATCTCAACCTTGTCAAAGCAAGTGAAAAAGACCTTGCTTGGTTTACCTCGAAAGGTAATGTCAAGTTTGTGTGTAATGGGGTGGAACATGATAGCTAGCAAAGTAAAACAAAGTCTTACCTATCCTACCCAATGTTGGTAAAAAATCTTGTATCCCCAACTCACCCCCCCTTTGAATACACACCTTGATTTCCCTTGTTTAAATTCAATCCCTTGAGTCCTCGTTATGAGACATCTACCTCCGCTGATAAGCCAACACACATGATTCAAAACATTAAATGTCCTACAAATGAAAAGCCATATAAAAAGAAAATCAAATTCATGACTACCTACACACTATGTACAAATAAGTATATACACATTGTAGATTTTCCAAACCCCCTTACTTCAGTAAAGACCCTTGCAAGACATGGCTAGATATGCACTATGTATATGTAAAATGTGTACTTGTTAGAAACACGTGCTATATATATGCAAATTACGCATATATACATCATCACATATATACATCCTGTATCTATCCATTAACCCTCCTCCATCAAATCAAAACCCCCTTTGATTTAGTAAAAAAAAACACCCTATCACCCAATGACCCCTTTGATTTCTTTGATGTCACTCAAGTAACCTCATCACCCCTAAATTAACTTCAAAATCCCCTTGATTCGATCATATCCTACGTATTGCACATTAATGGTTGAATGTGACATGATGCTAATATAAACCTATAATAGAACATATACCTGAGATATACTTTAGTTACAAGGTGTGAAAGCAAAAACATATAATTTCATGTGAAAGTAAAAACATATAACTTTAGTGAGTTAACTTATAACTTAGGTGGGAAGAGATCTATAATATGTGCTAGTTACAAGGTGTGAAAGTATAAACATATAATTTCATGTGAAAGTAAAAACATATAACTTTAATGAGTTAACTTATAACTTAGGTGGGAAGAGATCTATAATATGCACATAGTACAAAACAAAAAAGTTACTCAACAAAAAAAAATCTATCTTACCCATAAATATTTTTAATGAAAAAATAAATAATTAAATTTCTTATTCCTTTAAATGGCAACAAGGATTATCAACATGGAATTTATACTGTTTGTTAATCCTAAACACATTCCCATTCATCATACTTCAAAACTTTTAGTACATCTTATATCATAGAATTGAGAATTACGTACATTGATGCCCCTCCCATGTTTGTAGTTTATATTCCAAAGTTGATCTATAAGGCGGACCCATATCATTTTAAAATAATCATTGCAACTTGTCCGATCCCATGACATTTTGTAAAAGCAAAAACATGTGCATAATGAACATTTATTAAAGAGTCAACTTGGAGAGTTATCAATTTCGCCAGTAAATCATATTGCACTAATCTTCCACATGGCCGGTGATCTTAATCGACTTAAAAAATTGAGTATAAATTTTAGTTATTATTTAACATAATGAATGATTCGAGGTTGAATATTTTAAACCAAGGTATGTGTATTTATCTCATAAACTTAAACTTTAAAAAGATAATGATAACATTTTATTTTATTTTTTAATTAATTATTAATCTAGTATAACTTAATATATTTTTAAATTTAGATTAATCACATTAATGATTATATATATATATATATGAATGATTTAATATTAATTATAAAATTTAGAAATTAAGATAAATATTTATAAGAAAAATTATAAAATATATTATCATTATTACTTTTATTTAAAATAATGGGACTTATTTTTATTTTTTTGACGTGGTGTTTTTTCATTTGACATATAGTGGAGTAGATTATATAACATCTAAGTGGAATAAATTACCTAACCTATTTTTGTAATTTAAAAAAAAATTAAGTTTTTTTTGGCTTTATATGTAACAGAATAAAATACATTATATTGTGTAATATATAATGAAGTATATTGTGTCATGATGTGCTTAATATATTAATTAATCACATTAATAATTAAAAGGAAACAAAGTTTTTTTAATTGTTTTTATATTAAAATTATTTATTAATTATTATGTTAAAAATAATAATGAAACAAAAAACATTTTAATAAATATGTGGGGATCTAGTATATTTTTTTCAGCGAAATGTGGGGATCTAGAATATATTTACCACTATTATGATTCTATTAATAATATAATATAAAATATAGAAAAATAATAATTTTTAAATTTTTTTTTTATAAATATTATATAAAATATTTTTTAATCAAAATTGTAAAATTTAATATTAAAATGATTTTGTATTAATTAAATTAATTTTATACCCAAAACTTTTTTGTTTCATTTAAAATAAAAACTTATTTAATTTAAAATGTAATATCTAATAAAATATAAAATGAATCTATAAAAATAAAAATAATTTTTTTTACTAAAAATAAAGTATATACGAAATATCTTTCACATGAAGGTTGTATATTTAAGGTTAAATGAATCTATGTAAAATGAGTCTTTTTTTAAACAATAATTAAATTGTTTTTGTCCAATTTTATTTTAACTTATGTTCTTGAAAAATTGGGAATTAACATAAATATAATGAAATTGTGTTACATCAAGTGAGATTTTTATATATCAATACAAATTTTCCAAGACATTATGTTTACAACTCACAACTTTCAATCACTTGAGCTAATTCAACGAACTACTATCATTTTTTAAATATTATAATATTTTTACATTTTACTAATATATTATTAATTAAATTATTATTTGTTATTATTATTATAATTTTTTAAGATATATACAAATTTTATTGAATCTAATAAATATATGACCAAATTTTTAAAATTCCACCATATATATTGGTATCTAAAAATGTAACCACTTTTATATGGATCCGAACTAAAAAGAATTTTCTATTTGATTAAGGTAATGAAAACTAAAAAGAAATTTCTATGTGACTAAGGTAATGAATGTTGTATAAAGAGGTTATAACAATATTGTATAAAGAGATAATAAAAAAATAAATTTAATTTTTATAGTGAATTTATTTTTTAATAAAATAAAATATAATTTTAATTAATTTAATTTTTTAAATGTTCACATTAAATTTATATTTATAAATCATAATTTTATAATACCTATAAATTTAATTACTTTTATATGAACCAATATCCTTGAAAAAATTATAAAACTAAAGAGGATTTGCTAGTATTAGTATTTTTCTAAATTCTACTAATAACACATGACAATATGTTAAGTTGTATAACTTTATTTTACCTAATTTATAATAATGTTGTATGGAGAGATTATAATAATGTTGTAGAGAGTCAATTTTTATAATGTATTTTTTCTTTTCATAAAATAGAATTTAATTTTAATTTATTTAACTTTTTAAAATTTCAAAATAAATTTATACCTATAAAAAAATATAGTTTTATAATATTTAAAAACTTAATCACTTTTACCATATCCAAGAAAAATTCATTAATTTCTGAATTTATGCATCTTTGCTTTACCTAATTTATAATAATATTGTTATATAGAGATAATAAGAAGACAAATTCAATTTTTATAATTTTAATTTATAATAATGTTGTATAGAGATAATAAGAAGACAAATTCAATTTTTATAATGTATTTATTTTTTTCCACAAATTTTAATTTATTTAACTTCTCAAAAATTCAAAATAAATTTATATGTATAAATATATAAAATATAATTTTATACTAAAGTTTCTACCCTTAAATGGAATTATCTTTAAGCCAAACAAAATTCTAAAAAGAGGGAAAAAAATGTTTTTAATATTTATATTTATAAATAAGAAATGTTCCTTGGAAGATTAAGCAGCACATATAATTTAATTTAATGAAGCCGGAAGACAAGATAGGAGCAGAGAAGAGGAAAAAACAGTGATATGTCCAGAGGCTGTCGGCCAAAATAACAGAGTTGGAGGCACAGTTTTCTTATCTAAAATTGGGTTAATGGATTTAGTGTGAAATTAGTGATTGATGATGGTAGGGATGGTGGGAATTAGAAATATGTTGTTTAATATACGTAAGGGTAATCACAGTACTTTAAGGTCCCCCAACCGTATTATCCTCTGCAAACCCGAGATTGAGATACTCACAGTAAGTAAGATCAATTAATCTCATCCGACCGTTTGATTCTTAGCTCTGGGGTCTGGATTTCTTGTTGGCCGACACTTTGATTGTTCTGTTCTTTTACATGTTTTTTCGCCGTTGAGTATCATAAATATGATTTCTTTAGGTTATGGCGTGCTTGGGTTTTGCTGCCAAGGGCTTCGAATTTCTGCCATGATTTCTATATTTCTTCTTCTGCACTCATACTTCAAGCTCTGTTGATCATATATGTATGCTTTTGCCTTTGCAGTTTCTTCCTTCTCACAGGTGCGCAGCTAGCTGCTGAAGCTTGGCCATGGTGGAGCTGAGATCTTGGAGCTGATATTTTATCATATTTAATTGTTGGATAATATTCTTCTTCCTGCGCCCCTGGAATCATGCCTGGATCTTTCAGTACTGGTACATCTGGTGGCATGGATTTGAACCTGCAAGGTGGAGCTGTGATGATTATGATGGATTCCAAGCTGCCATGGAAGACAAAATTTCTCAGACAAATTCTCTTTTTGAATTTCCGGGCTTTGTTTTATAACAGGAGGCACCCTAGACGGACCAAATGCTGGTATGGATCTCATGTTTAACATGCAGACTGTGATGAAAAAGCAAAAAAGAAAAAGAAAAAAATAACAAGATGATTGCCCCGTCTGTGACTTTGGAACATGGTTTTGATTTTATTTTTGAAGGATATTTCACAGGCAAGGTCACTTAGATGCATTGTGGCATACACGGGGAACGCCAGGCAATATTGTATTTTCCTTAGACTCTCTTTGAATTTTCATTAGGTTAGGCAGCTTGCAGGATTCAAGAACGTTACAGTGGGTGGCACAATCCTCGATTGTTACACTATTCTGGATTTGATTGTTAGGTTAAATTCCAATTAAGTATTGCGTAGTTCGCACTACTCAATGTAAAGAAATTCTCAGGAGAAAAAAAGTTTATGCTCTTATTATTATTATTATAATTTTCATTGTATCTTTGTTCAGAACTGGGATCCTTCTCAGACCATTTTGATTTCCAGGTTATATAATAATGAGAGTGCCTTCTCAGAGTGCTATTATGATAATGCTATGGCAGTGTTGAGGCATGATTATGGACTGAAATTTGAATGGCCAATGCTGGTGCTCCGCCTGTTTTTTGTTTTTGCTTATTAAGTACGAAATTTATGAGTGCGATCTCCACGATGGAGTTAATAAGAACAGCTGCAGTTTAATAAGTACATGTGACCTGTAGCAATTCTTGTGCTCAGTGCATTGTCAATCGATATTTGTTTATTGCAAAAGTCGTGCATGTCTGCCATGTCTTTCTTTTGTGTTTCGTGTGAATGTGATCCGAGATTGACGGTCGGATATGGGAATAAAGTAACGAAATCAGATATATGATATGGATGGGTTTAGTGCGATTCTACGACATTGATCCCCAATTTCAGGATGTCAATGTCGACGGAAATATCAATGCGGGATATGCTATTTAAAGAAATAGGATAAAATTGCAATAAATTATATATTTTGGTAATTCTGACTTGTAATCATGGATTTTGGCTTTTGTTGATTCTGCTATATTATTTGGTTAACAGTGTAGTTTACTTTTTTATTTAAATTATATAAAAAACAAAACGTAGATTTGTTTTAGTTTTTTATTCATTATGTGAGGAGAAAAAACCAAATATTATGATGTAAATTTATTTGATTTATTGAATAGGTAGAGAAATTAAAAAACAAATATTTAAATCTATTTAAAAGATCTTAAAATGGATAATATATATATATATATATCGAAATATTGTCCAAATGCCTCGATTGTGGATTGGTTCAGAAAAACTCACAAAGGAGGATCGATTGGGTGGAAGGATTTCGTTCTCTCGTTCCCTCTTATTGGGAATTGGATTGCTCGAAGAATCGGAAATGGAAGACAGGTTTGTTTGGGCACTGATCCCTAGGTTGGGGTTGGAGATGGGTATTGCCTCTTTGAAGGTTTAGTCCAGAAGCTAAGAAGACTCAACTTTCAAGTATTAGCTAACGTAAAGGCGAATGACAATCAAGCTGGAAGTTGGATGACTGCGGCAGAGTTAGGATTAGTTGATGAAGAAGCTGTAGAATGGTCTCATTTCATTTCTTGGCTACAACTGAATTTTGTAGCTCCTAACGAAGACTTAGAAGATAAGCTCGTCTGGACTCTGAATTGCACTAATGGTGATTTCACAGTAAAACTTGGCTACGAAGCTTATAACAAATTTCTTTTCATTGGTGAAAAAAAATGGTGGTGGTCTATATCTGGAAGATTGCTGGCACCTTGAAAGAAAAATTAGTTTTATGGCTGGCCCTCAGTGATAAGCTTTTAACTTGGGACAACCTGCTAAAATGGGGTTGGATAGGTCCCAGTCGCTGCCCTTTGTGCCAAGATTCTATTGAAACTTCTTCTCACTTTTTCTCCTCTTGTAATTATGCAGAAGCAGTTTGGAAGGACGCCACCAAGTCTCTTACCAACTCTATTATTCTTTTGGATTCGTCTGTAGAAAGATGGTGTCGAAAGTGGTGGAAGAACCCACTAGTATGCAGTCTCAATGCCTTCCCCTCCCTTTTCATTTATGGCCTGTGGTGGGCAAGGAATTCTGTCGTTTTTCTTGAAAATTTCGTCCCAGCTGAGGTCACTTCGGCGCTTATTGTGCAATGGACCAAAGAACACAAACTTGAGGAAAAACAAAAAAAAAACAAAGATTGTTGGTTCACCCAAGCATTGATAGAAGTGTTCCATGGGCTTATTTTGATGAGGCTAGCCAAGGCCACCCTCAATTAGGCGGATCTGGAGGAGTTATTTATCTAAATGAAGATGCAAAAATCATCATCCTCTATGGAACTGGGCATGGCACTAATAACAAGGCGGAATTGAAAGCGCTTTGGGCACTTCTCCACACTGCTCTCAGTCATCACATAACCAAAATTCAAGTATTTGGAGACTCAAGAATGGTTATTGATTGGGAAAATCAAAGGCTTCAAATCAGAGCGCCTCACCTTCAGTCCTTGTTGTCTCAAATTCAGGACTTGATTTCTTTATTCAGCTCCATCTCCTTCAACCATGTATATAGGGAACTCAATGTTGAAGCTGATTCACTGTCAAAGAATGCGCTGTTGATCCCACCTGGAGATATAAGGGTGGAATTTCAGCCTCCCTTTCAGACAACTATATCTAGAAACTAGAAGATTGAATGAACGCCACTAAAAAGTTTTTTGTTAAGGATTTTTGAGTCTATGTTTTAGGTTGGATGGGATGCTCTTCCCCTTTTTTTGTATAATTGTATAGAATAGGGGGATGAGCTACAATGGTGCAATGACTTTACTTCAATTTTGGAGATAATGCTAAAATACCGAAATGGTATGGGACAGTTTATTTTGAATTATCACTTCGGTTTCAGTATGTAGTCCTTCATAGGCAGTCTATGATCACTCTTTATTTAGAGTAATAGATATTTTCCACACGGAAGATATATATATATATATGTTTATTTAGTATATGTTTTCAGTAAAAAAATGTTTTGAATTTGTTTTTAAAGTATAGTTTAAATATTCTATGTTGTTTTTTAGAGTATATTTTCTTTCTTATTTTGTGTGTTAAATTTATTTATAGATTCAAAAACACTGTTTAACACTTTCAAATTTAAATTTTACCAAAAAAATTATTTTGATTCCAACCAAAATCCATTATTAAATCCAAAACCTATAACAAATAAATTGATTATTATGATATTATTTTTAATATATAAAGATTTGTATATTGAGTGATTACATTCAAATATAAGACTCTAAAATGCATCCACTCCTATGAGTGCAAATATCCCATTTGTTAGCCGATTTGTTATCTCTTACTAGTTATTAAACTCGTAATATTGATAACTCATTAGTTTAAGTTTGGGCAATATAAAAATCAGAATTGAGAGAGAATTCCCGTCATGAGATATATCTCATACACTTTGTTTTTTATTTCCATGTGGTGCGCTCTCCAATGTTGCGGGTTGAAACATGCTTTCTTTCTAGTTTCTTTTAAGTGTTTTTTTAATTAAATATAATATTAAAATAGTTTTATATACTATGTATATTTTTATGTGAAAGCATTCTTTGTCATCAAATTTATTTTAAAAATTTCAAATATGGAGAGGAATTAAATTTTTTGAAATGTAAATTTTTAAAGTGCAAAATATGAAGAAAAAAAAGACTCCATTTTAAGTTATTTAATCGTTAAATTTTTTTTGAGAAAAAAAAACTTATTTTTGTTATTTTATTGAAATTAAGAAGTATATATTATATATGGTCTAAATACCCATGTCAAAACTTCCAAATATGTAACTAAACATGACTGTATATTCCGATACAACACTAGCATCAGATATATAAATTTCATTACATCATAACTTAAAAAAAGACATTAAAATACCACATTACATTGAAAAAGATTAATAACTTTCAGAAGAAGAAAGAAAAAAACAGCAAAGACCATCAATAACAAGTTATTTGTCCACCCATTCTTCCCAAAGGAGAGCACATGGATCACCATCAATAGCTAACTTGGATAAAGAATCAGCCACAACATTATTTTCTCTATAGGTGTGAACTAAAGAGAGATTATGAAACTTGTCCAATAATTCAGAAGTTCTGTGGCACCAGTAATGTAGTGATACATTCTTCAGATTGGTTTTTTCATTGGCCCAGTCTATGACAACTAAAGAGTCTCCATAGATCCGAATTGTGTCCAAACCACAAAGATGAGCCGCTTTAAGTAAACCCCATAGACCTAGAAGTTCTTCTTTTGTATTTGTACCCAAGCCTCTAGTCAGTCGAAATTTGAGAGTAAGAGATTGTCCACATCTGATAATGAAACCAATGCCACACTTATATTCTGAAGCAGCTCCGTCAAAAAAGCTTATAACATTATCACTTTTTGTCTAAGAGAGATTACACCAGCATAGATCCAAATCCTAGGCTCTATCAAGCGCCAAGAGGGATCAAATCTTTCTTAGGTTCACATATCAATATTTTAAATTTAGGATTTGGATCTAAATTTAATATTTATATTAATTTGAAATTTAATATAAATATCGATTTATATTTTAATTCAAATTTAAAATAAAATAAAATATAAATATAAATTATATTTAAATTAATTTAATATATAAATCTAAATTAATATATTGTAATTTTAAATTTAATATAAATTTAACATTATTTAAAATTGGTGCAGGCGGCGGGAGGATGGGGCAGGCGAATGGTGCAGGCGGTGGCGGGAGGAGAGGAAGATGGCTGGAGGAGGACGACGGGAGGATGGGGCAGGCCACCATTGGTGCAAGAAGCGACGAGAGGGGAGGAGGATGGCGGGAGGAAGGCAAGAGGAGGGGAGGAGGACAACGAGAGGATGGGGCAGGCCGCCAATGGTGCAAGCGACGGCGGTGGCGAACGGTGCAGGCGGTGAGAGGGGAGGAGGTCGTGGGAGAGAGGAGGCGAGCACGACTGCGCAGGAGGAGGGGAGCTCTATGGTGGAGGAGGAGAGGTCAGGAGGATGCGGAGGAGGGGTGGGGAGGTCTACGGAGGAGGGGAGGAGGGTTGCGGATGAGCAAGGGACGCAACGAGGTCGTGGGAGAGTAGTTGGAAGGCTTAGGGTGGATATGGGGAGCTACTTCGTTGATAGCTGATAAAACGTTGAAATAAAATTAAAAATTAAAATTAGATTATCTATTGGTTGATGCCCTTCTCTTTGTCGCTTCTCTTTGCCACAAATTCCTGTTTTATAATTTTTTTTTGTTGTTTTTTTTTGTATTACCTTTGGTGTATTATATAGCCATTGATTTCAAACGTGTTTTTCAATCGAAAACACGTGTCTTTTAATTAATGGCCGACAAAATATTTATTACATTTTATTAATGGCCGACAATAATATTGACAAACGTTACATGTAACGTTACAAGATCTCCCTCATAGTATTACTATTTACTTTTTAGCCGATAATAACGACAAACGTTACTCCAGAAACGTACAAGATCTCCCTCATACTAGGTTGTAGAGTGCCTCTCGGCGCAATAATCTATTGTGCTTCTGTGTATTATTATCACTCTTTGCATATAAGTGATACAAATGCCAGAAAGAGAATAAGGTTTGTTTGATAGAAGGAGTGCTATCTTGAAAGATAGCCAAATTTCGCGTTTTCCAAATAGCCCATGCCAATAAACCTAGGACAATGATGTAGTTCCTGTACTTCTGTTTCCACTCTAGATAAGCAGTATCAAAATCGCAAACAGGCCAATCGTCCTTGATATTCAACTTCAAGTAAATCTATTTCAAAATATCCAAAGAAAATTCACAATGAAAAAATAGATGTTTGCACAAATCCAGACCATTTCTACAAAGATAGCACATGCTTGGACCATATTTTCCCCGACACAGCAGATTTTCCCATGTTAATACTTTGTTATTGAATAATAACCAAAGGAAGCATTTAATTTTGAGTGGCATCTTCCACTTCCAAAGCACTAAGAACCACCACTTCCTATCTCCATCAACCTGTTGTTCCACAATGGCTTGATAAGCAGAGCTGGCGGTGACCTGACCTATAGCAGGATTTTTTGCCCAAACCAATGTGTCTTTTTCCCTGGAGATATGAATTCCATATAGATTCAAATTCTAAACATATTGCTTTCATTCCTCCTCCCATCTTCTAGCAAGTCCGAGATCCGACGGGGTAAGCCAGTAAGATTTATCTGGAACTAAATATTTTGACCTTTTAAATTGGTTCAAAGTGAACATGCCATATTCAGTGAATAAATTGCGTAAATCCTTTGACAATTGGAAACTATCAAATACGCCCATAATTGGATCAACTCCTACAATAATTTCAGTGCCCCCACCAACTTTCCAAGCCAGCTGTGAGCTAATCCAAGGGAAATTTTTAAGAAATCCTTTCCATATAAAAGAGGTTTTACCATCTGCAACATTAGGATTCCTAATCCATCTGAAAATATTTGTTTTGATGTATTTATCATGAAGAAACCTGGACCATATATTGTTCCCCATCAAACCTCGCCACATGCTTTTCATCGACAAAGTTGTATTGAACCAGTATATATTTTTAATGTTCCACCCTCTATAATTTTTTGGCAATGCCAAAGAATGCCAGCTTGTCAAGTGATAATGACCCCCATACAGATTCCAGGACCAAAGGAACTGATACATTAAGTTGTTCAGTTTTTCCAATATAGTTTGAGGAATTTTGGCCAGAAGTGCCCAATATACTGGGATACTGCTTAATACCACTTTGAGTAAGATGAGACGGCCCCCTAGAGAGAGGTATTTCATCATCCACAGATTTATACTGTTCTCGAATTTTCCAATTAACCATCTCCAGTCATGAATTTTGTAGCAGTTTGGTTTAATATAGTACCCTAAATACTTGATCCCATCGTTTAATTTAGAATATTTGAAATACAAGAAGTTTAATACCTCATGTAATACTGGATTTTCCTTCAAGTTGCTAATGAAAACAGACTTGATTTGACTGATTTGCATACATGTGGCCATGCAGAAAAGGGTCAAAATATTTGATAAAACACTCCATTCTTCCACTTTGTCAAAACCAAACATGATAACATCGTCCACGAAGAGCAGGTGTCAAATGGAAAGGTTCTTTGCAATCTTCACACCCTTAATAGACTTTTCATTTCTAGCTTTACCAATCAATAGACTAAGCCCTTCGATGATCAGCAGGAATAAGAGCGGGGATAATGGGCATCCTTGCCGAAGCCCTCTACAAATTTTGAAGAAAGGGGTAGGATTACCATTTATGAGAATAGAGAAGTTTGTAGTCCTAACACATGCCATGATCCAGTTGACCACATTGATTGGGAGCCCTATCTGAAGCAAGACCAATTTGAGAAAATCCCAATTTACCTGGTCATATGCTTTTACCAAGTCAATTTTCAGGATTAAAGAATTTTTAGTTTTAGTTTTGACTGAATGTAGCACTTCCTAAGTAATGCCAACAACATCCAAAATTTGCCTGTCTTCAAGAAAGCCAAATGATCTTCAAAATGATTTTTCTGGATTCTAGATGTTGTTGGCTCTGGATTCAAAATGATTTTTCTGGATTAGTCTGTAAAAGGCTCTGGATTCAAAATGATCATTCTGGATTAAATCTGAAAGGCTTCAAAAACTTGGTTTGTAAATCATCAATCTGTAAAATGATGGCTTGGTGATCCGAAATGTTTGAGTATTCAGTCCATGTCCTATATATGACCAGTTTGGCAGCCAGTTTGGCAGCCAGTTCTTCTGCTAGAAGAAATCGGTCAAACCTTTTGCTTACACACCTAGCTCCAGACCGTTTATTACTCCAGGTATATCCTACTTTTCTGGGTAATACATCAATCAAGTGAGCTCTTTGAAAGAGGCCTTTAAAAAAATATGACATATCATCAACCATCACTGTTGTTCCCCAAACTTCAGCTGTCGACAAAGTTAGATTAAGATCACGTGCCACAATCAAATTTGAGTAGTTTAGTAATCCATAGGCTTCCAGATTCCTCCAGAAATGTTCTTTGTCTCTATAAGGGGCATAAATGTTGAGACTTTCCATGTTTATGTCGCTGGTGAGAAAACGACCCCTCATGAGTAGCCCCCCCATAGTCTTGAAGGTTTGGAAAGTCATAGTTAAAGGGTTCCAGCCAGACAGTAAACCTCCTGAGAGCCCGCAAGAGTCCATAGCACTAAAATACCAACCTGACCAGTGTCTAGAGAAAAAATCAATACCCTGGGATGCCAGGCACATAGTTTCTTGAATTAAAAAGCAGTCTAGGCTAGTAGCTTTTAAGAAATTGATAAGGGTCCTAGCCTTGGAAACCCCACCAATACCCTGGATGTTAAAAGAGAGTATTGACATTAAGGAACTCTCCTAGGGGACACATCTTCTCTAAGAGTCCCAAGGGATGAAATAGCCCCAGAGGTTGTCAGAGTATCAACCTTCTCTAGTCGCTCAGAGAGTGGAATGAAGGTAGATCACTGAAAGCTTTCTCTTTTACTTTCTTCTTCCTACGGATGGTCGCATTCATATAGTGAATTGATGTAATTACAAACTCATTGGTGGGTTTGGGATCCACCGCAAAAATTTCTAAAGGAGTTCCATCATTACCCTTCATTGAGAGAAGAGCATCCAAAAAGGAGTTAGGGCAAGTTTTCTCCGAAAGGTTCCCAGGATTCAAAACAAATTTTGTAGAGTCCTTAACGTCATCACTGTGTAAGACTAATTCCTCAACCGGATGAGTAAAACAGTTGTCTAGGGTCAAATGGGAGAGGAGTTACTAGGGTTCCCCAGGAAAGAAGACAAAAATGATCTCTGTTTCGGATCATGTGAATCCAAAAATAATTCATTAGGGGTAGAACTAGAGGGAATATCCACAATTAAACCAATCTCAGGGTTTCTCGGGATAGAAGACAAAATGGAACCCTTTTCTCGACTATGAATTACCAATTTTTCTTCATTCGGGTTTGTGCATGGGGGATTTCCTTGAGTTTACATATCTTAGCAAAGTTTAGGTTGTTTAATAAAATCGTTTCCAGGGGTTTTGACATGGAAAGTTGCAAATCCAGGGATTTCTCCATAGAAAGATAGAACTCTAATTCTTCTTTGGTGACCCCCTCATAAATGACAGAGGGTTCATCGAGAGACTTACCCGGCACAGGAGAGGAAACCTTTACTAGGATGGTAGGGCTGACCGCATCATCCGAGAGCATTGGATTCAGCGCAACTTCTTTTCTTCTTAACATGGGACACTTAATCTTCACATGACCCATGCCGTGAAAATGGAAGCATCAAAATGGAATGTTTTTATAGTCCAGTCTTTGGTTGTAAACCTTACCCCTCCAATAAATATCCACAGTAGTCGGTAAGCCCTTAGTAACATCAATTTCGATCAGTATAGATGCCAGTTTCTTATTAATGCCAAATATGAGGTTCTTTTCCAATCTAATGAAGCATCCCAGAATATTTCCCAACCCTTCGAAAATATTTGGCAACCAGAGCTCCAAAGGGAAACCCGGAAGCAAAACCCACAGATGTATAAACCTCATATGTTCAGTTTGTGTGTTGAAATTAATATTCCATCTCTTCAGGGCTAATGAGCCATCATTTATCAACCATGTCTATTCAAGAATCGTCTGTATAAGTTCTTCATTTGGAAATATGAAAGCAACCCAACCCCGGGACAACAAACTAGTGCGAGGTGGTAATCCGAATATCGGGGTCCAATGAACATTTACCCATTCCACCAGTTCAGTTTGTGAAACTCTGGTACCTTCAACCCTGCCTACCACACCTCTGCGACATAATAGTTCAATCCTGTCCAGGTTCACTCCCGAATCGATGGAATATTTGGCCGCTTCCTCCAGCGCCCTGAAATATTTTTGTCTTCTCCTTAACTGGGAAGTAGCCCCATAGATATTAGGTTTAGTACCAAACTTCTCCACGTGATCATAATCCCTACGCGATAAACCCTTACCACCAGAAGAAGTTGAAAAAAGAAGGTTACATGCAGCATTCAAGGAAACATAAAAAGTTCCATCTACGTGTGAAGAGATAGGATCCCCGTACACCATGACCTCCGGACAGGCGTAACCCACCAAAACAAGTGGTTTCCAGTTGTGTCCCTCAAAGAAGACCGACACACCCAACGAAAGTGGAGGTTCTGCTAAAAGAAAGACTTCGACAAAAATAGAGGAACAAATACTTCAGAACCCAAAAGTATCCGAAACCTGCCAAAAAATATAGGGTTTGGAAATATTCTGCAGAAATTAGGACATCAAAACCCTGAAGCATAAAAACATATTTCCCACTTTTAGATTCCTTGGTTGGTACTAGAGCTAACCGAACGACTAGCTGGACTCCAAGGTGATTCAGCGCTGATGCCCTCATTCTGTAGAAAAACTTCCCCAATCCCTAACCAGAAACCCTAAAATCCTCATCTCCTCCAAACGTTCAATTTATTATAACTATTATAAAATGTAATGAACCTCAAATGCAAAATGTCATCATAAACTTTACACATATTTAATCAACAAATACTTCCATATTAAAATTACTAGTTGAATATCATACCCAGTTGATGAGCACGTGACGGTCGATGATAGAAATTGGTCGATGAACTACCCATTGATAGAGTATCGAAGTCAACTGATATGCTTTAGAAGTGGTGCAATTATTGGTGAATTCGAGGTCTCACCAATCGTTCTATTTGATAAATCCCGATAATAAAGGGTTGCACTTCAAACTATTTAATCCCTCTCCTTTATAGATCCATAATTAAGATGGATCTATGATTTGTATTTTTTATTATAATTATTTATTATAATTTTTCTTTTTCATTTTTAAGAGATCACTTTCTAATCTATTTAATTTATTAATATTAGATGTGTGACATTGTTTGTTCTGGAGCCTAATTTTCTTAATTTAGAGATGTTTTTGTCTTAGCCGTGTCTGTACCCTAGTTTTATATGATATGCAGGTGGATTGTACACTCTTCCCAGCGGAGGGGTGTGGGGTGGGCATCGCCCCCCCACAGGGTCCTGAGGGGCCATCCCCCTTGGCTGGAAGGTTCGAGGGCAGCGCCCCCGAAATAAATTTTATGAGTTGTTTTGTTGGCCAACGGTTTATGGGCCCATGGTATTGGGTAGCCCATGGTATTTTTCCATGGCAATTCCCTATAAAAGGAAGACATTGTAATACGGTTGTGTAATGTATTGTAGCATTGTAAAGATCTATGTGATTGTGTAAGAGAGACTGAGAGAGATTGAAGAGGAATTTGCAGCGGATGTGCTGCAGGTTGTATTTCTTAATTTGTTGGATGGTATAATAATAAAATGATTGGCAATTTCTTCATGGACATAGCCCAGATTTGGTGAACCACGTTATATTGGTGTCTCTCTTGTATTGTGTTTATGTGATTTATATTTGCATCTTTTTTATTGTTATTTCTCTGTGATCATGTTTTTCTAACAATTGGTATCAGAGCCAAAGGTCGATTTGGCAGATAAACTCGCAGGAAAGAAGGGTTCCTGGTTCGAGGGGAACAATGGCGGAAGAAGGTGTTGATGTATTTGTAACTTCAAAAGATATTCACTTGTATATTGTATGTATTACATTTGTACTTTATTGTATCCCCAACGGAGATGTATTGTTCCTCCAGTTGGAAGTGTCATCATTTGTATTTGCAAGTGTCGCAAGTTATATTGTAAGTGTCGTAACTTATATTTGATGGGTTGTTAGACCACCTTAGAGGGGTACGACTAGTGTGGGTCAAAGGGTTATTATACCACCCTAGTGGGGTCTTCCTAGTGATATGTGGATGGGTTATTAGGCTTCCTTAGGAAGTTGGCCCAGTTAGAGTAAAAGGCAAGTCAAGTCATTGTATAAATAGAGAGTGTGTCTCTCTCATTCCATTCATTCATTCACTCACTCACTTCGCATTAGTGAGAGAGAGGAGGAGTGCGCACAAGTGGAGGAGGAGTTGTTGTTGTTGCAGACATCTATCTTTTGGGGATGCATCTTTGTGATCTTTGTATTGGTGCTCATTCTATCGCCGAGGAAGTTGTGGGGTTTTCACCTTCTTGGTTTTCCCCGGTGAAATGCTTTGTGTCTCTTGTGTTTGATATGTTGTACATGTTGTTCTCTCAGTTAAGATCCTAGATCATATTGAATTAAATGATGAAAAACTAACAAAAGGAAAGTTTAAGGTCAAGAAATTTAACGGCCAAAACTACCAGTTATGGAAGATGCAAATGGAGGACTATCTATACCAAAAGGATCTATTCCTACCATTGGGAGGAAAAGGAAAATAGTTGGCAACTATGAAGGACAAAGAATGGGAGGTTCTTAACAAAAAGGCACTAGGAATAGTACGGTTGTGCCTAGCTTCATCGGTGTCTTTCAATATTTCAAAAGAAAAGACAATTGAGGGTCTGATGAGCGAATTGGGTAAGATTTATGAAAAACCCTTGGCCTCCAACAAGGTATTTCTAATGAAGCATTTATTTAATATGAAGATTTCAAAAGGTGGATCTATTGCTGATCATTTAAATGAATTTAATATGATTACAAATCAACTAAGTTCTGTAAAAGTGAACTTTGATTATGAGGTTACAACTCTTATAATATTGTGCTCATTGCCAGAAAGTTGGAATGGCTTGGTCATCGCTGTAAGTAACTCTGTCTTTGGTTCAAACACTTTGAAATTTGATGATGTTGTTGGTGTTATTCTTCGCGAGGAAATGCGAAGGAAAAGCACAAGTGAGACATCAGGTAATGCATTAACCATGGAAAGAAGGGGAAAAAAAAGGGAGAGAGGAAAGAGCCCAGGTAATCACAAAGAGTCCAGGAAGGGAAGATCCAAGTCCATATTGGGAAAGATAGAGTGCTGGAACTGTGGAAAGAAAGGGCATCTGAAGAAATACTACAGATCTCTAAAAAAGAAAGGAGATGGACAGCAGGAGACTACTCAAGAAGAAAATGTAGCAGGTGATGTGTTACAAGATGATTTGATTCTTGCATTAGATAATACTATTGATTACTAGGTAGTAGATTCAGAAGCTTCATGTCATGCTAAACCCCATAGGAAATTCTTTCATGATTATGTTCCAGGCGATTTTGGACATGTTTAATTGGCTGATGATGAACCATTTAAAATTGTTGGATTGGGTAAGGTACGGATAAAGTTAAAGAATGATGAATGGCTGCTAAAATATGTAAGGCATATTCCTGCTATGAAAATAAATGTGATCTCAACAAGGCGATTGGGATATGGTGGCTATTTATCTACATTTGGAGAAACGTGCTGGAATATCACTAAAGGATCAATGGTGATAGCAAAAGGAGACAAGATAGGTACATTGTATTTACGTTCTCATAATACTTACTATTCTATATATTTAGCTTCCACATGAATAGATACATCATTGTGGCATCATAGGCTTGGCCACATGAGTGAGAAAGGGATGCAGATTCTCCACTCAAGGAAGTTGCTGCCAGATCTGAAGCAAGTAAGTTTGAAATTCTGCGAGAACTGTGTTTATGGAAAACATAAGAGAGCCATATTTATCAAGGTAGGGAAATAGATGAATAGTGAAAAGTTAGAGCTTGTACATACAAATGTATGGGGTCCGGATCAAGTACAATCTCTTGGTGGCTCTCTTTATTATGTTACTTTTATTGATGATGCAACTAGAAAGACTTGGGTTTATTGCATTAGACAGAAATATGATGTATTTGCTACTTTTAAGAAATGGAAAGCTTTGGTTAAGAATGAGATGGGAAAAAGGTTGAAGTGTTTTAGATCTGATAATGGAGGTGAGTACTGCGATAATTAGTTTTATAGTTACTATTCATACCATGGGATTCGTAGAGAGAAGACAGTCCCAGGAACACCACAAGAAAATGGTGTGTCAGAAAGGATGAACAGAACTATCATGGAGCATGCAAGGTGTATGAGATTGCATGCAGGGTTTCCCTTACAGTTTTAGGTAGATGTCGTAGATATTGTTGTTTACTTATAAGTAGAGGGCCTTCAAGTGCTTTGGATGGTGGTATTCCAGAGGAGGCATAGACAGGTAAAAAGATAAACTATTATTTTTTGAGAACTTTTGGTTGTGAAACATTTGTCCATATTGATAAAGAAAATAGAACAAATTTTAAGGCTAAATCTGAGAAATGTACCTTTATTGGATACGGGGTTGATGATTTTGGTTATCGCTTATAGGATTATGAAAATAATCAAATCATTAGGAGTAGAGATTTGGTATTCAATGAAAATGTCATGTATAAAGATCAGTTGCAGGGAAAGAAATGGGAAAAAGAAAACACAAAGTACACAATGCTTGATTAAATCAAAGAAAATGAAGTTCCAAAGGTGACGAAAAATCAAGAACAACAGTAGGTACCTCAAACTCCTGCAAGTGTTAGAAGATCTACCAGGTTAAATAAAACCCCTGAACGATTCTCTCATTTGTTGGATTATTTATTGATGACTGGTTCTGGTGAACCAGAATGCTGTGAAGAAGCAATGCAAGTGGAAACTAGAAAGAAGTGGGAGCAAGACATGAATGAGGAGATGGACTCATTGGTAAGAAACCAGACTTGGAATTTGGTTCCGTTGCCTGCTGGTAAAAGAGCATTGCAAAATAAATGGGTTTACAATTTGAAGGAAGAAGGTGGGGGAAAGAAGTGGTACAAATCCAAACTTGTTGTAAAGGGGTTTGCACGGAAGAAAGATATAGATTTTGATTAAATATTTTCTCATGTTGTTAAAATGACTTTAGTTAGAACGATTTTAAGTCTAGTGGCGGTAGAATATTTGCATCTTGAACAATTAGATGTAAAAATAGCATTTCTCCATGGGTATTTGGAGGAAGAGATTTATATGCAGCAGCCACAGGGGTATGAGGTCAAAGGGAAGGAGAATTTGGTATGCATGTTGAAGAAGAGATTGTATGGCCTGAAACAAGCTCCAAGCCAGTGGTATTTGAAATTTGACATGTTTATGTCAAAACAAGGTTATAGTATATGTCATTCTGACCACTGTGTTTATTTCAAGAGGCTAGATAACAAAAGATATATTATCTTGTTATTGTATGTGAATGAAATGCTTGTTGCAGGGTCTAACATGTAGGATATAAATGTGCTCAAAAGGAAGTTATCTAATTCATTTGCGATGAAGGATTTGGGTGCTACAAAACAAATCCTTGGTATGAGAATAACAAGAGACAGGAAAAGTAAAAAATTGCAATTGTCTCAGGGTGAGTACATACAAAAGTTTTTGGAGAGGTTTAGAATGCAGAATGCAAAACCAGTTAGTACGCCTTTGTCCAACCATTTCAAACTAAGTACGAAGATGTGTCCCAAAACATAGGAAGAGATATATTACATGTCCAGGGTTCCCTATTCATCGGCAGTTGGCAGCTTGATGTATGCAATGGTGTGCACAAGACCAGATATTGCACACGTAGTGGGAGTTGTGAGCAAGTATATGAACAATCTAGGTAAAGAACATTGGAAGGCAGTATAATGGATTCTCATATATTTGAGAGGTACTACAACTCATGCATTATTTTTTGGAGGTTCAAACACTAATCTATAGGGATATGTTGATGCAAATATGGCAGGTGATAAAGATAGCAGGAGGAGCACCACAACCTGCAGGGTATGTCTTTAATGTAGATGGAACAACAGTAAGTTGGATTTCGAAACTACAAAAGTTTGTTGCACTTTCAACAACGAAAGCAGAGTATGTTGCTGCTACAAAGGCTAGTAAAGAGATGATTTGGTTACAGAGGTTCATGGAGGAACTGGGTAAGAAACAGGAGAATAGTAGGTTGTATAGTGACAGCTAGAGTGCCATTCATCTTGCAAAGAACTCAGCCTTCCATTCTAAGACTAAACATATACAACTCAAGTACCATTTCATACAGTCTGTTCTAGAAGATGAACTGTTGAAGCTGGAAAAGATACACACTAGCCAGAATCTTGCAGACATGTTGACAATGGTAGTAACCAGAGAGAAATTGAGTTCCTCCTCGGTTTTAGTTGGCCTTCAATCGTGAAGGTGAAGATGGAAAATTGTCAGATCCAAGGTTCAGAGCATATTCCAGTAAGTGCAACAGCTTTGGAGTTGTTGTGATCAGTCTCCAACTGGGAGATTGTTGGTTGTGGAGCCTAATATTCCATATTCATAGGTCGTGTTTCAGCCGTGTCTGGATCCCATCCCATGAAGAAGGGGTTGGGGGTTCTTCCCCCTCCCAAAATAATCGCCATGGGGGATCCAAGGGGGGGACAACTAGTTTGGGAGCCCCCCCTTGACAGGGATTCGGGGGAAGCGCCCCAGTAGCGAAAATTTCGAAAAAAATTCCTTGTAAAATGTTGTAATTTCATAGTCATGACTTGGTCAATAATGGGTGATTTATGGACCCATGGTATTGGGTGTTCCATAGTATTTTCCCATGGTAATCGCTCTTTAAAAGGAAGGCATTGTAATACGACTATGTATTGTAGTATTGTAAAGATCTATATGATTGTGTGAGAGAGACTGTGAGAGAGTGAAGAGGAAGTTGTAGCGGATGTGCTGTAGGTTGTATCCCTTCATTTGTTGGATGGTATAATAATAAGGACTGGCAATTTATGTGTGGACGTAACCCATCTTGGGTGAACCACGTTACATTGGTGTATCTCTTGTATTTTTTTATATGATTTATATTTGAATCTTGTTTATTGTTATTGCTTTACAATCATGTTTTTCTAACAACCTTAAGTATATTTCATACAATTTAATCCAAAGAAAAAATCTCATCCTTCCCTAATGTTTACTATCTTAGAAATGGCCTTACCAAATCCACATAATCTTGAGAATGAAGGTTATCTAGCATTTCTAACTCATAATAGACATACTCTATTATTCCATTGTTTAACCTATTTATGCAATTAAATAGACATGCTTTCAATAAACCATTGTCAAGCTAGTTCCACGTATGTATTAATAAGCGATCCTTGCATGAATTTTCTCCTATGTGAACTAGTGATTTTCTGTATAAAATCCACAACTAATATATGTCAACATTTTCATCGTACCGATTACCAACGCATAATTTTAGCAATTGAAATGGACAAAGCACATTCCTATGAATTGAAACGAATGCAAATAACAATTGAATTCATATAATATTTCACATAATTCCTCTTCATTTATCAATTATTATTATTAGGTTATCAAAGTTATGTTAATTTCATTTGTTAGGTGGGGTGCCTCCCATTTTAGCATTTACTCAAAATGTCATGCCTTTATGTTCATACCAGCACCCAGCTGTAAACATTATTATCCTGAGGAAGGGATATACAATCATTATTTATGACTTTAATCTATCATCCTTCTAATGAAGGTTTGTATGGGACTTCCAATTACATAACCGATGCAATCTGTTATTTCTCATTTTTGTCTACTTATGCACTCATTTAATCTTATTTTGAGAACATTGCACATGTATAGTCCAATGTCATGATCACAATCACGTTTCCGCTTGTGAGGGTCTCATATAAATATAAACATATAAACGTAGAAATATATTCATACCATCATATATGGTAGTTATATTAATTCTACTTCAATAATTCATGGCTTAATATTCAATCTTTTAAATAAGATTGCTCAAAATTTCACATTTTAACTTCCACCATCAATAACCAATTTGCTAGGTTATTATGGTTTTCACATGAATTATGGGAAGTCCTAGTAATTTTAGTAATTTTATGTTTATAAGGACATTTTCTGAGGAGGTACTCTCCTCTGCATCCCATATTTTAAGGATTTCAAAAAAGTTCACCATGACCTTTTTTCTACTTTGGCTAGGTAATATTTTATCCTTACCTTCTTATCTCTGCTTTAGGAATATGTTTATGAGACACCTTTTTAAGGCATTTTTTCCACATAGGTTAGTGTTTGTCCCTGATATACATGCTTTCTTATTTATAATAAATTCTACATTACAAAAAGATTAGGGCTATATTGTTACTCTTGAGCATCTAATATCTTTGCATAATCATTTTTACTTTTTCTGAAGTTTTGTCTTAAATTTTTTTATGATTTCAATTATATTTAGAGTATTTTTCCATGTTTTTCACTGATCTATGGAATTTTTTGCTTACTTACTGAGTGTTTTCCATCTACCCTATCATTTGGGTACTCATTTGAGTATTGCCATCATTAATTATGTTGATCCCATAAGGCCCGTAGTGTTGTAACTTACGGCTCTTATACCAATTTGTAATAACCCTTTTCTCTCAATTTTTTCCGTATATTACTTAGTTATAATTAACATAATTCATAATACTAACATCCGTTTAACCTTTGAATAGTACATGAAATAATTCGCATCCTTTCAATCTTAATGATTGTTACAATATTGTAGTCACCCCTGTTTTGTGCGTAAGGAAGAATAGACAATCCTTCTTTCCTATATTAATTTTTGTTAATCATGGTAATTGTTCATTAAGGCATTCCATATTAGGAGTAATATATTTATTTGATAGTTTTTTTTAAGGCTCCTTTCAAATAAGGAGGATATAGCTTTGAAATCATTTTTGTGCTATCTCCACTGATAAAAACACAATTAGAGTATTTTTATAACTATATTATTATTATTATTATTATTATTATTATAAGGGTTTCTCATTTATCTTATTCATATCCTCTTATTTGACCATTGGACGAATATTTCGCAAACTAAGGATAGGGATATGACCTTACCATCACATGACAAAAAATTTAGATTTGGAAGGGAAAGTTTGTTATACCTTGTAGAGTTTTTCTTGGATTGAATTCACATTATAACGACTTTCCCCTTTTTTTCCATCGAAAAATTTAACTTACTATTAATACTGCGAAATAGTAAATAGGTCCAAATATCACAAAGTATCATAGAGGATAAACACCCTGCATAGACAAGCAATAGATACATCCCATGGGCACATGAAGCAACCCCATAAACAAAGGGCCAAATAAGGAGCCAAATCAAGACTGATACATCAGCGTCAAGACACACTAACAGACATAATAGAAATGTAAATCAAACTAATAATAGTGACGGCAGATCCGTCCAAATAGAGTCTCAGCAAACAGGCCGAGTCCATAGAGAAGGAGGATCGTCCAAAAGTTCATATATATAAACGACCAGCAAATAATGAATAGAGCCGCAAATATCCAGTGAGTACCAAAAGACCAACGAGTAGTTGGTGAAGCAAAGAACTACGGACCTGCACAAAAGGATAAAGTCGCAAAAAACATAAATATATATATCCACATGAACCACAAAAAATCATCAAACCAGTAGATCCGAGCCATAGGCATCATGACCAAAGCATGTCAAATGAGCCCTGGGAGAAAAGTAGATCCTCTCGCCACTCCTCCCACAGGATGATCCCCACCTGTGAAGTCAAAGCCAACTTGGAGAGCTGGTCAGCCTTCGTATTCACCTCTTGGAAGATATGAGAGAAATGAGTGTGTTCATATTCGTTGATTAACTTCCGGACCGCATCCAGCCAGAATGAGAGTAACATCACATTGAGAGGAGTAACACCCTTTTCCCAAGAGATGATGGATGAAGAATCACCTAGAATCAAGAGTGACAATATCTTCTTGGTACGAGCAAAATGCAATAAGAGCCAAAGAGCACAAAACTCACTACATGTGTTGGAGCCAATACCCAAATTTAATCGGATGTGAAAAAAACAAGAGGTTGATAGGTGCAATACCACACCGGCCCCACTCACACTAGGCCCCTTGACCGTAGCACCATCGAAGAAACCACAGGGGTACATCAAGACCGGTGGGGCCATCTGGCATCCCGAAAAACCCATGTTTAATTGAAGACGGCCACCTCCATGTCCAGTGAGTGAAATGTATTCCTTATGTGCAATGATAGTTTGACCACAAATCTAATCCAGATGTGGAAAAGTGCCCTCGAAGATTCAGCTATTCCGAGCCTTCCATACTTCCCAAAGCATGAAGCATGGGAGCTCAACCTTAGAATAGGAATTCCGGATCCACGAACCAAGACAGTCGTTTAGAGAGGTAGAACTCCAGATTACCTGTATTCCAAAGGTTGCATCAATTAATTTCCAGAGGCCCTGAGTGAAAGAGCAGGTGGAGAAGAGGTGATCAACTGTTTCTTCCTGAAGGCAACATAATGGACACCATCCTAGACCAATGAAGCCACAGTGACACAGATTATCCCATGTGAGGATTTTATTGATCAATGCCAACCAAATAAAACATTTGATTTTTAGTGGAAGGGCAAGTTTCCAAATAGTATGATTCCACCAATGATTCTCAGGTTGAATATCAGCAAATAATGAAACATAAGTAAGTTTTGCAGTAACCGAGCCATGTGCCACATCCCACGACCATACCAAGCGATTAGGAGTTTCGGAAAGCTGAATATTGGCCTGGCATAAGGGTCTTATATAATCAGACCATTCAATCCCCAAGACACCATTGAGTCCCAGTTGTGGAGCAATGATCCACTTAGTACCCACTCCTCTAATATGGCATGTTGCATGAGCAAGTGTACAAAACCCCTTTGCTCGTAGATGTGCCATTAATTCTAGAGACAAGAGGTATGTAGTGGATCCCCCCAAAATAGGATCAACTCTAAGCCTTATCCCCCGACCATTTCCAGGAATCCACGAGAGCCACTACGCAATGGTATTGTAAGAACCCAAGAGCCCATTCCATATGTTTGAGACACGAATAGCCAAAGGTTGACCCTTTAGAAACCAATTTGCCACCGAAGAAATTTTTAAATACTTGGCCCTAATAATCTTGCCCCAAACAAAATCAATGAATAGAGCCCGCCACAAACTCTTTGCATGAAGGGCTGTGACAAAAATATCCAGGTGTTTAACATTCCATCCCCCCAAAACCCAGGGCCATTCCAACGAGGACCATTTAATCAAGTGAAAATTTTCCTTCTCCACCCCCCAGACCATAAGAAACTGAAAAACTTCCTGTGGATAAGCCGAAGAATGGACTTTGGTATTTTACAAAGTGAAAACTAGTAGATCCCCAAGTTCTAAAGGACCGCTTTTGCCAGCGTAAGTATGCCTCCCATGGATAAGTGGCGCATACGCCAATGGCCAATCCATAGGTCAAAATGTCTTATTAGCCAAGTCCAGTCATTCAACAGATAATTCGATAGATTGACAAAAAAACCTAGATACTTCGTGCCACCAGTCAATTCTTTGAATTCCAGAGGTAATAGCATGCTAATCGACCATTCCACATCAGCCTCCAAGGAGTGTTTCAAAAAGTGTGATTTAATAAAACTGATGATCATACCTGATACCAAGCAGAATAAATCTAGAATTTTCTTATACTGAATCCATTCAGCTAGAATTCCCAAACCAAAGAGCATAATGTCATCCACAAACAATGAATGTGTAATAGATATACTAGCAGTTACCTTGATGCCTACAACATAACCCTCACATTTAGCCTTATGAATAGTGAGGCTCAAGCCTTCTATAACCAACAGGAACAAAAGGGGCGAGAGAGGACAACCCTGATGGAGGCCTCTGGAGGCCTTAAAATAGTTTGTTGGCTGACCATTAATGAGCACAGCAAAATTAACCAAAGTAACACAAGCCATAATCCATTTCATTACCTTCCAAGGTAGACCGATCTGTATCAGTATCAACCTGAGCAGATTCTAGTTAACACGGTCATATGCTTTCACTAAGTCCAATTGGAGGATGAGTGCATCAAGTCTCTTCTGTTTAATACTGTGAAAAACCTCTTGTGCCACACCCACCGCATCAAGTATCTGTCGTCCCTCCAAAAATCCAAACTGTTCCATAGAAATGTATCTCGAAAGGACCGGCTCGATCCGCACAGCAATAATCTTGGATATAATCTTGTAGACCAAATTGCAAAGGGCAATAGGCCGGAACTGATTAAAATTCTTCGGGTGGGAAGATTTCGGAATGAGGGCTAGGTAGGTAGAATTTAGTGCCCCAGAGACCAGAGCCATGCTCTGAGACTCGTCCACAGCTTCCCGGAGGTCTCCCCCCATAATATCAAAAAAGTGGAGAAATTGTTCCACCGTCCACCTGTCCGGGAAAGGATATTTATACTTAGCAAACCCCCGCAGAGTGTTTTCCACATCTAATAAAGTTACAACCTCAAAAATATTGTCCCCCTCCATGTCATTGAACATCCGTGGGTATTCCTTAATAATATTGAATTTCTCAGTCAAAGTTGTATTTTTTGGATCACAATAATAATCCTGAAAGTGTTGTGTTGCTTCAATCATCAAATCCATATCCCCCCTAATCCGTCGACCAACATGATCAGTAAGATCCCAAATAGTGTTCTGAATTCTACAAGAATCCGCAAAATGGTGGAAAACCTTTGTATTCAAATCACCAGCTTTGAGCCAAATTGCTTGGCTCTTTAAGCGCCAATTTTCCTCATGTATAAGTAGAATCTTCAATTTCCTTTCCTCCAATAAAGAGAGTTTAGTCCATCCCATATGGGAAAGACCAGTCCTTAGATATTGATCCATCAAGATACCAATTTCCTTTTCCACCTCAATGAGTTCCGCAGCCAGCACAGATTTCTTATTCCTTTCCCACAGAATAGTAAAGTCCTTTAAAGATTTTAGTTTCACCGCCAGCTTATCCATCGCAGATCGTTCCCCAGAGACATCGACATGCATCCAGTGAGTTCACACACCCATAGTAAAATCCGGATCAGTTAACTAGGAAGAGTTGAATTTGAAGAGGAAAGGATGATGGGATAGCTCAACATCAAATTGCAGAATAATGGGGAGATGATCACTAATATGAATCTGCTGAATCCATGACCGATAATTCTGAAAATAGCTTAAAAGTGATTCCAATATTAAGAAGCGATCAATGCATTTTGAGATCAGGTTCCCATCCTTCCTACCATTTGACCAAGTTGGAGCCAATGGACGAGGCGCCACATCAATCAGAGAATATTTAGAAAAGAGGTTCCTGAAATATATCCCCAGGGGATCCCTTCTTGTTGATTGGCCCCAAATTTCCTCATCCCCCCAAGAAAAATTCAAATTGCCTACAAGTATCAAATTTTCCAGTTCCAGTAAGTGTCCCAAGCATGCAAGGTCCCAGAATGCCTCCCTATCACAATAGGGACCATAACAATTCACAATATTTATGTTTTTATCCGAACCTCTGAAGTTGCCAGACAATAGTATACCCAAGGAAATAATAAAAGGATTTAACCTCAGAACCCCAGGGTTCCAAGCCGCCAAGAGCCCACCAGAAAGTCCAACTACATCCGCTGTGCACATCATCCAGCCAGGTTTAATTTTGTTAAAGAAAGAATGGGCCTTCTCCCCACAAACCATAGTTTCCTGGAGGAAGACCAAATCAGGATTCATAATATGTAGAACATGCTTGAGGGCTAATTGCTTTGGAAGGATCCCCACACCCCGGATGTTTAGTGAGAAAAAGATCATTATCAACCCCTAGCAAGGGCTTTGATTCCTCTAAGAGCCCTGGTATCAGGAGAGATGGGGGTACCCAAGTTATTGCTAGCTTCTTCCACCCCCAATGGAATAACCTTCTTATTTTTTCGAGCACTATGTGTCTTTAACGGTGAGAAGTCTGAAGCCAAACCACCCATATGTGCCCCTTTTGAGACACAATGTTCACCCAAGGTTGATTTGTTTGCAGCAGATGGGGGAGTGTTCCCAACCCCCAACCCCGAATCCAGGATCTTTTGGTCCAAAGGGGCCCCCACAGTATCAGAGGCCGGGGCATTCTCCTCCAGAACCCGATTCTTGAAAAAACCTGGTATGGGTGTCTTTTTTACCGTTTATGAGTATGAGGGTATGTGTATTACCATTTCTCGGGGCTCCAAACCAATAGTAGTCAATAGAGGAGGGGCAATTGAGCCCGATGGATCATCGAAAATGATTATATCATTCCCCCTACCCACAATAGGATCAGGATTGTTTAACGGTGGCTCAGAATCAGAGGATAGAAAAATGGTCGAAGCAGGGGAAAGGGGGATTAGAGGAGAGGCCGACACAACAGGGGAAGAGTCAGATGGTAATTCCTGGGATGTCCACATAACATGAGGCATAACATCGAAGATGGGTGAGGCATTCTCAGACAGATCCTGGGAATCCTTCTTGGATCCAGAGGCATTTGACAGCAGAGGTGAAACATGGCGGCGACCCATATAGTTCTCGTTATTCCCATTATTCAAATCTAATGAATTAATAAAGGATATATCCAATTCATTCAAAGTGTGATAGAAATTCAGGTCGTTTATTTCCAACTTATGTATTAATGCCGAGTTTGGTGCAGTAGGGAGAGGAACCCTGTTGGAGAAGCCATCAAGCCCACCCGACGCATCCAGTTCTTTATCATTACCATCATCAGAAGACCAGTAAGGCTCCACCCCAATCGGACGCCCAGATGATGAAACCACTTTGCATTGTCACCACAAATGGCCGACTTGCTTGCAATTAGAAAAACGGAATGGAATGCCCCAGTAATCAATAATCTGGGCCAACTTGCGTCCACGCCAATCTATGTGAAGAACATCAATGAGTCCCAACGATATATCCACCTCAACTAGCAACCGACCCATGCGTCGGTCAAAACCAAACAGATGATCCTACTCCACATGAAGGAAGCATCCAAGACTGTTACCAATGGCTTCAAATGCCCCACAGTTCCAAAGAGCAAGTGGAAGACTAGGAAGGAGCACCCACAAATGGTGCAGACGTACATAAGCCGTATTAGGGTCGAAATCTGTTTTCCATTTCTGCAACATCAAACTACCCGCCCCATAAAGCCATAGTTTGTTGAGAATGGTGGATCAGTGAGATTACTGCTCAAATTTGAATCCATACTAGCCACGAGCCAAGGAAAATACCTGGGGGGTATAACCCAAAATGGGGTTCCATTTTTTATTAACCCATCCCACAATATCCTTTCGATTCATGGCAAAATAGGAGAATTTTCCCACCAGTACCGTCATGTTGAATTCCACGAGCTCCTCCAGGTTGATGTCTCTACCCATCGTAAGCCAAACTTCCCCAAGTCTGAAATAATACTTCTCCTTCAATCGATGAGCATACCGGGAAGTGTCCAGTGGTTTTCCCCTGTTTTCCTGGCACGGCAAAGCCCGAATACTGTCAGCTGAAGGGTCCGAACCAGATGTGGAAACAGGAGCCCTTGACAAAGACATGTGTCCCTTCTTTGAAGTCGGCTTGGCATGTGGAGACACATGCCACTCACCCAAACCAAGTGCCCGTTTCCCCTTTAACATATTCTTGTAGAATGAGTCCGTTTTAAACAAACTTGCTTCCTCAATCCAATAGTCAGAGATAGTCAGGTTATTTTTCGCGGGGATTGTGAAACTGGTAGGTTTTCCCCCATTCCACACAGGTTGTTATCACAATCTAGGAGAGGTCAGGTTATTTGAGATCCCGAGTTCAGGCAGGTGGAAACCGGAAATGAAACCCCAGAGAAAGCAGGCAAATAAAACAGGTTAGTGAGGTTGCGTATACCCGATGTAAACACCACACAAGAAAATGGCCAACCAACCGGTGTCCATAGGTTCAAAACAAGAAACCCTAAACACCCATATTTTGAAACCTAAATACTCACAGGGATATTCAATATATGATGTCGATTGTTAAGTGTATACCACCGTCAACACAGATTTAGACCCCCGTATTGTGAGCTCACGACACCATCCAATGTCTACCAGCCATTAACCAATATAGTGAGTAAACCCTCATCGCCTCCATCGCTCACCCACCCAGATCCACATGCCACATTAATTTCACGACGAATTTCCCCTTATGAGCACACATTATGTTGTATGATTTATATTCGGTGTTTTATTAAAGTTTCTAGAGGGAAAAATATTGAACCTTGCAAAGAAGATATATGCATCTTTAATATCCTTTAATTTCACATGAACTAAAGGGTGTCCTCTTACGATTGTGACTTGTAATTTATTGTTTGGAAGACATATGTAGGTCTGACTTCGAGGTCATATTCTAGTTATGAGATTGGAAAATTTTGATGTGACCTCTAAAGCACAGTATCAATTCATGCACAAATGTTGCCTGCATGTTAATTACCATTTTAACCTAAGATACATTATGAAGGGTCTACTAGAGTTGCGATCACAACGTGTCAAAAATATTTTAATACTATTCCTGAGCTCATTCAATAGGCGGTCGCATTTGATTGAAAAATTCCTCCATGTAGATACTTGTTTACCCTTTTCATGTCGGTTGTAACTCATATGCAAGACTATTGAATGATGTAGCAATAACTCCAAAACACTCTAGCCGTGGTTTTAATTAAGTGTGTGGTTTTGTATTTACCCCATTTGAACTTGGTTATTACTTCTTACCCTCTCATAGGTTGGTTTACTAGGGCCTCAAACTTGAGACATCCTTCGGCCTTTGTCTAAGCTTGTGGTAGTGAAGTTACATCCCGGATTTATTCCTCCAATTTTTAGATGGGTCCCAACCTTGGAAGTGTAGGAGGTCATATATACAGAGCTATTACTATGCTTCTTTTTACCATAGGAATCGTTTCAAGCGTAACCCATATCTCACCTCAAATGAACTCAATATTTCACCTTTCATCGGCAGGTAAGTTTTCCCAATAAAATTTTAGGTTAAAATTTGTTTGTCGAATATATGTTCCTCCTTGGTATCGAATTCCCTCAATAGTACTATAACTTCCTTATTTACGTTGTGTACATGAACTTTATGGACAAAAAACACACGATTGAATTTGATTGGCATTATATTCTAGGTAATCCATTTTTTTTGGGTATGCAACATACAGATTTGTAACTTCATCATTTGGTTCCTTATTAGTTGAGCAAATGAGTATTTACATGGTATGAACCAAGGGGTTCATATATGGGGTCATATCATATATAGTTAACTCCATATATGAACCTTTTGGGTGGTATGACCCAAGGGTTCATATATGGGGTTAAATGTATATGATATGACCCCCTTGGGTCATACCATTAGAGGTGGTCGCAGTATTAAATATGTGGTATCCACTTTTTCCTTGTAGGTTGTGGGTTAATACTACCTAGTATTCAAAACTAGGGGCATGAAATCTGTAATATCCCTAAGCCTTCAAATTATAGGTTCTATATTCAACTTATTGATTACTTTCATCTTCAATTAAGTTATCTCGTTGTTTGATAGCACAATACTAACTTGTATCTTGCTTGATTTGTTGGTATTAGGTATGTTTAGAGCATCCACCTCTCTGTAGGTTGTTCCTCATTCAATTCTATATGTATAAAAAATATCGATGGGGTTTGCGTTTAATTATTTATCTTACTATACCCTTGGTTATCTTCATAGGTGTTATTGTAGGCAGTTGGCGGAGGGTTCTTCCACTCTATACACAACTTAGAGGTCAAGGGTTTACTTGTAAGTTTGATTAAATAGTTTAAGGTCGATCAATTCTCTGATCTCTAGACCCTTTTTCTTTTCTAAGGATAGACTCTGTGATTATAATATTAACATACTCTCAACTCCCCCTAGTGGGCATTACATTTATGAAATGGGAACTCTGTTTGATTTCCCCATTCAACAAATAACTGTGTTATAAGATTTTATTTTCTTTCTCTAATGTATATGAATTTAAGCATAGTCCCTTGGATAGAATACATCCTCAATATCTAATAAGTTTAGAATACCTTTGTGTTGTAAATCTACTTGAGTTTCCTTGTCTTTAAGTTATGAATTTCGAAGCAACGTATGAATGTTTAAATGTGTTTATGGTTCAAAAGGAAACATCCAAGCCATCTTTTAAGTTTCTTGTTTGGTTACTATTGTTTATGAGAACAACTCAACAACTCCTAGGTTTTGTATACACACACATATTGAAATTCATGTTCAATATTAAATATATATCCTATTATGTCCATATTGATTGGCTTTTTCCCTCTTGAATTGTGTACCCTTTGTATATATTTTTTGATATTCAAGTGAGGTAACAAGGTATAAGCATCTCATGTTAAGGGCCATTGAGTCTACAAGTATCTCTCAAATACTTCATCTCTCTCTCTCTCTCTAAACATGATTTGCCATTTTTATGAAAAAATATTTTCACATGATTATGTATGCCATAGTAGTTAATCACATATTCTTTACTTTGATTATTGATTACATGCTCTACACAAGTTATTAACATATTAGTTTCACAATTAACTCATAGCCTATCTATTATATCATTCAAATTTTTCGTTAAGGTTTATAGACTTAGTCAAATCCCAAACTACTCCCTAAGTATATATTACTCAACAATAGGCAAGTGTACTAATACTCCCTGTATTTAGACTCCTCATTCTAGCCTAGGTCAATCATAACAACTACATATATTTATAATATAGGGCCTAAAAGATTTGTGTAGATAAATCCATCTCATAAAATTATTAACTCCTTTGAAAAAATAATGTGAATTCAACATATAGTCTTTATTATTTAAAAAACAAAAAACCTAAAAATAATAAATCTCTTGGCTCCTTCCTATTAACCAGCCTAAGTAATATTGAGATAATTCCATTGATTTGAAAAACTGAGATTTAATGAGGGAAGAATACAAAGATAACTGCTTATCTGATTAACTTGTAAATAATCTTTTATTTATCTGTTCTCTTCCTTTTTACATAGGTTATGTATGCTTTAATCCCATTTTACTCAAACATATATCTATGTTTATAATTTTCAATCTAACTGTAAAATGTCCTCTATCAACATATTCTTGGGAAAACTCCATTGGACTATTAAATTCTCTTCTTCAGGTAATCATTGAAACTATAAACATCCAAGATCTTGTTCTTAGATACGATCGGGTGTTCTTTATAAGAATATTTTCAAGTCTTTTTACTTAAAGTTGTGAAGAATTTATTTAATGTTAAGACATGAGGTATATTCAACCAGTCAATTTCCCTTTTTTATGTTTATATAATTGTAACTTTAACTCGCAAGAAATTTTACTATCTTTCTATTCTATAACAAAAAAGGATAATAAAATTGGTAGTAGGGAATTTTCTACATATTCTACGAGTACTGCTACACCATGTTGTAGTTTATTCTTGAAATGGATTATCTTTTTGAAATAAATCATTGATTGTCTACCTTCAAGTTTACATATAAATAATCTGAATAAAAATAGAAGTATTCAGTGTATATTGCATCAAGTTAAAGCATCCAATTTTTCCTTAACTAAAACAATGAACTTCTCTTTTTTCCTTAACCTAGTAAAAAGCACAATCCTTAAGAATTTACTGTTAAAAACTCAATACAAAGAGATAACAAAATAATATTTTAAACGATATACAAAAATTACAAATAAACACTTATATTACATTAACTGTAGATTTCTTTCATAAAATTCGATGGGAAACACTCCGAACCTCCTAACCATAGACTGGAAGGACACAAATTCTCTGTCCCCCAGTCACCCCTGATCCAAGTCATAATTTCACTAGGGTATTAAACTAATCAAGTTATAATAGTTGTTATAACTCATTCTTAGTCTCTGAGGACCAACTTGGTCCTTCATATCTAGTAGATACACCCTTCCAAGTTTCCACCTTGTACGTTTTTTATACTCAAACGACAACAAACTCTCAGGGATTCTATGTCTCTAATATATGTCCTATGATTTGAAGACACAAACAACCTCTTGTTATGTCACTCTTAGCGCTTCCCATCTTAGGGATATATATTTATTTATGTAATCTATCTATCATCCATTTACTCAAGTATCCCTCTGCCACTATGCTTGAATTTGATTCTTCTTGTTGGATATGACTTCTCCCTTTTTTGATTTATTTCTTTTCCTTTTCTCAAAATATATACTCATCTTTTCTAAAGATCCTATCATCTCTCATTCTCTCTTGTGCCAATATGTATGTCCCTTCTTGATTTTATTCTCCTTTATATTGGTAGGTTCTATTTTATTATGATATTCTTGGTGCAATGTAACAAGGACACCTCACCATTCAGTTAGGGTTATGGGATATCTCAACATTATAAGTTTTACCTTATTTAAAATACCTAATATATTGAACAGGGTTGGTTTTCTAGGTAATGATTTAGCCCCTAAATTAGATTTACATCCCTAATGAGACTATGACCTCTCATTCTTTGGGTTTTTCCCATCCAGTTTTATGAAGGAAAATTAAATTAAAAATAATATTTTTAATAACACACCCCCAAATCACTTAGGGTGTACATCTTGATCATTGTTTTAAACAACTTTATCTTAAACCAATTACCTATTTTTGGGGTTGAACATTGGGATATTACATCTGAGCATCTCCAATAATTTATTGATATACTCCTCCATGGTCATTTGTCCCAATTTCAACTCATGGAACTCTTTAATTTTATCATCACATTACCTATCAGAGAGGTAATTTTGCTTGAAGTTCTTCTTGAATTGCTTCCGCGCGATCTTTCTTTATTTGAGCTTCTTCACTTGCCTAAGGTGATCTCACCATATATATTCTCTTCCATTCAAATTAAATATGACCACCCTTTCCTTCATGTTTCTAGAGAATTCATGGACTTGGAATACTACCTTATCCCAAGAAGCCAAGCTTCAACTCCTCTACCATAATTTACTTCACAATCAAAAGTGGGAGATATATCCCTCCGAAATTCCACATGTGAATTGTCCTTGAAAGGCATCTTTCTCTTATTCCTATGAGAAGGAGAGCTTGAATATCCAATGGAATCTTTAAAGGCAAATGAATCACTAGAAGAGAAATCTAAAGTATATGTCATATCTCTAGAAACCCTTCTTGAGCTATGGGACCTCTTGTGAGAATGCCTCCTTGAGATAGTCCCACTCTTTTCCTTATTTCCTAAGTCTTTCCCATGGTGAATCTCCCTCTGAATTTTTGTTAATATTTGAAGCACAGATGCGTTCATTTGGTTCTAATATCCCTGAGATCTAATCAAGTACTTCTCATTATCTACTCTGTAACTTTGTAATTCCACTCTTAGACTTCTCAAGATTTATGCAATATATGGGGGAGTTACTTTATTTATTCAGCCATTAAATTATGTCTTTACATTCTCAACATGTATATTCTCTCCCATGGCATATTTTTGAGATACACAAGGATCATGTGCATAATCCATGATGATAGTTTTCTTGGCCCAATCAAGACCAAGGATTTTCAATCTTGCACTATATTGAATGTTGACCCTTAATTATCCCTGATATGATATGATATTGTATCTGCAAAAGTGTTCATACAAGCACATTTGTTAATTTCATTACTTTCTTAGAAATTCACAAAATTAATTTTCATGCATTCTAGGAACTACCCTTATTGACAAGTTTTTTTAAATCAAGGTTACAGACACTTTTCTGATCAAATCTCATAAAAATATGAATCACTCTTTCAAAATATGATTGTGCACATTTGTTCCCATATGGATAATAATTCCAATGAATATAACAATTCCCATTTTTTATTTCTAGCAAAAGGTTGTAACCTTTCAAATTTTCCAATTTTTCCCAATCCTGCACTTTCCTAAAGGTACATCTAGATTCGAAGACCAACTTTAGCCCCTTATAAAGGAAAATATTGGGAGAACCAGAACCTTGATCTGAGCATCTCATGTTAAGGGCCATTGAGTCTACAATTTAACTCGATTTAATATTTGCAAATACTTCAAGTATATATATATATATATATATATAAACATGATTTTTCATTTTTATAAGAAGATCTTGTTCTTAAACTATAAACATCCAAGATCTTGTTCTTAGATACGATCGGGTGTTCTTTATAAGAATATTTTCAAGTCTTTTTACTTAAAGCTGTGAAGAATTTATTTAATGTTAAGACATGAGGTATATTCAACCAGTCAATTTCCCTTTTTTATGTTTATATAATTGTAACTTTAACTCGCAAGAAATTTTACTATCTTTCTATTCTATAACAAAAAAGGATAATAAAATTGGTAGTAGGAATTTTCTACATATTCTACGAGTACTGCTACAACATGTTGTAGTTTATTCTCAAAATGGATTATCTTCTTGAAATAAATCATTGATTGTCTACCTTCAAGTTTACATATAAATAATCTGAATAAAAATAGAAGTATTCAGTCAATAATATTATATTGCATCAAGTTAATGCATCCAATTTTTCCTTAACTAAAACAATGAACTTCTCTTTTTTCCTTAACCTAGTAAAAAGCACAATCCTTAAGAATTTACTGTTAAAAACTCAATACAAAGAGATAACAAAAGAATATTTTAAATGATATCCAAAAATTACAAATAAACACTTATATTATTTTACCTGTAGTTGGCTTTCATAAAATTCGATGGGAAACACCCCGAACCACCCAACCATAGACTGGAAGGACACAAATTCTATGTCCCCCAGTCACCCTTGAGCCAAGTCATAATCTCACCAGGGTATTAAACTAATCAAGTTACAATAGTTGTTATAACTTATTCTTAGTCTCTGAGGACCAACTTGGTCCTTCATATCTAGTAGACACACCCTTCCAAGTTTCCACCTTGTACTTTTTTTGTACTCAAACGACAACAAAATCTCAGGGATTCTATGTCTCTAATATATGTCCTATGATTTGAAGACACAAACAACCTCTTGTTACATCACTCTTAGCGCTTCCCATCCTAGGGATATAGATTTATTTATGTAATCGATCCATCATCCATTTAACCAAGTATCCCTCGGCCGCTATGCTTGAATTTGATTCTTCTTGCTGGATATGACTTCTCCCTTTTTCTGATTTATTTCTTTTCCTTTTCTCAAAATATCTACTCGTCTTTTCTAAAGATCATATCATCTCTCATTCTCTCTTGTGCCAATATGTATGTCCGTTCTTGATTTTATTCTCCTTTATATTGGTAGGTTCTATTTTTATTATGATATTCTTGGTGCAATGTAACAAGTACACCTCACCATTCAGTTAGGGTTATGGGATATCTCAACATTATAGTTTTTACCTTATTGAAAATACCTAATATATTGAACAGGGTTGATTTTCTCAGTAATGATTTAGCCCCTAAATTAGATTTATATCCCTAATGAGACTATGACCTCTCATTCTTTGGGTTTTTCCCATCCAGTTTTATGAAGGAAAAATTAAATTAAAAATAATATTTTTAATAACGCACCCCCAACATCACTTAGGGTGTGCATCTTGATCATTGTTTTAAACAACTTTATCTTAAACCAATTAACTATTTTCGAGGTCAAACATTGGGATATTACATCTGAGCATCTCCAATAATTTATTGATATACTCCTCCATGGTCATTTGTCCCAATTCAACTCATGGAACTCTTTCATTTTGTCATCACAGTACCTATCAAAGAGGTAATTTTGCTTGAAGTTCTTCCTGAATTGCTTCTGTGTGATCTTCCTTTATTTGAGCTTCTTCACTTGCCTAAGGTGATCTCACCATATATATTCTCTTCCATTCAAATTAAATATGACCACCCTTGCCTTCATGTTTATAGAGTAGTCATGGACTTGGAATACTACCTTATCCCAAGAAGCCAAGCCTCAACTCCCCTACCATATTTTACTTCACAATCGAAAGTGGGACATCTAACCCTCCGAAATTACACATGTGAATTGTCCTTGAAAGGAATCTTCCTCTTATTCCTATGAGAAGGAGAGCTTGAATCTTCAATGGAATCTTTAAAGGAAAATGAATCACTAGAAGAGAAATCTGAAGTATATGTCATATCTCTAGAAACCCTTCTTGAGCTATGGGACCTCTTGTGAGAATGCCTCCTTGAGCTAGTCCCACTATTTTCCTCATTTCCTAAGTGTTTCCCATGGTGAATCTCCCTTTGAATTTATGTTAAAATTTGAAACACAGATGCATTCATTTGGTTCTAATCTCCCTGAGATCTTATCAAGTACCTCTCATTATCTACTCTGTAACTTTGTAATTCCACTCTTAGAATTCTCAAGTTTTATGCAATATATAGGGGAGTTACTTTATTTATTTGGCCATTAAATTATGTCTTTACATTATCAACATGTATATTTTCTCCCATGGAATATTTTTGAGCTACATAAGGATCATGTGCATAATCAATGATGATAGTTTTCTTGGCCCAATCAAGACCAAGGATTTTCAATCTTGCACTATACTAAATGTTGACCCTTAATTGTCCTTGATATGATATGATATTGTATATGCAAAAGTTTTCATACAAGCACATTTGTTAATTTCATTACCTTCTTAGAAATTCGCAAAATTAATTTTCATGCATTCTAGGAACTACCCTTACTGACAAGTTTCTTCAAATCAAGGTTACGGACACTTTTCTTATCAAATCTCATAAACATATGAATCACTCTTTTAGAATATGATTGTGCACATTTGTTCCCATGTGGATAATAATTCCAATGAATATAACAATGCCCATTTTTTATTTCTAGCAAAAGGTTGTAACCTTTCAAATTTTCCAATGTTTCCCAATCCTGCACTTTTCCTAAAGGTACATCTAGCTTCTAAGACCAACTTTAGCCACTTATAGACGAAAATATTGGGAGAACCATATTTTTTTTATATTGGGTACTAAAAATAATCATGACAATGATTACTCAAAATATTTCATATTCTTTAATTGATGCTCCAATCAATCTTTACTCCCATCATCAAGTTAACACTAATTCAATCTTAAAAATTCATATATAAGCAAATCACACTATAAATAGAAATATTTTGGGGGAGGGAAAGAATAGTGATATTATATTAGAATATAGATACAAATACAAAGGAAAATATCACCTGAGCCTTTAGTACAATGCTTCCATCACTTTCCTAGATTCTCTTTGCTCAAGCCACTAATAGATCTTCTCCTTCTCTATTCTTTGGCCTAGGAATAAAAGGGATTGATTATGGACAATCAATATCCCCACTCACTCTATGGAGAAAGGAAACTAAACATACATGAAAATATGAGGGGAATGATTCTATAAAAAGCCTAGGGTAAGTCTAATTCAATTCCTCCAACATATAATTACAATGTTGCCATGTTGTCCTCTCCTTCATATTGGGACTTTATTTTATACTTGAGAGAAGTGGTTTAGGGAGTTGGGTTGGGTATAATTGATTCCATGTGGACTAGCAATGACTTCCAACCACTTGAAACAATTGTGGAATCATACGTGAATTTTTAATTTCCAAGTTTTTAGAGATGTATGTGTGTTTCTAAAGGGAAACATGCATATACATTGGTTTCTAACTAACAATACACATATGCAAGTCAAAATTGAGTTTTTTGAAGGATTGTTTCCACAATTTGATTTGTAAGAGGGATGTCGGACGGTTTTTAGCATCAATGAGTTTGTAAATGTTATAATAGATCCCCCCTAATGTATGAGGCCAGAGGAGAATCTGATGGACAAAATGCAGTATAAACATATGGGATCTTCATCATTGAAATCGAGTAGGATTCACCAAAACTAGATTATGAAATTTATCTACAACCGAAATCCAAGGATCATAACACTCTCTTCCTGAATCGGGCATACCCATGCTTGGGCCCGTGGAAAAGAACATGGCCACCAAATCAAGTACATCGTGAATCCATTGAATATAAATGGAAATTTTGAATCATGGCCATGAAAAAGATACACAGTGGATCCATGTCACAACTATATCATATCCTTGAATAGATATATAGTGGATCTATGTCACAAGTAGATCATAGCCATGAACAGATACATAGTGTATCTATGTCTCAATATATAATAGAAGAACAACTAGAATTGACTGTAGACTGGTTGTCCATGTATTACCAATGTGATATAAGGGATAGTATGGTCTTTTGAAAACCAATAAATAGCAAGTGTGATAATGCTATTGGAACCTGAGGTCTTCCATCCAAACCGCCAATACATACATGTTCTTTTCCATGTGGATAATTGATTTGAAGTTGAAGTTGAAGACGGGGAACACCATTTTATTATTGGTCATTGATGTATACCATTAACAAATGCAAAATAACCCATCAATAATGATAGTCGGATTCAAGGCACCTAATACATCCTAGAAAGTGTAAATAAATGAACTATTGTCGAACACTTGTAGAATCTATCAATCAAGGGACATTGATGAATTCCCACTAACAATAGCGAGGAGAAATGGCACTGATGAATTCCCACTAACAATAGCGAGGAGAAATGCCACTGATGAATTCCCACTAACAATAGCGAGGAGAAATGCCACTGATGAATGCAAGTCCCAAGGTACTAAAAGTATTTAAATCTCATTCCCAAAGAAATATGAGGTGATGTCAAGGGGAAGAGATCCATTGGAAGGGAGGAATTGAGGCATCCCCCATCCACCAACATGAGCAGATATCATAAAATGATTTTTTTAAGTATCAATCAAATTTTTGCAGGAACATACCACCGAGTATGCCTCTCGAATGCACCAAATGTGAATAGTACATGAAAGAGGTGCTCTGAGAAAAAAAAGATGATAAAAGTTATTGACAAATGCGAGGACTTCCATAAATTATGAAAATGGAATCCAAGGCACCACAAAAATCCCAAAATGTGAATAAAGGTATTGCAGTTGAACATAATGGGGAATCACTCGATTAGAGACCAATGATGAGGTGTCATCTATTGAGCATGAAGTATCCTACCAATGATGTGAGTATGGCCAATGTGTTATTGAATCTAGGTAATATTTTCATAGAAATGTGTCATAGTTGATAAGAAGTGACCTGCCAATGAGAAGTCAAAGGCAATATTCTACATCGTCATGAGTTGGAACTAGATGAGATGATACTGAGAACAACTTGACAATAAGGAAGTCCGACATGCAAAGTTGGAGAATTTAATAAGAAATGGTAGACTCAAGTTAAGACTTCCTCTGAACAAAAACATGACACAGTATGTGACTTGAAAATCAATGAGGACCCATGGATAGAACAATGATATAAAGTCAACAATGCATGAGGAAATGAAGATTGCTCCATTATGGTTGGAAGAGTAACCAACCAAAGGAGTTCTGGACTCAAATCATAGTTAAGCTTATAAGGCTAAACTACATCCCAATCTGTTAACAAAGACACGACACAAGTGCGTTGTTCAAAAGTGATATGAATGTGTTGCTTAGGATGTTCATATAACATCAAAATTCTTTCCCCCCTCTTTTTTTAAAAATAAATATTTGTTTATTGTAATGTACCCAACCCCGAAAAAAAAAGGTCACGGTCACATGTAACCCAAAGGAAGGCTAAATAAAGGTGTATCACAGAGGGAAAAGTTCAACCAAAGGCTAGGATAATATACTATCAATCCAATTAAATCAAACATACAACCTTTAAAATAATTGTGATACTTAAAAAAACAATTATAAAACTCTCCAAGAGCTCATGAAGATGCAACACCATGTAGGCATGATAATGCAACCAGATCTACAAAATTTTAAAAACTTGGACCTTAGCATTTTTAAAACATTAAAGGTGACCATAATAAAACCAATAATCCTAACTAATCATATACACTGAATTATTTGCAAACATTTACAAACTAGATTTTTTTGCCATAAAACTATGTAATTTATGGCACTCCCGTCAATCCAATTTATGACACTTTTATTAATAGGTTTGCATTACTTATCAGGTCATATCTGAAACTAATACCTGCAGCCATTCAATAATGTAATATTTCAAATACATAGATATCATATACATCCATTTATTTATACAAAAGATCATATCTACTTCTGCTATCAAAATGACTGTCAGATCATCTGGTAAGCATCCAAATCCCTGTAAAACCAACTGTGAGTCCCAAATAAAAAACATACCATATATATGGGGCACTCTAAATCCACCAAGGGTGCACTAGAGAATTCACATACAGCCACACAACATCATATATTCGATTCTCCAGAGAAACTGTCAATTCAATCTAGTTTTCTAGCAGAAACACCCACATTCTAGCAATCAAAACTCAGTATTTTCATCTATGGATCATATAACAGATTTGATCAGCCATGGAAGGTGCACTTGCAGAGAATTATATGGTAAATAATACATTTACAAACATATTTAAAGCTTCCAATAATATCGTATCTCAAAACAAGGAGAAAACCCCAATTTCCAAGCAAGATTCCTCAACCAGAGTTCCCAAAAACCAAGCAATTGCAACTAAAAATTTATCTACATATATGATCATCCATAGAGGGAACATTTGTAGAGTAATATAAATCAAATAACACATGAATAAACATATTTCAAGAAACCATCAAGATCATATCTAAATATCAAGGAGAATACACCAATTTCTAAGCAATTAAACCATCAGATTTGCATCCAACCATTGATACAAAACCATATGCATTTAACTGTGAATATATCAGCCATCAAGGACACTATAGAAGCAATGGAAACTTAATATAAACATATGAATTAACATAAAATTTATAGCGTAATTTTCCACCTTGTGAGCATCAACATTCATTGGCCTTCAGGATCCATTTTATTGACTCAGATCTACATTTTCCCTCTAGGAACACACAAATCCTTATTTTTGTTCCTGTACGCTATATGTTCCACTATAGCCAACGTACACGTATGCTGTTCCACTATAGCCCGCGGACACCAAGTAAAATGGTAAATACCAATAGAAAATTACTTTTTACTCCCAAAAAGCGGTCGTAGGGTGACCTTTGGACCTCCATATACCCCGAAATGACTCGATTCGACCTTTCACTTACCTTTGGAAGGCTGTATATTGAGCTCTTATGGTGTATGGAAGGGAGGGGAAAGAGAGAGCAAGATAACTCTAGTGGATTTTTTCCGTGACTTGAGTCTACACTCATTGATCCTTGTTGTTGTGAACTCCTTATGTTCACCTACCAAACTCCTTTCATAGTTTGAGTTTGCCATTGAATGGGGGATTGAAGTGGTCGAGGCACAAGTGGAGAGACCCAGTTCTTGGTTCAGATTGGTTGCCGACAAGAGTTCGTATATTGTACTTCTTGTTATTCATTAATGGAAATACTCATTTTCTCGTCCAATTAATGTTGTGAATATTGTTAAATTACATTGGGTTATATTTGCTTATGATATCATGGATCGTGCTATTGATTATGCTAATGTATTTCACATGTTATATGCACTCGTTTGTACTTGTTGAGACTAATCTGCAGGTTCAAGTGTAGAAGTTGAAAGCTCAACGGAGATCTACTTCGAACATCCGATTGAAGGTTGGTCTTTTCTCCATTATCTTAGCATTGTCATTTATATAGCATTGCATTGGGAATTGAGTTATTTTCTGGTAGTCAGTTGTCTGTTGTGGTCTACCCCAAGCCATAGGAAGTTTTCTCTGTAACAGAAATTGTGACTCCGCTAAGGAAAACATCCATTTTTGGGGATTTTTAGGCATTTGTCCTTATTTTGAGTTGTTTGTCAAGCTTCTGTGTCATTGGTTGGCCGTCGGGATCTATAGTAGAAAACTAGATTTTTTCTACAATGTTTGACCTTTTTGGGCTCATTTTCTTTTCCCTGTACACGGTTCAACCTTGTTTTGACTGCGTCTACCCGCCTTTGTATGAACTATAGCCCGCGTCTACCTGTAGTTGTTCTTTGAACAGTTGCGTACAACTCCGGGATTGTTTGATTTCTGGCCTTGGGTGTTTGTTGGGTTGATTCTGAGTGTTCCTGAGTCTTAGTTGGCCTGTTTCCTGACTGTTCCATGCCCTATTTGTGACCAGAAACTCCTCTTTCTTTTAGTTTTTGAGCTTTTAGATTTTTCACAATTTCTTGTTTTATAGCTCATTAGCTTGGCTGAATCTTACTGTTTGGGTCTTGTTGGGTTGTCTATTTTATATGCCCTGCATTTCTTTACTGAATAGTTAGATTTTGCTTGCATTTTTTCATTTCATTATATTGAAAAAATACAAAAACATTGTTTTGCATTTTCCTTGCATTTATAAGAGAAAATACAAAAATATTTGATTTATGTACTGCATTTTGCATCTGAGTGCTTGTGATTTCATCTAGGACTTGCTTGTGCATTGAAACGTTAAAGAGATTGCATTTTATTTCGAACCATTGGATTTATTGTCATATTAGTGGCATGCTCTTTTATTGATTAGATGAGTCTAGTGTTTTTCGGTTGTGCATACCATTGAGTCTTATACATCATCAGTTTCACGACCATATCCTTTGAGTAATTACAGCCATTAAAATCAACACTTAATCTTAAAATTGATTAGAAACAATTTTTATTTTATAGGGTGCACCAACTAACTTAGGTTTAGAGTCTTGGAATAGATCATTGTGAGTTAACAATCCAAGACTATTGAACCAACATTATGTGTCTGACCAGGGAGTGGCGAAACCCATGATATACATCAGTGCTCTCAGGAATCTCTACTCAAACTAGAGTTAAGCACGAGATCACGGGAGGTTGATTGCAGAGATAGCCCTCTAATACTGGTTGAACGTGGGATATATTTCCAAGATTTGTTCATGTAAGGGGGCTCTTGAGGGATCTGTACCTCTTGAGTTTCGGGCTTAGCTACCCTACCCATACGACAGATCCCACCTGTGATTGTCCCCCTGAGCATTGGTTATATTGTGGTGACCTTAGTTGTTTTACCTAGGTATTGCATAGGGTTCTTGCAGTGGTTATACTGTACGTATCCTGAGTTAGATAAGGGTTGGACAACACAGTTGCCTGTTGTATAGGGATTTGACCCTGTGCACACAGTGAAGTCTGGGAACCATTATAACTGATTCTGTTACCTCCGGTTATAGTTTGGGAGTCTCAATCCTCTCCTAGGAGAGACATGCCGGCCTAGTGTCGGGAGGTCCCTTGAGCCAGTCCTGTTTGTGTGCATTTGGCTGTAGTTTTCTTAGGTGTGTGCTCTTTGATCAATATTTGGGCGTTAGGAGGCATTCTATTTATTTGGATTTATCGTCGAGTGAGATCCACCTCTCCGCGGGTCTCATCGTTTAGCTAGTCTTCCAGTTGACGAGGTAACACGTCCTTTTCATAAGAGACACCAGAGGATCCCCTCCAATACTTTTGATAGTTACGAAGAACTTCACAACTACATTATGAATTCTGCATCTGGCACACCGGGAAGAATTCTTGTGACTCCGTCGGTGGATGTCGGTGGACAGCCCATTCCTTCCACTCCTAGGGAACTTAGAGGGGAAGGTTCACCACCACATGTCACTTTTGAAAATTTTGGGCCATATCCACCCCCAGAGACAAATCCATCTTATGATACTTACCCACAGCGATTCCGATATGGGATGCTAGATCTTAATGACACCACGAACCCTTCGACCACTAATCCTTCTTCACTTGGTATTCCTACCCTTAATTCAACTGTTACATCCACTTCGTCGGGTAGTCAATCTAATACTAGCCTTGGAGCTATGGGCACTGTCCCTTCCGGGGGCAGTGCCACCCATTCTACTCCCTCCAGGGGTGGCACAACTTCTTCCTTTCCCTCCGGGGGCAGCACGTCCACTTCCACTCCGTCCAGAGGCGACACGACCTTTTCTGCTCCTTTTCAATTTATGTCTATTCATGTCCCTTCAGCTTCTATGGCTGTTGGGGGAGGACCACGTCCTAGGACTGCCCCTCATTTTAGTGGGAACACTTCACATAACACAGCTCACATTACACAACCTAACGTGCATGTTTCTACACATATACCTGTGACTACGACCACGACTGCTAACCAGCATGTCCCTCCTAATGCTGGGAGTGGGCGCATTCCTCATATTGGGGGTGGGCACATTCCCAATGCGGTAGGAGGGCACATACCTTACACTGGGGGTGGATACATTCCCAACATTGGGGGTGGACACATTCCCAACACTGGAGGCAGGCACATTCCCAGCATTGGGGGTGGGCACATTCCTAACGCTAGGGGTGGAAACATACCCTATAATTATGGTCATTACTCAATTGCTCCTGCTACAACTAGCACATATATGCCCCATCAATATGGTAGCAATCCTTCTTATAATGCAGCAAGTTATGGCCCTTATTATAACCCTCCCCAACATGGTACTCACAATGCATATATGCCTTTGTACCCTTATATGGGTCAAGGTGGGGGCGGTTATCATCCCTATGGTCATGGTCCTGGTTCATACCATCCCTACGGTCCTCAAGGTCGGCCTCTTTTGGGAGCCTTTAATCCAGTTTCACAGCCACCACTCCTGTTTCTTGCTCGTCTGAACCTACCCGATCTCTCGAAGCTTAAAAATAATCCGGTGTGTCACAATCCTTCTTGGCCTCCAGTCCCTACCAAGCTCCTTTCGGACATTCCTAAGTTTGAAGGGAAGAATGGTGAGGATCCGGGTGATCACGTTATGACTTTTCACCTTTGGTGCTCCTCGAATTTATTAAATCATGATTCTATTTGTCTGAGACTATTTCAACGCACCCTCACGGGGGCAGCCGCAAAGTGGTATGTCAAGTTGTCTGGGGTCACTTATAAATGTTTCAACGACATAGCTTTGGTTTTCCTAGACCATTTTCAGATGTCGGTTCGTTACGACAATGGCACCAAAATTTTGTCTACCTTCCACCAAGACAAGGCCACCCACATATCTGACCACATTCAAGAGTGGCATCGACAGAAGAGGATGGTGAAAGCCAACATTCCTCCATATTTTCTATTGGAATGGTTTCTTAAGTCTTTGATTCCATATATTTCAAAAGACATTTCCATATCTGGAATTACAACTGAGGAACAAGCTATACTTAAAGTCCATCAACTAGACCTAGTATACGCTCAGTCTGGCATCCTATATGATATTATTCCTGACGCATCGCGGTCACGACACGAGCCCAAACCAATTCCTGGACCACATGTTGATGGCATTGTTGGATCTACAAGTACTCGACCCATGGATTTGGTCACCAACCAAATGAAAAAAAATTATATTGGCCAATCCACACCCGGACAGGATCACACCTCGTCCACTCCTACCCAGTCGTCCAATATTCAGTCTATATATACGGATAACCAATCAAGTAACCAGCAACCTGGTGGTAAGAAGAAGGGGAGAAATAACCATAAGGGTGGGAACAATTTGAATAATGGAAGTAATCAAAACACTCCTAGGAAAGAGAACGCCAAACCTCCTCAGGACGACGAAAATGCTGGTGGGGACTGTAAGCCGAGACGTAAAGTGAAATTCCCTTGCAAACTTTGCAAGGAGGATCACCTAACTCACTTGTGTCCTCGAATTGAATAAGCATCGAAGCATCTTGCACAAAGCCCAGTTGTGTTGAAAGATCCCCTTCCGCATCATTAGAATATGGCTTCGAATGGTCCCACTACTAACTATGCGACTAATGAAACTACAACGTCTTCTTCTCATGCCGATGGCTACAGATGCGTAAACATGGTCCAATATCGGGTTAGTGTTGCTACTCGTCAACGCGATTATGGTGCACCACAACTGAATATGGGGAATGAGCCTCCTCCTCCTCTTGACAATTCACTACATATCAAGAATCCCACTACTATGTCGTGGATACCGAAAGGTGTTCTTAAGTGCTCAGCGCATAATCCCAATGCTCGAGCTACCCAAAACTACTCTATTGTAGAATATTTGGGTCAAACTCTGTGTGCTATGTCGGCTCTTAAGGTGTTACAAGCATGTCCTTCACAATGGGACGCCCCTTTATCTGCTTTTGGAGTTGAGGATGGGAACATCCCTAGCGTCATTAAATTCGACACTACTAACGTCCAGCCTCGCTTACCTTACCATGTTGCTTTTCAAATCCATGTAAGGTGCTTGGATAAGTTTGTTAAATGCACGGTGGTTGACGAAGGTGCTTCCACCTCGGTAATGTCGTTGGATTGCTGGAAAGCTCTTGGCTCTCCTCCCCTGTCTAAATCTTTGACCATGCTTACTGCATTCGATGGTCGGTCATTTAGGCCACATGGTATTATCCATTCCCTTGAGGTCCACTTGGGTGGAAAATCCATGCCTATTGAAGTCGAGGTGGTTGATGCGCCTATCGACTACAACCTTCTTCTAGGAAGGAATTGGATCTATGCAATGAAAGTGATCATATCATCCATATTTAGAGTTATCTGTTTTCCTCATGAAGGCAGAATCGTGATGGTCGATCAGCTAGACTCCCTAGTTCTAATTCCGTAGCATCGTCGGGAACTGTTGTTCCCCAGATCAACAATTCTCAGCTGGCAACTGGGAACATTGGTGTAGGATTGTATTCATCCTTGTTGGGAACATTCGACTTTGTTGCACCAATTGCTTGTATTGGAACCATTTCCGATAGTGTGTCCTCCTCATTGAATAATGTACCATTTTGGGCCTCATATTTTAATGATTTGTGGACTGTACCATCCATGAGTACATCGTCTGGAGACTTTTCGCATGTTGGAATGGATATGTCGTTATCTGCAATTGAGCTTGCATACCGTGAAATTCAAGAAGCCACTGCAGATCTGGATCCACCCTCTTCACGGAAAGAGGAGGAAGATCTCGTTATGTTTCCGGCATGGGCAGCCAACTCGTCTGGCTCGCACGATTGTCTTGATGATACTTTTCCTTCGGATGAATCCATCATTGAGGTCATGTGGTAGTGAGAGGCCTAGCGAAGATTTGCATCATCGATATTATTTTCTTCCTAACCTCAATCTCATTGAGCAAGAAGAGTTTAGGACAACTCTTGCAAAGAAGGTTGGTCACCATGTGGATCCTTTGGATTCACATGGGATTTACGCAGAGGGGAATATGGCTAATATCTCCCCAACCATACCAATCAACATCTCTCACACACCTAGGAAGATAGAGAATTTTTATATCGGTGCGGATTGTTCTCCCGAGGAGATCCTTATCTACACCGAATTGTTCAAGGAATTTTGGGACATTTTCACCCGGTCATATGATGAGATGCCAAGAATAGACCCTAGTATTGTTGAACATGAGATTAAGACATATCCCAATGCCAAGCCGGTTCGGAAAAGACTTCGTGCTGTGAATCCTCGAAAGGCAACCGCGATCAAGGCAGAGGTGGAGAAACTACTTAAAGCTAGTTTCATCTACCCGATTCCCCTTACTGAATGGGTGTCGAATCCTGTTCCTGTAGATAAGAAGCAAGGAACCATCCATGTATGCACAGACTTTAGATATCTGAACTATGCATATCTGAAAGACAACTTTCCCACAACATTCATCGATCAAATCTTGGATGCGTGTGCAGGAAGCGAATTTTTTTCGTTTATGGACGGTTTCTCCAGATATAATCAAATCCAGATAAAGCATGAGGACCAACATAAAATGAGTTTCATATGTCCTTGGGGTACATTTGCATACCGGAAAATGCCCTTCGGCCTTAAAAACGTCGTAGCTACGTTTTAGCATGCTATGACCTACGCGTTTCATGACCTTAATCATATAGTAGAGGCTTACTTGGACGATCTTGTGGGCCATTCTTGTAAGAAGGTGGAACACCCCAAGCACCTTCGCCTCATTTTCGAAAGATGTCGATGCTACAAGATCCATTTGAATCCCAATAAGTGCATCTTTGTTGTGAGAACGAGTCACCTTTTAGGGTTCATAGTTTCACAAGAGGGTATAAGAGTCGATCCTCTTAAGGTTGAGGCAATACTTCAGTTGCCTCCCCTGCGTAACATAGTTCAACTTCAGAGCCTCCAAGGGAGAGCCACTTTTCTACGATGTTTTGTAGTGAATTATGCTAGTCTTACCAAAGGTTTTGTGCGCTTGTTGAAGAAGGACACGCTGTTTACCTAGGCTGAGCGAGCCCAGCAGTCTTTCGACAATTTGAAGAAAGCTTTGGTATCGGCCCCTTTGCATAGTCCACCCGACTTTGCTAGAGATTTCCTGCTTTATGTAGTCGCGTCTCTTGATACGATTGGCATGGTCTTAGTTCAGGTAGATGATGCGCTCCAAGAGCATGTCATCTATTATCTTAGTCGAAATTTAGTAGACGTTGAGCTGAGATACACTCATGTGGAGAAGTTGGCACTTGCGACTGTTCATGCAATCCAACGTTTACAACACTACATCATGCTTAGGAAAACCACGGTTATAGCACATATCAATCCATTTCAATTCATGCTATCATGACGTCTTATAGGGGGGAAGTACAATAAATGGATTGTGATTCTTCAGGAGTTTGATCTCGATTTTGCTTCGGCAAAGTCAGTGAAATCCTTGGTTTTCGCTGAGCTCATGTCATATTTTCCATGACTTGATGAGGACATCGTTCATGAAGATTTCTTTGTGGATGAGCATTTATTCCTTATCTCATCAGCGGACCCTTGGTATGGGGATATCATCATATATTTCCACACTTTGAACTTCCCTTCGCACTATTTACGAGATGAACGACGGCATGTGAGCCACCAAGCTAAAGATTATGTCATCATCGGTGACACTTTGTATCATCGAGGAAAGGACTATATCCTCTATTGTTGTTTGAATCATGAAGAAGTGGAGTTAGTACTAAATGAATGTCACAGTGGGGCGTATGGTCGTCACTTATCAGGGTTTGCAACATCCCAACACATCATGCGAGCAGGTTACTTCTTGCCATCAGTCTTTAAAGATTGTATGAATGCTATGAAGAGATGTCACCCTTGCAAGGTGTTTTCTCGAAATATACACTCGCATCTAGCGCCCCTTCACCTGGTCGTCATCGTTGGTTCCTTCACCAAGTGGGGGGTGAATTTCATGGATTGCAAACCAGCTTTGGCTGGGGGGAATCACCATATCATAGTGGTCGTGGACTACTTTTCCAAATGGGCTGAGGCCATGCCTACCGTAAATGCTGATGGTGCTACAACAGCCCACTTTGTGTTCAATCAGATTATCTCTCGTTTAGGTATCCCGAAAGATATTTCACTGACCATGGCAGTCACTTTCATAACAAGATGATGGGAGATTTGTCACTCAAGCTTGGGTTTCGACAAGAACATTCATCTTCTTACTAACCCCAAGCGAATGGTCAAGTTGAGGCAGTCAATAAGTCCTTAAAAACCATTCTCCAATGTACCATCCAGCAAAGCAAGAGCAACTGGCATATTATGTTATACCCTGCTTTGTGGGAATTTCGAACCGCAGTTAAGACTGCCACCGGTTTCTCACCATTTCAGCTAGTACATGGTGTGGATTCTATATTACCGATTGAATGCGAAATCCCTTCTTTAAAACTAGCCATAGAGCTCCTGCCTGACATGTCTTATGTTGAGCAACGTTTGATCCACCTTGAGCAGCTTGACAAGCAATGCCGAGATTTCGTCGTGGCTATAGACGCCAACAAATGTCATGTCAAGGTTCAGTATGATAGGTCTGTCCGTCCCAGACAGTATGCTGAAGGTGACTTGGTCCTCTTGTATGACCAAGCTAAGGAACCCCTAGGGGCAAGCAAGTTTAACCCCATGTGGCACGGTCCTTACATAGTGAGGCATGTCCTTGAGAAAGGATCCTACGAATTGGAATATTATGTGGGGAATTCCTTGAATGAGCCTAGAAATGGGCTCTACCTCAAGCGTTATTACGCTTGAGCTTCTAGCTCGAGCTAGTACTTTTGTATACTATTGTATAGTTGCTTTTATACATAGTTTAGATTTCTTTTGTTTTTTTGGATATGTTGATTCGCTTCCATTTGGTTGACAGATGGCAATGGAATCTCCTGTGTTCTTAGTATTTGCGGATGGTGCTAGCCATCATACGTAGCAACTCGCTTCTGCTACATGGGTTATTTATTCACCGGACCATTAGATTGTGTCTTTGGGAGGTACCTGTTTCAGTCCTACATCCAATAATGTGGTTGAGTACAGTGCTATAGTTGAGCTACTTCGGGATTCCATTTCGCATAGTATCCAATCTTTAGAGGTCTTCCTGGATTCACAACTGGTTGTGTCTCAATTGAATGGCCGGTATCATGTAAGGGATCCTACATTTCTATGGAGGTTCTTAAGAGTAATACTCTTGGAGCGTCATTTTGTTTCCATTACATACATTCATGTTCCAAGATGTTTTAATCATGTTTCTGATGCATACGCTAATTATGTCCTAGATTGGAATTTGTCACATCAATAAAGAAGCACACAAATAAACATTCATTCACACATTTGTACATACACATATAGCATAACCAAAGAATAATAGTTTTTAATATAAATAACATATCCAAAAAGGTAGTGTCACAATACAAAACTGAATCCCGTAGCTCTCAAAAATATACATAATCGATACAAAATATGGGACTCTAAGCTATCTAATCCCTAGGAGTAGGAGTAGCTGCCTCGACAGGATGTGTCTGATATTAGTAGTGAACTAATTGCGCTATGCGTTGTAGTAGTCGCACCCAGGTGCCCAGTACTCCAACTACGTGTCGTTGCATCGCCTCTGGCAGATGCTCCACCTCAATCATGGGTACTATGTTGGTCATGCAGGACAGGTTGACCCGCACGGTCTCTAATGTGCGCTCTGCTACAACACCAGCTACCTCTCCACCCCTTCCCTGTCAACTATGTCTCAAGAATCCCTCTGGTCTTCGCGGACCATCATCTGCGAGTAAACAGTGGAATTTCAATATGTGATACTACACCAAAAATATTTTTGCATTCTCATATATAATCAAAAATCCCAAAACATTAAATATGCAAAACATAAAAGAGTAACATACCTATATCTCCAAACGCGACCCCTGGAGGAAGCGGCATGTCGCGATCGCCACGGAAGTCTATCCCGGCATATGGGTAGTCATCAATGGAAATGACCTGTCGGTCCCACCAGTGGAAGAGCTCATCCGTATATGGTGATGCCTGTCGGACACCACCCTGTCACGTCAGTATCTCGGCCCATCAAGTCAAGGCTGGGTCACAGAGACTATGAGGAGGGACTTCAACCCTCGGACTAAGCCCTGGCACTCTCTCGAAGAAAAAGCTGCATAGTATACTGTTGTATCTGAAATTATTTTCCTACCCACGCCTGCACTCCATTAACTGGGTCTTCATCGATGCTAGTAATGTTGTGCACCAGTCAAATACTATGGGCCTCATGCACTATGAGGCATAGAACATCATCGGCCTCGAAGCCTGGTGTAGATCCGTTGAATCTGTGATCCTGACGAGAGTGGACACTATGATCTTCATACTCAAACTGACTATGGCCCCAATGGGTACCTGAATCCCCACCTTTTGGGTACCGGGAGGGAAGTACCACTCTATGTAGTTGGGAATGGTGATCCCACCACAAACAGTGCGAGATCGAAGGCTAGCCACCTCCCCTCGGCGGGATAACCCTGTAATGAAATATATGTCATCCACCTCTAAGGAGAGTGTTTGACCATCCATGTTGAAGTTCTGTGTGTCTACATCCCAGTAGTCTATCAATCGACGGAGCAATTGGTTTTGGGCCCTTAAACCCCCAATGTTCCAAAATTTATAAATCCCACAAGCTTGTAATGCTTGTTGCACGGGCAAGTCTTGATGAACCATCTCATCCACAACATCATGCTCTCTTTCCCTCCACTCTAGAACCATCCTGGAGGAAGAAACAAAAGATTTTTTTAGCTTTTAACACTTAAAAAACCAAACTCACGGACATACGGACGATTGAGAAAACAGAGGTGTCTACCAGCGGTCAATGCAAGTGTTGATCACGTCTAGAAGGCCCTACTCGGGACCCGCAAAGCTATAGCCCTCATAGAGTGTCGTGGAGAAGTAGGGCTTGCCCAATAAAAAAATTGGACCACTAAAAACTGAAATAAAAGCTACCAAATGAAAGAGGGGGATGAGATGGCTAACCTACTCCAGGCAGTTCATGAAATGGTCGCCCACAGCTTCCGGAATCAACAACTGAACTTGGGAGGTGAAAACTAACCAAAACCACTATTTGGATGAAAATGAAAATGAATTGGTAAATAGTAATTTATTTTTACTATTTATAGTTTTTCAAACCCACTTTTCTATAGTTTTCGCCATTTTAAGTTGTTTCGAACTAATGAAATGTCTTGGAGCACTATTTTGAATAGACTTTTTTCCAAAGAGAGTTGAATTTTTTACTGGTTCGCGCCTACGGCAGGTATATTTCACACCCATCATATAGGTTAGATGTCATTTTCACTTGCATTATGCATTTTACCTTTGACCATTTTTCATTAACCCTAGGTGCGACCCCGCTTTGTAACCAACACTGAACCTTCACGTTGTTATAGAAGTGTCGTTATTTAGCGGTAGGGCTTGTCTGAACATGGGTGCCCTAGTTATAACCTTGTTATTCCTTTTGGTGCCCATGCCGTTGTTTCTCCCTAGGATCAGGAGTCCTTTGTATCTATGCCATGACTTTGTGATAAAGACTCATACTCTACTTTGACTTATGTTGGCCATCTCCCATAAGGACTCCCCCCATTTTTACCAAGTTGTGATTGCATTGCACCATCCTACTTCCTGCTTAAGCCTTGTGCCAATTCCCACTTATTTAATTGTTAGCCTGGTGCCTGAGCACTTCCCTTGTTGAGCCCTGCAAAGCTTTCATTTGCCTTTCACAATTTGATGACCTTTTGACCTTGAGGGAACACCCCCCGAGTGTCCACAACCTGCACATGCTTCCTTGCACTGATCATAGGTATGTTCCACTTATTGGGACTAGTCTACTCGCTATTTGACACGCGTTCCCTCACTTGTTGTACTATAAGCAATTTTATTCTTTTTCAAGCTTTTCCAAATATGAAAAAGACCCCAAAAAAATCAAATATTCCAAAAATCCGGACGGGAGAATATTTACTTCTTTTTTTTGGCAGTTTTTGTGTCGCCTTTGAACAGAGCATTCATTCCACTCCATCCATCATGAGTTGAGACTATAGTAATACCTTAGGAGTTGTACTCGTTTCTCATAGTTTACTACACTTATTGGTTAAGCTTCCAGTCACTATGGAGCCCTTTTTGTTGATGCCTCCTACATCACACAGTTGTTTTTATCTTGAGTTCGTGTTGCCTAAGTCTATCCATCTTCTCATGCTCTTGTTCAAAGGAAATCCTAAAACCAGAGTCGGCCACTCCTCAGGTCTCTTGACTATTGCATGTCGGCCATCCTTATTGATTCAGTTCGTTTGTCCGAGTTCTTCCAAATCTTTCAGCTTAGCTGTTACCTCGTGCTGGTTGATGGGGAATGCATTAATGCCCTCCTTCTAGCGAGTTTTGTTCTGTCGAATTCAACTCATTTATTCTGGAATTGAGACTTAGAGTCGGTTGAGTACCTTGAGGCTTGCAGTCATTAGTGGTAGGTTCTCTCACCATCGACAGTTTTGGGAATACATCAATGTCCCTTGATCGATGGATTCATCTTAGTGTTTGACTTCAACACATCTATTCACATTGTGATGATTGTACTCTGTTCCTTGATGCCCATTTTCATTATTGGTGGGTTATCTCGTGTCTGTTAACGGTATACATCATTGACCAGTAATCAGACGATGTCACATCAAGTTCGACCTCAACACCTTTATTCACTTGATGGGACTTGCACTGCAAACGATTTGTGTAGAAGACCCCAGATGTTAGTAGCATTCAGTATGCTGCTCTTGATCATGACTATACTCGTGAGAGCTTATTCTCATACATCAGCAGTTTGTACCTCCAGTATTGCACCAGTTGTTTCCTTTTCAACATGAGACCATATCTTACTGTATGGTTCATGGATATGACCACTCATGACATGTATTCACTATATACTGCCTATCATGGCCATTGCATCAGATTGTTGTATTGTACCGACATGTATTCAGAGATATTATTGTAGTATGACGAGTGAGCTACTCTCTCCATTTGTGTCTCCATCACTCCACTTCTGAGATTTATATTGTATTTCGGCCATCGTAGTACCTTCCCTGACCTCACACATTAGGGGGCATCTGTTATAGTGTAATTTTCCACATTGTGAGCATTTGTATTGATTGGCCTTCAGGATCCATTTTATTGACTCAGATCTATCATTTTCCCTCTAGGAACACACAAATCCTTATTTTTGTTCATGTACGCTAGTTGTTCCACTATAGCCAGTGTACACACAGGCTATTCCACTACAGCCTGCAGACACCAAGTAAAATGGTTAAAAACCAATAGAAAATTACTTTTTACTCCCAAAAATCAGTCTTAGGGTGACCTTTGGCCCTCCATATACCTCAAAACGACTCGATTCGACCTTTCATTTACCTTTAGAAGGTTATATATTGAGCTCTTATGGTGTATGGAAGGGAGGGGAAAGAGAGAGCAAGATAACTCTAGTGGATTTTTGTCGTGACTTGAGTCTACACTCATTGATCCTTGTTGTTGTGAACTCCTTATGTTCACCTACCAAACTCCTTTCATAGTTTGAGTTTGCCATTGCATGGGGGATTGAAGTGGTCGAGGCACAAGTGGAGAGACCCAGTTCTTGGTTCAGATTGGTTGCCGGCAGGAGGTAGTATATTGTACTTCTTGTTATTCATTAATGGAAATACTCATTTTCTCGTCCAATTGATGTTGTGAATATTGTTAAATTACATTGGGTTATATTTTCTTATGATATCATGGATCGTGCTATTGATTATGCTAATGTCTTTCACATGTTATATGCACTCGTTTGTACTTGTTGAGACTAATTTGCAGGTTCAAGTGTAGAATTTTAAATCTCAACGGGGATCTACTTTGAACATCCGATTAAAGGTTGGTCTTTTCTCCATTATCTTAGCATTGTCATTTATATAACATTGGATTGGGAATTGAGTTATTTTTTGGTAGTTAGCTGTCTGTTGTGGTCTACGCCAAGCCATAGGAAGTTTTCTCTATAACAATAAAATAATCCACTTATCTTAAAAATGTGCAACTGGCATCATCCGAACCACATTCCACCCATCCATAGGCACTGCCAAGCCAAATCCTCTTGGACATGCCACCCCTGAGCTAAGGCCACTTATCCACAAGAAGAGGTGCACTCAAAATAGATCAAGTATCTGTTTGAGAAGCCACAACTCAATTCCTCACCACCTACTTTCTCCTCCACCCCACTAATAGGTGCAATGGTAATCCATTCACAACCCAAGTCCTTCAAGACATCGCCATTCACCATCAGGATTTATGTGCAGGTCTAGGATGGAGACAAGAAGTTGACACAGAGGAACTATACCATATTTTTCCAAGCTTACCACAAACACCATACGATATCGTGCTTCAAGCACAAATTTCATTCACATAGCAGAGCATGCATGGCTTCCCAAGCTCACAAGCTCACAAGCTTACCAATATCTCATCATTAATGGCATGAACAACCAAGAACAACCATCAACCAACCAACAACTGTCAACCAACAACCTTAACCAAGGATATCAACCATGGATTTATAGACCAAAGAAGGTAAATCCAACCCAAGAGGGTAAAATCAAACCAAGGTAAGCCAACTTGAGTCAAACCAAGGGGGGGTAACTAAACCACAAGAAGCTAACTCTAATCCAACCCAAGAAATTCAAATTCCAAGGAGAGTGACTCCAAGCCACTCTACCCAACTCAAATTCATGTGTGGGCACATCATCCATGAACAGGAAATCAAAATTAGTGAGGTAAGGAGTTACACAAACCAAGGCATATTCCCAAAATAACAAAGGAGGGGTTACACAATGAGTTATCCAACTTTTGAGGTGTCTAGGATAAAAATAGCCAATGAGGGAACACTTGTGCAAGTGGGCGTTACAAAAAAAGTGTAACCTCCATAAAGGAGTTACAAAACCACCAAAGGGGCACAATCAACAAGTGGAATCCATCCAAGCACTAAGGAAGGCCCACTAAATTATGAATTAGGCTCAATAATACCAACATAGGATAAAATAATCAAAAGTTGGGTCCATTGTACAATGTTTGGGTGATCATCAACTAATAAATTCACCAAGGCATAAATACGGACCAATATCAACCAAACAAATTCTAAAGTAATAGGAATGTCCTCATTCCCCTTCACATTGTGGATCTAGGCCTCCCATACTCTTTGGTGGTCTCCTATGTGCTAGTTGATTTTATTAATTAATTATTTACAAAATAATAATAATGTCTCTAGGTCCTTAAAGACCCTTGTTCTGGCACCTTGTGCCAAAATAATAATAAAAATTATTACATATGTCTGAGGCTTAACACACGAGGTATTACGTTCCCCTCCCCCTTAAACAATGCATCGTCCTCGATGCATAATACATACATGCATTTACAAAAGGATGTCAGACATTCCCATACATTCCTTAGAAAGATAACATCTTTCAAACTCTTATAGACATGCACATACATGCCTCAGAAAGATAACATTTTTCTAACTCTTACAGACATTCCCATACATGCCTAAGAAAGATAACATCTTTCTAACCACAATAATTCCCACTACCACCTACTTTCTTGTTCGTCTCCACTTCCTATGGGGGAACCAAGATGAGCAGAGTGGAATCAAGGAATGTGTTAAAGAATTCATCCTACGGATAGTTAAACCCTCACATAGATTAAACTAGATCTCTAAATGTTTAATCTAATATAGAAACAAAACAAATGGTTGTTTATTACCCTAGATATAACACAATATATAGATCAACAAGCATGAGGAGGGAAAAGAAACAATGGGACTTACCTCTAGTTCATCGGTTGTCCTAGCTCCAACTTCAAGTTTTATCTCCAAAGGTTGAACCTGTTTAAGAAATAGAAAAGAAAAAAACCTCCAAGCAATAGATGTATTGACTCTAGATCTAATATAAAATAACATATCATGTATCAAAAGATAAGAGGCAAGATATGGGAGAATAAGCCAAGTTATATTTATGAAAGCTAAAGAGGATAATTGCAATGTTATACCTTGATGTCGAAGATGATAGCACCTCCTTCCAAGCTCTCCTTTGCTACCTCTACAAGAATCCTAAGATCATAAGTTTGATGCCTCCAAAATTTCTCCCCTTGGCTCATGGATGACCTTCTTCTTATAGGATTTGGGAGGCCAACCACTAGGAGAGAATAATGGATCTAAGTGAGTGAAAGGTGGATCAAGGAGCTGAATAATACCAAGGAAGGAGGGTGAGATGAGATTCAAGAGGAATCCATATCCCATAAAATCTCTTTGAGATTCAAGATCCCAAGATCAAGGAATATTGTTGTAGATATATTTTAGCGCCCTCAGGTCTAAGCATAGTGCAAAAATGTTGATGTTTTCGTGCCCCTGTAGGCATGCAGAGTCTGAAAATGTTGTATTTTTGCGTCTTGCACCACTAGGAGGGCACACAAATATGGGTAAAGTGGGCTTGGTGAGGTGTCATTCGACCATTAAGGGTTGGATTTGACTTCAAGTAGGACTAGCGAGGGGACCAACATGGTTAAGATGGGTTTCAACACGTTTTAGGAAGTATGACCATTACACTCTTCATGGTGATATGACACAAAGATCCGAAATGGTGCTCAATGTGACAATTTGAGGTATAACAGATGCCCCCTAAAGTGTCATGTCCCCATATTTTTCCATGGTCCATGGGGTAATTTTGGCCTAAGTCACCTAGGCAATAATTATTTAATTAATGAGCAAGTATGGAAACTACCTTATGGAAGATGCCTAAGGTTGTATTTGGGAATTAAATGGACAATGAGGGCCCCCCATGCAGTTATTAACCCCATGAATAAGTCTAAGTGATTGACTAATTGAGAAATTAATTAATTGGGGGAATTTTGAGGCATTACACCATAATAATTCATTAATTACTGGATAATTAATTAATTGCTAAGTTAAATTATTTATGAGTTGTATTATTTTCATTTAAATGTTTATTGCTAATAAATGTACCAAGTGGTTGATGACTTGGCTAGCCTAAATTCGAATTGGTAAGTGAGCCAAACTTGACCAAGTGGTAAAGTCTCAGAAAAGCTAAGGAATCTAGTGGAGACAAGTTGGCAAGATGAACCCAAAAAGGAAACTGACAAAAGCTGGCAAAATTAGACAAAAGCAGGAAAGAGGAAAGTAAAGAAAGTGGAAAGATTCAAAAAAAGATTTCAGAAAGAAAATAGCAACAACCAGAAAAGCTACCTAAAGCACACTTGCCCAAATTCAATGAAGGAGGTGAAGGAAAGAAAGTTTTGAAAGCTCAGAAATTGCTATTTTCCTCAAGAAAGGCGCCCTCATGGATTTGGAGTAGAATAGGCAAGTGGGTAACCTACTCTCACAGGTCACCAAGCCAAGAACTTGCTCAGTAGGTCATAATGAAGTTTATAAAAGAATCCAACAAACTCCATTTGACAACTTTTGATCATTACTGGAATTTGTGAGTGAGAGCTCTGAGCCCTCCAAGTTGAGTGTTGTGCCTCAACAAGTTATGCTTGGGTGATGTGCCCCATGGCCCTTTGAGTTTTCTGAGAGTGTTATGCAGGCCCAGCAAGTAGTATTATAGCCATTAATGTCCAGTACAGTTCATCCATGAAGATCTAATGTCAGATTGAAGAGGAGGCCACCATTGAAGGAGATTTGCAGCTAGATTTGAAGAAAGAGCACTAGAGGATGGAGATAATTATGGAGAGGTGTGCCCAGGACCTCCAATGAGTTCTATAAGCTGATGATGCAGAGATTAAAGGCTGCTAAATTCCAGATATCGAATATCAGAACCATTCTCCTCTCTTCTTCTACCTCTACTACTCCCACATCCAGTTTTGGAGGTGATTTCCCCACGGGAGAGAACCAGTTGAAGATTGCAACCATTGAAGAACAACATGTTCAGAATGCAGCAAGTTCAACCATCTAGAAATTATATGGACTGATAATAATCTTCATTACAAATCCGATCTCTCTTCTCTTATCTATTTCTCCACTATTGTAATAGAAAACTAGCCTGTGAGGCATCATGATTTGAGAAGCTAGCATTAATAAAAGAAGGAATGTTTTGAATGTAAAATTTTGAGTTTTATGGATGAAATATGTTATATCAAAGATGAAATTAATATCATAGCAGAGTTTCTAATTCCTAAGAGCAGTTTGTGAAATTAAAATGCAAGACTAGCTAGATTGATGACAATTCTAGACTAGTTTCACCACTTTTCCTGCCAAATCTATCTTATTCACTATTTTTACATTCTGTCAGTTGGATATAGTCCTTAACTCAATATAGTATCCATATCAATCTAAAAAATTAGAATTCGGAAGCCTCTTGACCATTCCAAGAAAGATAATAAAAATACTAGCTCAGCAATCCGGGGAGAGCCCAGAAACCCCGGTTCTTCCCAAACTTTCACAAGTCTGCAAAAATTTATTTATGAAAATAACCAGACATTATTTGAATCATATAAAATCTATCATCAACTTCCAGTATCCCCCCCCTTGTCCAGTATGCATATGCCAGCTACCCAGGGAGCCTCGAAGTAGACATAGACTTGTTCTATGTTGAAAAGTGAATGTTATTGGTACCTTGTGCATAATACAAATCTGATCTGACCTCCTTGACCTGATGCTGCACCTAACCTCATACATTTTCCAGAATTAAATATTCATCCCACCATCCTCAATCCTTACCTCAGTACCCCTCACTTACCTCCTACCCAGTTCAAAGGATTTGACAGAATATTTTACTAGTAAAAGTTATAAAAGTTTTTGAAGTGGAGTTAATATCTGGGTCAAATCTTTCCCAGAATATTACAGTGGTATCAGATCACTTTCCTCCACCCCTGTGGAAATAAAGAAGCTCACTAATGGAAGGAAGATTGAAGATCTTCTCATAGAAGCAAAATGTGGCTCCTACCAGTCATTGAAGAAGAAGAATTTATTTTTGAGCCATATGAAGAGGAGCCTTTAATCCATGTTGGAAATTCTTATTTGCACAAATTTGAACATAATTTCCTTGATGAACAAATGTTTGAAGAGAGCATAGGAAATGACCTACCTATGACTAATGGGGATTATGAAGGAATACTCAAAAGAGGTAACCCTAAGAAATCCTATGAGTACTTCATGGAGTACTCTACCTTGAAGAAGGAGGTTCAAGTCCCTGAACTTTAGAGACTATTGTGATTTAGAAATTCAAAGTTTATTCAAATACCCCTACAATAGTGATAGTAAAAGAAGGATTGTACATATGGTTGATGGTGTGTGCAAAGAAGTCAAGGAAAGATCTTTACCCCTAGAAGCTAAGATAGAAGGGAGGAATAAAGATGTGTCCACACAGCTAGGAAAAATCAAGGGAGGAAAGCAAGAGCCACCTAGTTCTTCTGGTGGAGAAAAAGCCAAAAAGAATAAAGATGAATTTGCATCCCTACATATGGATCCATCCCAATCTCAGGGAAAATGAATCAAGAAGGAAGTTTCATCAAGGCCACTTGCAGGGCCAAGCATTGCGAGACTGTTTGGTTTTTATTCAAGAAGGAAGTCCAAAGGTTGTGATTTGAGCACCACACAATGTGGAGAGACATCAAGTTTCTTGGAAAGAAATGACCAAGAATACCTTGCTGGTGCCCCATTACTCCAAGAAGTTGATGAAGAAGGTCAATGCACAGTATAAGATCCAGCAGTCAAACACTTGATTGTTGGTGATGAGGGAGGTAAAATCACTCTCAATCTTTTAATGGTTGATTTCAAAACAAGTGCAGAAGAAATGAGACAGATTGATGAAGGTGAGACATCTTTTGGATCTGATCCAAAGGAGGAACATAATTCAGATTCACACTCACCCCTGGAGCCTCGCCAAGAAGTAGAAATTGAGCACATCTCATTAGGGTGTGAAGCAGAGAAATGGGTGTATGGACAAGCCATCAAAATTCCACCACATAAGGAGGAGAAAATGACACATGGTGAATTAGTAAATTCTGATTTTTATGTGCCATTATGTCAATCTGATATGGAAGCCATTTCCATTGAAAATTTAAGAATGGTTGACCCCCATAGTGATGAGGTTCAGAATTCCGGTGTTAAAAATGAAAGCTGTATGAGGGCTGAAACTTTAAGAGAAGATCATTCTGTTGCATCAAGGATGAATGAGCACTTATGTTGCAACCCAAATTATGTTTTTGAGGACCTAAAAGATGAAAATATTGCAGCAGGAACATATATATCAGATTTCAAAACTTCAAGTGCACTACATGGAATTGATCCAGCGATGGAAAATGAAGAGGATGAACATCTGCAAGAACGTCATCTTCTTGCAGGAGCTTTAAAGATGGATGAACAGAAGATCCAAGAAGCCCTTCAAACCCTCAATTACACACATTTCTTAATTAATAACCCTTGTTGGAATTTGGGGGAGCAGTCTTCCATGAGAGACATGGAAAAATTTTAGAAATCCATGGCAAGCATAAAAGGTAAATTCTTGAACCTGCTTTCTGATAGAGATAGTTTATTGGAGCTTGTAGAATTGTTTCATGGTACATCCTTGAGGAATGATGAAGAGATCAGAAAGCTCAATGATGAATTAATGGCCACCCAAGATTCTTTGAGAAGCGCTCAAGGTGCCCTCCAAGAATCCAAGGCAAAAATATTACAGCTTCATGAAACGTTGCAAAGATCCCCCCTACCCTCCTACACACCATTAAATCAACTTCATTCGGCTGATAGAACCTCATGAGAGGGTGGATCATGAGGATCATTAATTTTTATATGTGCTTGAAGAGTGTGCAGAACAGTTTGATGAGAACCAAGCACGGGATTGTTTTTCAAGGGAACTTGAGTTGTTCCTTGAAGACAGTCACTCTCCCATGAAAGAGTGGGATGAGAGCACCCAATTTGGGACAGCCAGTAATGAAGAATTTGCAGCCATAAGTCTGATTACTAAAGGCTACAGACATGCAAAGAAGGTTCACAGTTCTTTCCCACATGTTCTATATTCAACAACACCAATGGGGAATGAGCAGTGGGCGAAGACATTTTTTTGGTTTGTGTCACATGTTCAGCAAGAGGATCATGATCTGTCCCCATGGGAGATGGATCCTATTGTAGAAGATATGGCTGATCACAGCTCATATAAATCAGCAAGTAGGATCTCCGATTCATCCACTAGATGGATGGATAGAGGCCTCACGGGAAAAGAAAATCTGGAAGGTAAAAAGTTCACTTGTTTCTGCAATAAATTTCTTATTATAACTGACATTGTCTTGAATTGTGAGCAGCAACAAAAGTACATTTTGTAGCCATTTGATGTCACTCATCCACATATGGATTGGGTGAATGATTACCTGACAAGCATGAAACTACCTTGCAAATTTTTTTATGCTTATGATCAAGGGAAGGCAACTAAGCAGGCAAGTTACCAAGATAAATTAATGGAACATTTTACTTGCAAAAGTTGGCCTATGTGGAGGGAATCCACATGCTGGGAGGGATGCTTGAAATTTTTCTCCAATGGCAGAGAGTTGAGCCATTGGATGTTTCCACTGGAAGAAACATTTTTCTATCCACTTGGTTTAGTTGGTAGTAATGTCCTTTCAGTTATTCCTTGGATGGAAAGGCACATGCTTGATGACAGATTTACTAAATTGACTTTGATGATTGGGAAAATGCAGTTGATACGTTGGGATTCGGGTATTCATTGGAGTGATAGATTTCCAAAGGTGATAGAACAGTTTTGGTCCTTGCAGGAGAAATAATGGGATCCAGAAATTCTACTCAAGTTATCCTAACTGGGTGGAAAATTTTGTTCATTGTTGGTTCATTTGTAGATATAAATTACAGTGCATTTTTTCTTCATTTTTTGAAGGCCCAAGTTTAATTTACAGACTGTACAGTGGATGGGGACAATTACAATCAGAGTGGTGCAGCAGAAGCCTGGTGGAATCCTGACATTGCTTGAGGACAAGCAATCTTAGGAAGGGAGGATTGTCATGGGGTAATTTTGGCCTAAGTCACCTAGGCAATAATTATTTAATTAATGAGCAAGTATGGAAACTACCTTATGGAAGATGCCTAAGGTTGTATTTGGGAATTAAATGGACAAGGAGGCCCCCCCATGCAGTTATTAACCCCATGACTAAGTCTAAGTGATTGACTAATTGAGAAATTAATTAATTGGGAAAATTTTGAGGCATTACACCATAACAATTAATTAATTGCTGGATAATTAATTAATTGCTAAGTTAAATTATTTATGAGTTGTATTATTTTCATTTAAATGTTTATTGCTGATAAATGTGCCAAGTGGTTGATGACTTGGCTAGGAAATTCGAATTGGTAAGTGAGACAAACTTGCCTAAGTGGTAAAGTCTCAGAAAAGCTAAGGAATCTAGTGGAGACAAGTTGGCAAGATGAACCTAGAAAGGAAACTGACAAAAGCTAGCAAAATTAGACAAAAGCAAAAAAGAGGAAAGTAAAGAAAGTAGAAAGATTCAAAAAAAGCTTTCAGAAAGAAAATAGCAACAACCAAAAAAGATACCTAAAGTGCACTTGCCCAAATTCAGTTAAGGAGGTGAAGGAAAGAAAGTTTTGAAAGCTCAGAAGTTGCTATTTTCCTCAAGAAAGGCGCCTTCATGGCTTTGGAGTAGAATGGGCAAGTGGGTAACCTAATCTCACAGGTCACCAAGCCAAGAACTTGCTCAGCAGGTCATCATGAAGTTTATAAAAGAATCCAACCAACTCCATTTGACAACTTTTGATCATTATTGGAATTTGTGAGTGAGAGCTCTGAGCCCTCCAAGTTGAGTGTTGTGCCTCAACAAGTTATGCTTGGGTGATGTGCCCCATGGCCCCTTGAGTTTCCTGAGAGTTTTATGCAAGTCCAGCAAGCAGTATTACAGCCATTAATGTCCAGTACAGTTCATCCATGAAGATCTAATGTCAGATTGAAGAGGAGGCCACCATTGAAGGAGATTTGCAGCTAGATTTGAAGAAAGAGCACTAGAGGATGGAGATAATTATGGAGAGGTGTGCCCAAGACCTCCAATGAGTTCTATAAGCTGATGATGTAGATATTAAAGGCTTCTAAATTCCAAATATCGAATATCAGAACCATTCTCCTCTCTTCTTCTACCTCTACTACTCCCATAGCCAGTTTTGGAGGTGATTTCCCCACAGGAGAGAACCAGTTGAAGATTGCAACCATTGAAGACCAGCATGTTCAGAATGAATCAAGTTGAACCATCTAGACATTAGATGGACTGATAATAATCTCCATTACAGATCTGAAGTAACTTCTCTCTTCTCTTATCTATTTCTCCACTATTGTAACAGAAAACTAGCCTATGAGGCATCATGATTTGAGAAGCTAACATTAATAAAAGAAGGAATGTTCTGAATGTCAAATTTCAAGTTTTATGGATGAAATATGTTATATCAGAGATGGAATTAATATCAGAGCAGAGTTTCTAATTCCTAAGAGCAGTTTGTGAAGTTAAAATGCAAGACTAGCTAGATTGATGACAATTCTAGACTAGTTTCACCACTTTTCCTGCCAAAACTATTTTATTCACTATTTTTACATTCTGTTAGTTGGAGCTAGTCCTTAACTCAATCTAGTATCCATATCAGTCTAAAAAATCAGAATTAGGAAGCCTATTGACCCTTCCTGGAAAGATAATAAAAATACTAGCTCAGCAATCCCGGGAGAGCCCAGAAACCCCAGTTCTTCCCAAAATTTCACAAGTCTGAAAAAATATATTTCTGAACATAACCAGCCATCATTTGGATGATATAAACTCTGCCATCAACTTCCAGTACCCCCCCCCTTGTCCAGTATGCATATGCCAGCTACCCAGGGAGCCTCGAAGTAGACATAGACTTGTTCTATGTTGAAAAGTGAATGGTACTGGTACCTTGTGCATAAGACAAATCTGATATGACCTCCTTGACCTGCTGCTGCACCTAACCTCATACATTTTCCAGAATTAAATATTCATCCCACCATCCTCAATCCTTACCTCAGTACCCCTCACTTACCTCTTGCCCAGTTCGAAGGATTTGACAGAAAATTTTACTAGTAAAAGTTATAAATTTTTTTGAAGTGGAATTAATATCTGGGTCATATCTTTCCTAGGATATTACATAAAGTGTGAGGTCGGAAGGAATCTGATGGATGAAACACTTTACCAATAAATAAGTCTATAGAGACAGCTGAAAGGAGACCGGAGAGGAGCTGCAAGGAAACATCAAAAATATGTCTGATAACCCCGAGGTGGGAATACCCATGCTCAGAACAACAAACTCAAAGCATGGATGCCGACCAATACAATGCATATCCATGACAGGACAGACCGAACATATGACTAGAATCATGGCTACTAGACTACAAGCATAGATCCATGAAAAGATAAGGACATAACCACGACGAATACAAAAGTGGATCTATGTGATAGTACATAAATGAGGTCACCCACATAATGTCTAGGTGGGAACTGACTCAAATATCGCCATCGAAACCTGGATGTGAAATAAACATTAGAATCATCTAGGGTCTTATACCCGATTCCAAAGCGATATGAATCTAACCATGTGATGACAAGGTGTTGAATTTGAACATGGCAGAGACTACCTTATTACCGAGCAATGATATGAACCATTAACAAGTACGAGGGAAATCACCAATGATGACAATGATCCCCAAGGTATCTCTAGTAAAACCCAACGAGTGTGAATATATGTTTTGAGGTCGAACATTCGAGGGATTATTTGATTAGAGGTCAATAATGGAAACCTACTGTCGAATATGAGGAAACCTTCCATTGATGCATGCAGGTTGCATGGTACCAAGGTACTACGGTTGGTTCCTAAGCCTAATTCATGGATAATGAGTTGAAGTCAACAGGAGTAGACTCGTCCAAGGAGGGCCATAATGAATCCCACATCATCGACACACAACCGATATAGGAAAGTGGTGTGAAGTAATGAATTGGATGAGTATGGACTGGCACAAGGATATGAAGGTTGAAAATATTGCAGATGGTTGACTCAGGTTAACACTAATCCTTTGAACATATAATGACATGATACATATCTTGGCATCATTGATTGACGTAGGTAACAACCAAAAGGTGAGATGACACAAGTTGGGAGACTCATTAGATGATGCTTATATGAGAGATGACTCACGATTGTAGTTATGACCCGGATATATATTGAATACCCAAATAATAAGACAAGGTATGGATGCATGCCATGTTCAAAGGTAATAACTCATAAGCTTCCAAAAACAATAGACTCAATGTATTCCTCCATTTTCCCCCATCATGTTTGACGAGTACCTCTTTGTTTTTTAACGAGCTCAAAGAGGATAATAGATGCTCAATATATCTCACCTTTGGGTGAGTGCAACCTTGTACATTTCATGAACCCAAGGAAGGAGAGGTTTGGTTCCATAAGGATCCTTCGATGTTTAATTTCACGAGTCCAAGGAAGGAAAAATCGACGATTTTTCATGTTTAGGGAGTCTGAAATAATATAAAGAGGACTCCAAGTTTTGACTTTTTCGTAAAAGTTAGTCCCCGGACCCAAAAAAGTGTAAAATAATATCTAGAGGAACTCTCTTAGTCAAAGGTTGACTAAGGTGTACTTTTCTTGTAAATAGTCTAAACGGTCTAAAAAAGGGATAACCTACCACCAAATAGACGACCCTTCGAATACCTTTACAAGTGTGAAAGAGACAAGTTCACTTGGCAATCTTTTCTTAATCCGGGAGTCTGAAAAGATCTTAAAGAAAACTCCAGTGGTTCCATTTTCATGAGTTAATAACCTTAGTCCGAAAAAGGGATAAAATAATACTAAGATGATACTTTCCTCATTGTTTTACGAGCATGAGTAAAGCAGATTAAGCTCGACAGCATTTTACTTAAGTTTAAGCTCAACACCGTTTTACTTAAGTGTGAAAAGTGCTTGGAATCTCTTTCATATTTTAGATCCAGAGCACGAAAGAGAGAAAGTTAGCTCGAAGAAGGTGAAATAAACAACTCCACCAGTGTGAACAGCTTGAGTGAACCTGTCAAAACTTGGTCAAAAACCCTATAAAATGTCATTAGAAGATTGTTAAATTTTCAGAATTTACTTCAATCTGATCTAGGATCTTAACTGAGAGAACAACATGTACAACATATCTACAACATATCAATCATCGAGACAATAATGCAAGCACACAAGAGACACAAAGATTTACTTCGGGAAAACCATAAAGGTGAAAAACCCCAATAACTTCCTCAGAGATAGATAGAGCAATGATACAACCCAACCATAAGAGATAGACATATCCTAGTAGCAGATCCTCCTCCTCCATAAGTGCGCCACTCCTCCTTGAGTGCATGAGTGAGAAGTGAGTGATCAAATAGAGTGCCTCCTGCACTCTATTTATGCTTGACTTGACTTGCCTTTTACATAAATCATGTAGGCTCGAACTTAACCACATAACATAATGCTGACTGGGCCAACCCCCAATAGGGGGTGGTCTAATAACCCTTCGACCCACATGGCCGACCCCCAATAGCGTGGTATAATAACCCTTCGACCCACGTGACTTATACAGGGCCGACCCCAACAAGGTGGTCTAATAACCCATCAAGTATAAGTTACGACATTTACAATATAAATGACGACACTTTCGTATAGAGGAATAATACCATCTCTATAGGAGTACATACAACATACATATATGAAATACATTTCGAAGTTACATATACATCAACAAAGATAAGTGTGAAAACAGGATTTAAACAAAGGTCATCAATGAGAAATTAGGTAAAAAATGACTAGTTGCATTATATAAAAGAGGGTGAAATGATAAATTACTCATTGTTACTTGGTCATTTTCACCTCAAGAAGATTTTTACCTTAGTTGGGAGCCAAATTGCAACTGAAGATATCTGGAGATCCAGGGCACCATTTGAGCCACCGTTCGAAGCAGGTTAGTACTCTCATCCTACTCTTTCATTCAATAACTTAATTTTTCAATTTTATGTTGAATTGGGGATTTGTAAGGGTCCTAGGGAAAAAAATAGTGGATCCAGAAATTTTCGGGCCCCTTCTATATCAAAGGACACAAAAATTCCAAAAATTTCGTGCTATGGTATGTTCTTGGGGTGCGAAAATTATCAGTTTTTGCGTTCTCTATAGCAGCCAAGGCACTAAAATACGCAGAGTTATGATTTTAAAATCTTGCCCCCATTTCATTTAGCAAAAACCGGTTTCAAGACTCTAATTGGAGGTTCCTTTGATGATCTTCAGGGGTTTCCAAGAGAGAAAAGCGAGAATTATTGAGTGGAAGGAAAGAGAACATAAAGGGGAGGATCGAGATTCTCTCAATGATGATAACACTTTGTTTGTACTAAGAGAGTGTGGATTTTTTACATTCTTCAAAACAAGAGGGATCTGAAAGCAAGGGAAGCTTCTAAATCACATAATAGAGATGTGGGGAGTGGATCTACAAGCCTTCCGAATGGGTGATCACATCCTTGAGATAGAGCTCAAGGATATATATTTTTTGACTGGTCTCTCCAAAAGAGGGGCACAAGTCAACTTGGTAAGGAACCATAGTACCGAAGAGACCATTTAATATTATATAGCCCAATACTGTAGACAAGGATTGCACAAGAAAAGTGGGAAGGTGCTTATAGCCGATGTGATAGATCTTCCTTTGAGGACGATATTTTACACTTTTTCTCGAGTGGCGGGAAGTGTGGGATCCCATCATGCTACCAAGGATCAGATGACCTACATCTTGGAATGTCTCAAACCAAATCTATTCAACTGGTGTGAAGGGGTTTTGGTCAACATCAAGGACCAAGTGACCAAATGTAGCAACTAAAGTATCAAATAGTTTGGATATGGGAGTATCTTGGTTACCTTCTTCCTAGAGAGGGACCCATTGTTACGCCCACAAGCAGAGAGACATCCTCATCCTCCATTTGAACCAATGATGGGGAGATAGAGTGACTATGTTGGGCGGCTTGGTGTGCCGCAAGTCCTAGCATTTGGTGAGAACTTATTTTCCTAATTTGAGGAGAAGATCGTTGTGATTGAGGATTATCCCTATGCGGGAGTGGACTTCCATGGTGACATTGACTTGGCATTTCCAGAGGATGATGACTGGGGTGAGTCGGGTATGTGACCTTCAAACATGTTTTCTAAATTTTTCAAGTTGTATATATATATATTATTTTTTTTAAAGCGTAAAATATCTAATATATATGTGTGCATTGATGTAGATCGAGGACCAGTGAGGCTAGTAGGATCATCACCAATGCGATGACAAAGGACAGAGTACCAGGAAGAGGAAGATGAGGTAGGGGGATTCCACGATGTAGAGCAAAATCTTGAGGGATTGATGATGGGTATTACTTTGATGAGGATGCCTGAGGTTCCCTACATCTTAAGAGCCATACCCTGGGTGTGAAAATCCTCACAGCAGATCTAAGAGATGATGTATACCTCACAAGAAAGTAATTGACTAAGCAAGAAAATAGAAGAAGAGTGGTCTATGCAATATAATGAGCAACAGAATAATAATATAGTAGAACTCTGATAGAAGCAAAAATACTTCACACACACTAATTAATTAATCACAATATGGACAAATAAATAATACAATGCATGAGGATTCGAATTCCTAAGGTGGCAATTCGAATTAGCCTTCATGGAGTGATCAAAAGATCACTGGAATGTCATCGGAGCACAACTAGTAGTCTATCTCATCATTAGTGGAGTCATCAATGCTCAAGTAACTGTCAACCATCAATCAAACTGAGTCTAACTGAGTGTGGTAGGTGTAACTTAGTGTAACTTGCACTAACTGAATGAATGAGGCTCAGTGGAGGGCGCATGAGGATCTAACTAGAGTCAGAATGGACAGTCAAGTCTCACTGGAGGTCCATCGGAGTGATACAGTCAGTTGAGAGTCAGTCTAGCCTTAAATCAAGGAGAGAATTGAAGATAACTTATTGGTAGGTAAGGAAGGGTGCCTTTCTCATGCAGTAGGTGAAAGGAGGGCGCACTAAGCTCTACGAGGGCTAAAATTGAGCGGAAGGAAGCTTTGGGGGCTAGCTAACTGAGGGCTAGGTGCTGGGACTGATGACTGGAATGCATGCAAACCCTAAATAATGCATGCAAACCCTAAAAGTGCATGCAAGACTGAAAATGCAAATAATGAAAATGCTGCTAGGATTAGGATGGAGTATAGGAAATCCTAACACTAGGTGTGCTGGACCATATTGGCAGATTGCTCCGTCGTGTTGCTAGGGTAGTGGTGTGCTATCATGAGCACCGTGATCCCCGTGACTAGATTTTAGCAGTAGCTTTTGTTTAGTGTTAGCAAAATTTACACGATATATAGGCCAAAGTGCCAATTTTTTGTCTTTTGACGCATTTTGATGGCTATATGTGACCTGATAAAAACTTTTTACATGATATATACATGGACCTATCTCTACTGTTTATCTATGATGACTTGTATGTTACATTTTCACATGTTTTTTCATGATGGTATTTATTATGTGTGAGCTATATGCCAATCCAACATGTAATTATCTAACAAATCAACTATTGTGTTCAATTGCCTTGGTGTATGTTGATATAGAATATAATCAAATGATTGTTCAAGGAGGTGTACCCTTTTGTATAAACGAAGTAATGTGGGATCACGAACGATATATATGAGGTTCAGTTGAGATACCACAAGCTGAGAGTCTAGGTATACTATAAGATGGTGGACTCCAAGAGAAGATACTTCAGTCAGAAGACCAATGACCACATGATACTCCGCTATGTTATTCATTTCCAGGCCTAAGCAGGTTCCACCCGAGGATATCAACTCTCCAGTAGGGGAATACAATACCCATGTTGCAGAAGCAAGGTTCTGGGTATGTCGACAGCTAGCACCATCTGCAAATCCGAAGTACACTGACATCTGCACATAAAAGCACAAGTCGAGATAAATAGTTGTGAACAAGATAGGATCCTGATACGCAAAAATTAAATCAAAATCACACTATAGATACACTATATGCAAAGTGTTTTACACATAAAATCTCTTCAAGTAAATACTATTATGGGGCTCTCCCAAAGGTGTTCCACCACAATCAACCAGCTTGTAAGCTCGCTTGTCTAACACTCGTTTGATAACGTAGGGACCATACCACATGGATTCTAATTTTCCTTTACCTAATTTGTCATGCATTTGATCGTAGGTTAAGACTAGGTCACTTTCATTAAAAATGTGGGGTTGTACAGATTTATCATATTGAACCTTAACACACTTTTTATGAGCCTCGTTAGCGAGCACAACGTCGCGAGGAGTTTCATCAAGCTTAGTTAGGTATAGAAACCGTTCTTCATCAGTAGTAGTGTTAGGTAAGAGTTAAATGGCCAATTTGAGGGATGGTATTTCACATTCAATCGTAAGGATCACTTCAAGGCCATAGACCAATTGAAATGGTGTGAAACCGGTTGCATTTTTTATGGAAGTCCTATAGGCCCAAAGACTTGGAAATAGAGCTAAGTGCTAATTTGATTTTTGGGTTCCCGCCATGTATTGGATGATTTTTTTCAAGACTTTATTAATTGCATCTACTTGTCCATTTTCCTAGGGATAATAAGGGGATGATTTTTTGTGACAAAAACCCAATTTGGATCTTAGTTCATCCATCATATGATTGGTAAAATGGGAACCATAATCAGTTACAATGGATTGAGGGACTCCAAACCTTGTGATGATATGATTGAATATGAAAAGTGTTGTTGTTTTTCCGTCTTCTACATATGTAGGCATGGATTCATCCCATTTGGTAAAATACTCAACAACAGCGATGACATAACTATGCCCCTCGACTGAAATGGGTTTACAATGCATGAAATCGATACCCCATTTTCCAAAGGGGCTGACAGTAATAACAGGATGAAGTGGAGTTGGATGGGAATGCTTCTTAGAATGGAAGAATTGGCATGGGGGGCACTTCTTGAACGCTTCAATACAATCTTTGAAGGTGGAAGGCTAGAAGTAGCCCGTGCACAAAATTTTCTGGGTTGTGGCCATCCCAGAAAGGTGACCACCATAATCTCCAGAGTGGCATTCACTGAGTACGTGTTCAACTTCATCAAGATTTAAGAAACGGTGTAGAACATAATCGATACCACAACGGTATAAAGTATCAATGATGATAAGATAATATTTGGCGTGGTGGCATATGCGACGCCACTCATCACGATTGAGATCGGACCGAAAGCGTTGGGTTTGGATATATAACACTATGTCTCCATACCATGGATCAATCGTGCCAATGAGGAACGAAGACTCATCTGGAAGAGAGTCAATGGGCTCATATTCTTCATTGACATGGGGCAGTGCGCAAATGAGATCAACAAAGACCAATGATTTTTTGGATTTCGCTTTTGCAAACTCCAAATCGAACTCCTAGAGGACAACAATCCAATGGGAGTACTTTCCCCCTAGCACTTGACATGTTAGGATGTAATACATTGGATTAAAGTTGTCAATAGTGATGGTCTTGCAGAGTAAAATATAATGTCAGAATCTTTGGACTGCAAAAACGGTTGCCATATCCAGTTTCTCCACATGTGAGTAACGTGTTTCGGAGTCAATGAGACTCTTACTGAGATAGTAGACCACATGTTCTTGACCAATATTGTCTTCATGTACTAACACCATTCCAATAGTGGAAGTAGAGGAGACAAGATATAAAATATAGTCTCGTGTATAATTGGGGGCTTGTAACACAAGAGCGTTAGTTAGGGACTTTTTCAGATTATCAAAAGACTATTGAGCTTAATCATCCCAAATGAAGGGAACATCCTTCTTCAGAAGTCTCATGTAGACCTGAGTGATCTCAAAAAAATTACAGACAAAGCGGCGTAAAACGTTTGCATGCCCTTGCAAACTTTGGAGTTCTGGGATGTAAGTAGGGGAAGGTAATGCTAGAAAAGCTTCAACCTTTAATGGATGAAGGCGAATGCCGTCCTTGGAGATTATGAACCCTAAAAATCTATCGGCTTAAACACAAAATACACATTTGTGAGGATTCAAGAGAATGTTGTAGTGGTGGCACCATATAAATATGGCCCTCAAATGCTCTGGATGATCTTCGGGCACAGAAGAATGAGCAGGTAATTCATCCAAGTATGGTTCCACAACATGCTTGATATCGTGAAATGCGTAAGACATAGCACGTTGAAAAGTAGCCCCCGCATTCTTGAGGACAAAAGGTAACTTGCGATAGGAAAAGGTTCCCCATGGGAAGATGAAAGCGGTCTTATGCTGGTCAACTGGGAGTATCTCAATCTGATTATAGACAGATAAGCGATCCATAAATGAAAAGATGACACTCCTGGCACAGTTATTGATAATTTGGTCGATAAAGGGGGTTGGATAGTTTTCCTTAGGACAAGCTTTGCTCAGATACCTATAATCAACACAAACTCTAATCCTTCCCTATTTCTTAGCTACAGGAACGATGTTGGAAACCTAGTATGTCAATGGGACAGGATAGGTAAAACCAGCTCGAAGGAGCTTTTCAACTTCTGCCTTAATGGCTGCAGTTTTTCTGGGATAAACGGGTCGAAGTTTTTTCCGAACAGGTCGTGCACTGGGATAAACCTTCATTTCATGGACCACTATAGAGGGGTCAATTCCCAACATTTCTTCATGACTCCGGGGGAAAACATCGCAAAACTCCTTAAACAAGGTTGTATAAAATTCCACCTCAGTGAGTGTACAATTTTTGCCTAAATGGATATGTTCCACGATACCAATTTTTACTTTTATGTCTATTGCAAAAGTTTCCATGATGTTATCTAGATTTCCTTAGGAAAACACATTGTGCATGAGGATGGGAATCTGAGATGTTTAGACAATATCAGGTGAAACGGTGGATTTGTTGTTGGGATCTAACGCGTGGATCGTAGGAAAATATGATCGATGATGGTGATATTTCCATGGAGGTTCATCGATGCTCATTATTTCCATAATAGACTCGTCAAAGGGAAAAGTCCGTAAAAGGGAATCAAAACATGACAAGGATGAATCGATCCAAGACGGGAGAGGTGCCACCAGCTGGTGGTCAATAGAATTGATACAATCGGAAGCGGATTGAATCGCATGATATGTTGCTTGATTGAGGTTCAAAGGCATGCAATCATCGATGGTTTCATACTCAATGGGACTCGGTATAAACCAAGAATCATTAGGTTCATGGGATTGAAAGGTACTCGAAGATATCATGTTGATCGAAAAGACTGGGGGTGGAATCTCTAGGAATACTCCAATGATGGAAGAATCCTTCAAAAGACCAACTCCAATGCATTCATAATGGTGTTGAGATTGTGTCAACAACAGGAAATTATTGGTGGTGTTGGAATGGATATCCGGAGTGCAAAAATCCAACTGATCAATGGTGACAATTTTCCCTTGATGAGGAAATTGTAACAAACGAAAAATTGAAGATGCTACAGCAGTCATGGAATAAAACCAATTACGACCAAGTAGGATATTGTAATCCAATTGAGAATCTACAATTTCTACATGGATGGATACGGTTTTTCCCCCTAGTTCTAAGGGGAGTGATGGTATGAGTCCGTAGGGTTAAAAACCATGGTCGTCAAAAGCTTTCAAAGTAGTAGGAGACTGAGTTACCTCCGGAGAGCCAATGGGTCTCAAGCAAGACAAATACATGATAGAAGTGGAGGAACCTTCGTCCAAAACGGTACGATGGATGTTGTTTCCACAAATCTTGGTATGAATCTGAAAAGCCAACTGGTGAGAAAGTCTTGGCATAAAATATTCCAAATTAAACATAATTGTGTTGGAAGAGTCTGGGTCAACAGCTCTGAGTGCTAACAACAAGGTTCTACGCTGAGTAGGGAAATGTTGTAGAACTTCGAGAGTAGACATTGCACAAGGTGCTTGAGCTAAATCCTCGACAATATTGTAATTTTGGGCAGCTCACACACTTGGATTGAATGTCACTTTTTTAATGATGGTCTTTGGTGGTCGCAACACGGTGTCAGGAAGAGGCCTTTCAATGTGAATAGGAACATTAGTAGGAGGACTAGAAGGAGGGTCTTCCATGGGATATTTATCTTTTGAAGTCCCATTTTTGTTTGAATTTGGAATAGAATCATAGGTATTTTCCCTAGTAGATAAAAGCACAATCTCGTTGCTCATCATGAGGATGTCATTGTTTACAGATGTCTCTGGTAGAGTGGAATCGTGTGGAGTGCCCCCTTGCGGGGGGGGTATGTGCGACCATTTGATGTTGTTGATATGCGAAAGGGTCAGTTAGAACTGTCGAGCGGGAAGATCCTTTCACAAATTTGTAAACTTCCTCTCGATAAGGACAGTCTTTTGTATAATGGTCTTCCTAGAAAATAAGGCAGGGGAACTTAGCTTTCCTTTTGGGTTTTTTTATCATCATTGGTTTGTTGTGGTTTTGGATTTTCTTGCTGAGAATATTTTTTGGATTTCCCTTTATTATTCTTATTTTTCCCTTTGGATTGTTGTGATGAGGATTGAACTGCGTTCACCTCGGAAGTCTGAGCAGGACAAGTAGTGTTTTTGGATGCAGCCTAGTTTTGAAGTGGAGCAAAAGTGTTTTGATGTCCACTAGACTTAGTTGCATATTGGGCCTTCACGGAACCAACTACGCCATCAATAGGAGGTTCGGTAGCGGGCCTGGATGGATCGCCAATGGGGCAAGGGGCATGAGGGATCAATTCATATAGAGTTATGGATTGGGAGTAAACCAAGTCCAGAGACTGAGTGCGATTAATCGCCTGCTCTTATGTAACAACCTCGCCCATTGTAACATCCCTAGCAATAGGTGGCAGTAATGACTTTATGAACCAATCGGCTAATAATTGGTCAGGGATAGGAGCCTTAATCAATCTTCAGCGTCTCCTCCACTCATGAAAATGATCTAAACTGTGAGTGGAAGTGGATTGTCGCAACGAAGTTAATAGGTCTATGCCAGTTTCATATCGAATGGGAAGATAGAAATGCGTCAAAAAATGCATTGCAAGAGAGTTGAAATCTCAGAAAGAGTATTGTGGAAGCTCAATATACCATTTAGCTTCTATTCGGGTGAGTGTTCGTTGGAAGAGCCGTAATCGTATCGATTCATCCATCAATGAGTTTGAAGAACACCAAAGATGGAATTTCATAACGTGATTTATTTGGGTCTTCCCCGGGTTTTGCATCGAATTTTGGGATATCCTATGGTAGTTTGGAAGGAATAGGTGGCCAATGTGGTTGATTCCAAATGGGATCATTTATCAATCTCGACAAATTGGGCAGGTCCAATGTTTCCAGGAAGGGAATTTGTCTATTAGGTTGTGGGTATGAATATTATTGGTGGGGTGTTGGAATGCTTGTTGGGCCTTGCACTGCAAATTGTGGCATATTATACCGATACATATTTCCCGCGGGGTACTGTTGGAAGTTTTGTGGGTTAGGGATCCTATTAGGGTTAACCGGTTGTTGGTTGGGAATCATAGGATTTGCTAATTGATTCAGAATCGAATTGTACACCAATTGTAGAAAATGTTGTTGGGTGGGATTGAATGGTGTAGATATAGGTGGTGGTGGGACCCATGTATGGTTCCCAAATCCTTGATTGAGTGGATTAACCGCACCTTGAGTAGGGGTAGGTGTATGAAGGGGTGGATCCCATGGATTGTTTGTTCCACCTTGATTGAGGGCCAGGGTTTGGGTTGGTGGGATCCATTGATTTTTTGAGACGTTAGGATAAGGTATCTCAGGATTCAGATTAGGGTTAGGGGAGTAAAAGGGTTGATATTTATTTGTGTTCCCCCCAGCAGTATTCTGGTTACCAAATGTATGTTTCCCCCTAGTAGGTGGTATTTTTGGTCCCCATGAAGGGAGTGGACCTAACAGAGGAGGTTGGTTATTGGTTCCACTTGGGGCACCAACAAAAGGTTGTCCTCCAATAGGTGGGGTTTGTGGTCCCCACGAAGCAAATGGTCCTAACAGAGGAGGTTGGTTATTGGTTTCGCTTGGGGAACCAATGAACGATTGTCCTCCAGAGATAGTGTAGATTGTGGTTGAAGACTGACTTCTAGTCACAATAGGTGTTCTAACAATGGGAATAGACGACCTTCCAACGGAAACATTGCAAGAGATTGACTGTGCGGGATGGTTGGCTGCATTATTGTTACCGATTTGGGAAGATGAGTGTGCACGAAGTCCAGATGATACATGTAACAGAGGGAAAGTATTGTTTGTCCCTTGACTAGAAATGTTCCCTGAAGAATAACCAAGGATTTCAATTGGTAGGATATGAGGGGAAGGTTGTAGGGGAGTTTCTGGTATCAAATGCATGGGCATTGGAAAAGTGCAGAAATCCTTGAGGGCTTTCCCTAGAGTCATGTTCCATAATGATGAAGATGGATCAAAGATGTTTCCTATCCCTGAATCATTGGGTGAAGGTTCAGAATAGACCCAATCTGTGGGTGTGGATCGAACTACGAACGAAGTGCCATAAGTAGAATCATAGGAAGTGGATTGGAGGGATCTTGAATCACGAAGGTTTACCAGTTAGGATGTGGATGTAAATGGAAATTGTGAGTTCGAAGCCATCATTTTTGCGGCTTCACGTCGAAATATGTCCATTGTCGCGCATTTGTGGGATAAAATAATAAGGTATGCTCGTATGGGTGCCATAATTTCATGGCCCATAGGAAGATCAGGGGATGGCATTCTGGATTATCTGTTACTAGAAAATTCAAATTGGTAGCTAGGAATAAACAGGGTATTAGGAATGGAAGGTGGCGTCACCAACTGTACTAAAGGTTGGTTAAGATTTGCAGCTAATTGAATCATCATAGAAGGGAAAGGGTCGTTTCCTCAATAATATCAATATATCCTTCGGGGAGATCATTTTGTGATGTCATCTCCGGAGCTATGCTATTTTCTGGAGTAATAATAACTAGTTTCCAGAGTAATAATAACTTTTGGAACAACGTCAATTTGTGGTGGGACACTAATCTTAGGTGCTACATTGGTTTTTGATGTTGTACTAACTTCTAGTACTACACTAATTTCTGGTAGTGTAGGAGTTTGTGATACCGTATAAACTGGTGGTGTCGTATTGGTTGATTCTGGTATAGTCCCCCGACCAGTTGGTCTGCTAGTGGGGGGGGTGGGGATGCATGAAGGTGGCGGGTGACTAGATCTAGGAACAGATGGTTCAGGACTCATTCCTTGATGTCTTTGTGATTTCCTTTGATCCACCATGGAGCAAGGCTAGGTGATATGGGCGAAGTCTCGCTAAAAAATAACTCAAAAAACCCTCAGGCAACTAAGCGTGCAAAAGGGCAGACAGAAGAAAAGAAGGCACATAGGCCAAAAATAAAGCTCTAAAAATTTACTGTGACCGGTGCCACAACAAGCATGTGATAAAAAAGAGGCCAGAAATCCAACAAGTAGCACTAAAAAATGAAAATACCCTCTACAAGGTATAAGAGCAAGCAATCCTCCTATCTAAGATTCGGATACCTCAGCAGATCGTATCCTCCACAAGGTGATGAAATCCAATTTGGACAATACAAAGTGAGAGACCAATATAGATGAAGGGATATCCCTCTACCAAAAGGGATCCCGGGTAAAAGATCCCTAAAAGGATGGTCACTAGGATACCTCATTCATGACATGTTTGGGAAGTTTTACTGGAGCTTCCACCTTTTGGCCCTTGTACAACCAATATGTAAGCCAGAAAATACAAGGAATACAATGGATTGATTTCCTTAGGCACTAAATGGAGTGTCGTATTTGACAAAGTTTGTCTAGAACCAGTTCTCCCTGCTTACCCCCGTGAAACAAGAGGCCCCCCAACAAATTGGTTTATAACCGTGTGAAAAAATACAAGAGTATTTTAGTACCCTAAGATAAAACAACTATGTCTCATATGTAAAACAAAAGGGGGGAATTATTTGGATTCCTATCCCCAATGTCCTACCTAACTACACAATTCTTTTATGTCCTCAAGTAAGGTTAATGTGTGTTTAGTTAGGGTATAAATTGTAAAGGCTTGTTTTTTTACTCAAAGGTAGCGGAAGTGAAACTTGGTGGTGTTAAGACTCGACTCAAAGTATGCAAATATGGATGAATCTATGCAAATATTTTTCTTTCGATGAACTTCTAGCTACAAAAGGAGAGTTATTTTCCATTCCCAAATGTAAGTGACACAAATGCAACTTTTTGAAAAAGAAAAACACTCACTTCTTGTCTTTTGTTTTCAATTGTATATGCCAAATCAAAATATGAAATACTCTTCCACACTAAATATATCCAAAAAACAAATTGAAAAACAAATCTTTTTTGTTTTCTTTTCTACTTCAAATGAGCTTTAAAAATGACAAGTAAATGGAAAATGTGTTCTATAATTGCAAAAATATTTTTATCATAAAGTGAAGAGGAAAAAGGAGGTTTTGAAAATTTTCCAAGAAAATTTCAAGGATTCAAAACATGCATAGATTCTTCACAAAGTAAAAAATTTCCAATAATCTTCTTCAAGGATGCAAACGGATGTGCAATAATTTCCTTGACTTAAACAAAATGATCACTTTGGCAATATGAACCCAAGGAATCCAAGTAAAAGATTTATTACTTATGTCACTTCAACTCAAAAAATCCAAACCATAAATGAAAGAATGGAGTAAACCAAGCAAACTTTTATACCTTAATATTGGGAGCAGGGGAGTTTGTAAGTTATTAGACCAAATTCACAGGTTGAAGAAGGTGAAGAAAATGGTAGATATGACTATGAAAATCTTCTAATTTTCAACACACTATTAACTTTTGCAAATTCACTCTACAATCCAAATGAGGGATAAAATAAAACCAAAAATGTAGAAATCAAGATGGGATCACACAGATCTGATCAGGATCAAATGGCTAAAACCAAGCCAAAAACCAAAGGTAAACATCAATCAAGCAAAAAACTAAGTTTCAGAGTAAACTACAGGGAATTTTCGCTCCCTGGCAGACCACCCAGGCATGAAAATAAGGGATTTTTGTGTTCTAGAATACTGAAGAGGTGCAAAAATTAGGATATTTTTGCTCTGTGGTACACAAGAGGGGCGCGAAAATTCACTATAGGGAGGCCAAGGCGAAAGTATGAGGTGAAAATTATCACTTTCTGAAGTTTTAAGACTCAGAGAACCCAATAATGAAGATCAGGATGATGAATAAAGATAAAAACTGAATAGTTGCAAAGGTAGGAGATCAAATCTTAAAGATTTGATGGCAAATTAAACCTAGGATGTCCCCAGCGGAGTGACCAATTTATGTGTTAGATGTTAAATTTTCAGAATTTACTTCAATCTGATCTAGGATCTTAACTGAGAGAACAACATGTACAGCATATCTACAGCATATCAATCATGGAGACAATAATGCAAGCACACAAGAGACACAAAGATTTACTTGGGGAAAACCATAAAGGTGAAAAACCCCAATAACTTCCTCAGAGATATATAGAGCAATGATACAACCAACCATGAGAGATAGACATAACCTAGCAGCAGATCCTCCTCCTCCATAAGTGCGCCACTCCTCCTTGAGTGCATGTGTGATAAGTGAGTGAGTAAATAGAGTGCCTCCCGCACTCTATTTATACTTGACTTGAATTGCCTTTTTACCTAACTCATGTAGGCTTGAACTTAACCACATAATATAATGCTGACTGGGCCGACCCCCAATAGGGTGGTCTAATAACCCTTTGACCCACATGGCCGACCCCCAATAGGGTGGTCTAATAACCCTTCGACCCACATGACTTATACAGGGCCGACCCCAACAGGTGGTCTAATAACCCATCAAGTATAAGTTACTACACTTATAATATAAATGACGACACTTCCGTATAGAGGAATAATACCATCTCTATAGGAATACAATATACATATATGTGAAATACATTCCGAAGTTACATATACATCAACACTCCCTCTTAACTAGGAAGGTATTTCTCAGCACAGTTCTTCTAGCACAAGTCATCTTCTCTGGATCATCGTCACTGGATAATCGTCATCGAGTCATCATCATCGTCACTGCTGCTGCTATCTCAATCAATCTCTGAATCTACTCGTCATAGGAAGTTCTACAGAGCCAGTCCTTTTTCATACTGGATGTAGGCCCACCACCTGCAGGTCTTCGTCATCACTGGCCATACTGTGGAATCCTCGGGACTTATTACGTGCGTCACAAAACCTCGAAAGAGCATCCCAGGATGTTACGGGTACACAACTCCGACCTGTAGGATCTCCCAGGGCGCTATTACATGTGACCCCACCACAAAACCTCGAAAGAGCATCTCAGGATGTTACGGGTACACAACTCCGACCTGAAATCTCCCAGGGCACAAATTACATGTGGTCCACCACAAAACCTAGCAAGAGCATCTCAGGATGTTACGGGTACACAACTCTGACCTGAAATCTCCCAGGGCACAAATTACATGTGGTCATGGCAAAACCTCGAAAGAGCATCTCAGGATGTTATGGGTACACAACTCCGACCTGAAATCTCCCAGGGCCCAAATTACATGCCATAGGACAAAACCTCGCAAGAGCATCTCAGGATGTTACGGGTACACAACTCCGACCTGAAATCTCCCAGGGCACAAATTACATGTCCTCCCAGAGCAATGTCTCGAAAGAGCATCCCAGGCTGTTACGGGTACACAACTCCGACCTATAGGATCTCCCAAACATGCTCATTTGCACAACCTGATCCACGGCCACAGAGTATCAACCTGATACTCACCATACATCGTCCTGATGTACTCATGATCGTCCTGATCATCATCACTGCAACGTCCTGCTGCATGTCATCTGGAGCAACATCCTGAAGCTCATAATCCATGATCATCCTGATCATCACTGCAACATCCTGCTGCATGATCCACCTGATCATCAATGCATCCACCTGATGCATACCAAGTATCTACTTGATACATATCATCATACATGATCATCCTGATCATACAATGTATCCACCTGATACATGATACATATCACCGTACATGATCCACCTGATCATACAATGTATCCACCTGATACATATAGAGATACATGGTCCAAGCATCCAACATGATGCATATACAAAATACATACACATGATCCAATTGATCATATCCAGCATCAACATGATGCGTACATACATACATAAAAATGATCCATCTAATCATATCCAGCATCCAACATGATGCGTACATACATAAAAATGATCCAACTGATCATATCCAAGCAGAAACTAGAACATCATCCTGATGCTCATCATCCAACGCTTACATCCACAGCCATGTGAAGGATCCTCCTTCCAACATGCTTGGAATGGCTTCAACAAATGTGTCCATCACTTCTTCCTCGAAGTGTCCTCGATCTGAAGAACGCCAAGCCTCTCTCTGAATTACTCGAACTTCACCCTGGCTAGTGGCTTCATCAGCACATCTACAATCTGCTCGTCTGTCGCAACATATAGGAGCTTCACAGCTCCTCTCTACACCATATCCCTGATATAGTGATATTTGATCTCTATGTGTTTCGACCTGTCATGAAACACTGGGTTCTCGGACAGCTTCACACAACTCTGGTTATCACAGAAGATACCAGTAGCCTCCAACGGGAGATCAAATGGCTCAGACAGTATCTTCCGTAGCCATACTGCCTCACAACTAGCTGAACAGGCTGCAACATACTCTGCCTCAGCTGTACTCAGTGCTACGCAGGACTGCTTCCTGCTAAACCAAGAGATCACACCTGATCCCATACTAAAGCAGCACCCAGATGTGCTCTTCCTATTTGTAGCACTGCCAACCCAATCTGAATCAACATAACCCTGCAGGTTAAACTTTTGATTCGCCTCATACCTGAGCCCATAATCCACTGTACCCTTCAGGTACCTCAGAATATGCTTTACAGCAACCAGGTGAACACTCCTCGGATCCGTCAGGAACTGGCTCAATGTGTTCACAGCAAAGCAAATGTCTGGTCTCGTGTTCGTCAGGTACATCAAGGACCCAATCATCTGGTGATACATAGAGACATCAATCGGCTCAGATGAAGCATCACATAGAAGCTTCAGATTTGATGCCTAGGTGTGGCCATGGCCTTGCAATCCATCATCCCGAACCTCTTTGGGATCTCTACTGCATACTTCCCTTGTCCAAGGAAGATTCTATCTGCACTCTGCCACACCTCCATGCCAAAAACAAATAGTGCATCATCCCCAAGTTCTTCATCTCGAACTCGATAGTAAGCTTCCGCTGCGTGTCGGCAATCAATCTATCTTCACCATACCAAGTTCTGCACATATATGATTTCCTATCATGTGTCTCAGAACCAAGTAGCTGCTCTACATACACTTCTTCTTCAACTACACCATTCAAGGAAGCTGTCTTGAATCCATCTGGTGTATCTTCTATTTCATCACTTTTATATTTCTCAATGCTGCCATCTACAACATGCTTGATCTGATAGTTCCATTTGGAAGTCATAGCAAACTTCCCTTCATGTCTTGGGATTACATCCCAAACATCATTCTTCATGATCGACGGATCATGGCATTTCATTTCTTCATCCCAGATCCTGGGAACTTCAATATCTTCAATATCTTCAATAGATATCTTTGTTGCTGGAACAAATGTTGTAGTTCTTCTTTTGTAGGAGATGGCATACGATCTTTCCTACACAACAAGTTAAATTGCATGATTAGAAAACATCTCATAGTTTTCAGAACAAATTCTTACACATAAAGAAATATGCCATACAGTCATGCAATTATCTTAGCCAATGCTTCAATACAACATTTATCGATATTCCGTAACTTTCTAGATGCCTTCCAATCTCTACCAGAACATTGTTAAGAGTGTGCACAACTCCCAACATGTCAGCATAGAGGTTTCATTCTAGATAAGTAGCAATGGAATGTTGTACAGTGCCATAGGCCACTTACCCATGCATATTAGGAGTATACTGTTCATCAATGCAATTATTCTAATATGCATAATACACAACCTAATTCTAGGAACATCAGTATATACATTATTGAACAGTATTATTTAAGAACTGACAATTCAAATACTTATCTTTGTTTGTTCGTTGGGTGGACTCCCTCTGAGTCTTCGCTTCCTTGCAGGAGCTGCTGGAGTCCTAATCTGAAGTAGCTTCTTCTACACCTTTCTGTTGTGGGATGTAGAGAGATGGTCAACTCCCTCTGAATATCTGCATCCTTGCATAAACCACTGGAGTGTACTCCCTCTTGATCTTTGCTTCCTGGATTACCTGTCCTTGAACTTACATTCATCCTTGGTTCCTATGCATGCTTATTAGTATCATGATTGTGTTATCCTTGTGATCTCATATAAAATCATACATTCATTAGTATACTATTAAAACACAATAATCTCAAGCATGTATAGTCATGATCATTTCAAACAGAAAATAATAAGCATTAGCATTCAAGGTTTATGTAGAATTCTTAAGGTTAGTCAAATCATAAGAAACATAACATGTCTAAACCTGTAATTACTCAAACCTATGACTCTTCAGGTTAGTTGAATGATCAATCAAGATAAGAGATATATTATGCATAAAACCTGTGATTATTCAAACCTATACCATCATGATTCTTCTGGTTAGTCATATCATCAATTAAGGTAAGAAACATAATATGCATACAACCATGATTATTCAAACTTATGACTTCATGAATAATTATTATCAACAACAGTATAAGATCCTAACACAAGGTAGGATTCTATCTTGATATAGGAAAAACATACCTGGATTAGCATGCTAGCTATTTATGTCTAACATACTCACATGACGTCTTCTTGTTCTTCTTCAATGACTTGTGCTAGTAACCTGTATATCTCATAGGTTAACTATTACAAAACCAAGTTATACATACCTCGTAAATGGATCTTCTATGAGATCCATGACAATGGATGAATCTTTGTCCTCATGTTATCATGATCATATGTTCTTGGACCAGAACATGATTTGTCTTTCTTGGTGTACCTTTCATGTTAGTAGACAACATAAACCTCATACAACACCATAATGAATTAGTACAATCATAAGTGTCAACACCCTAACCAATGAATATCTTCTATCATGCATTCATAATTTTGTTAAGGTGATACGACAAATCTAAAATCAAAATTGTACTAACCGTAATAACATGAAGACAAACATACCATAAACTTAATCATGGACAAATATCGAAACATACCTCGATGAGTCATACATGTCGAGATCGCTTGTAATCTTTTTATGTAAGGCCTTAGCCTCATCTCCCTCTGAAACAGGAACTTCTTCACTCATGCAGATGATCAATCCATCTTCTTCTAGGGTTAACCCAATCCACTTGATTTGCAAGAACTGGACCTGGAGATGGATATGGGTTTGTCAGAGAAACCCCAAAAATTCAAACTTTGAATTTCAAACTTCCGAAAGGATAGAAATATGCGCCTTGATGAGCTGATCAAACTGGTATATTCAGAATTTGAAAACTGCAAAGTTTCACTCCTCAATTTTGCCTTTGAAACTTCTGGATTCACTGGACGTGACCCTGAACTGGGGTTTGATGAAGACCACTCTTTTACCCCATAAAAAGGTTTGATCCAAATCTCTAAGCTTCTATTTTTCTGAGGAGCTTCCACCCGTGGTCACAGATTGCAAAAATTCCCATTTTTACAGAAGCCCTAATTTTCCATTTTTCTGATCAAAGTCCTGAACTAGGGTTTGATCAAGCCCGGCATTTTTCCCAACCAAAAATTCTGATATTGGTCTCTAAATTTCTATTTTGATGAGTAGCATCCATCCGTGGTCTCTGATTACAAAAATTCCAACTTTTTCCGAAGCCCTAAATTCCGGAAGCCATGAATGAAGGTACTCAAAAATAATTCTGTTTTGACAAAAATATGTACCTGATTGTTTCTGGTGTAAATCCAAACTTTTCGATCCACAGGGTCTGAAACAGTTTCCTGAGATATCCTAACCTGTTATCTTTCCATCCTAATAGGTCTGACCTCAATTGGATTCTCTGAGAGAGAGTTATGCCAAATGTTGCAACGTGACCTATTTTGGGATAATACAGGAGAGCGAACTTGTACGGCGTGCCACGTGTCACTGTTTCAACTTCGGCCTCTAAAAACGTTTCCTGAGATATCTCGGCCTGTTACCTTTCCATCCTGATAGGTCTGACCTCAATTGGACTCTCTGAGAGAGAGTTATGCGAAATGTCGCAACGTGACCTGTTTATGGGATAATACAGGAGAGCGCACTTGTACGGAGAGACACGTGTCACTGGTTCAACTTCGGCCTCTAAAAACGTTTTATGAGATAGTACAGTCTGTGTACTACCTGTCACTTTTTATGAAATTTCATTTGGAGCTTCCTATCCCAAGTTATGACCTTTTTCCCAAGGTCACCTGATTTTGACTCAGATCTGGAAGAGGCAGAAACCCTATATTGTACAGATCATAAATCACAAAGTACAACGAATTAGAGGTTTTCCTTTGGACACAAGGTACCTGGAGATTTACTCTTGGTCCTGTAACAATTTCAGATCCGAAAACTTCGCCAAAACGGATTTATAGCGAAAGTTCTACGATGACTGGTTTTTGCTATATCAAGCCCTAGCATCGTAAGTGCAACAAGTGTCATACATGCCATATCATGCCTTCTTTCAGGCTAGCTCTGATACCATGTTAAATTTTCAGAATTTACTTCAATCTGATCTAGGATCTTAACTGAGAGAACAACATGTACAGCATATCTACAGCATATCAATCATGGAGACAATAATGCAAGCACACAAGAGACACAAAGATTTACTTGGGGAAAACCATAAAGGTGAAAAACCCCAATAACTTCCTCAGAGATAGATAGAGAAATGATACAACCAACCATGAGAGATAGACATAACCTAGCAGTAGATCCTCCTCCTCCATAAGTGAGCCACTCCTCCTTGAGTGCATGTGTGAGAAGTGAGTGAGTAAATAGAGTGCCTCCCGCACTCTATTTATACTTGACTTGACTTGCCTTTTTACCTAACTCATGTAGGCTCGAACTTAACCACATAATATAATGTTGACTGGGCCGACACCCAATAGGGTGGTCTAATAACCCTTTGACCCACATGGCCGACCCCCAATAGGGTGGTCTAATAACCCTTCGACCCACATGACTTATACAGGGCCGACCCCAACAAGGTGGTCTAATAACCCATCAAGTATAAGTTACTACACTTATAATATAAATGATGACACTTCCGTATAGAGGAATAATACCATCTCTATAGGAATACAATATACATATATGTAAAATACATTCCGAAGTTACATATACATCAACATTAGAGAATTCGTCCTATGGATAGTTAAACCCTCACATAGATTCCACTAGATCTCTAAATTTTTAATCTAAGAAAGAAAGAAAACAAAATGTTGGTTATTCCCCTAGATCTAACACAATACATAGATCATCAAGCATGAGGAGGGAAAAGAAACAATGGGACTTACCTCTAATTAGTCGGTTGTCCTAGCTCCAGCTTCAAGTTTGATCTCCAAAGGATAAACCTGTTTAAGCAAGACAAAAGAGAAAATCCTCCAAGCAATAGATGTATTGACTCTAGATCAAATCTAAAATAACATATCATGTATCAAAAGATAAGAGGCAAGATATGGGAGAATAAGCCAAGTTATATTTATGAAAGCTAAAGACGATAATTACAATGTTATACCTTGATTTCCAAGATGATAGCACCTCCTTCCAAGCTCTCCTTTGCTACCTCTGCAAGACTCCTAAGATCATAAGTTTGATGCCTCCAAAATTTATCCCCTTGGCTCATGGATTCCCTTCTTCTTATAGGAATTGGGATGCCAGCCACTAGGAGAGAATAATGGATCTAAGTGAGTGAAAGGTGGATCAAGGAGTTGAATCATACCAAGGAAGGAGGGTGAGATCAGATTAGAGAGGAATCCCTATCCCATGAAAATATCTTTGAGATTTAAGATCCCAAGATCAAGGAATATGGTTGTAGAGAGATTTATGCGCCCTCGAGTCTAAGCATAGCACGAAAATGTTGATATTTCCATGTCCTGCAGGCATGCAGAGCACGAAAATGTTGTATTTTCACGTCTTCCACCACTAGCAGGGCGCGAAAATATGGGGAAAGTGGGCTTGGTGAGGTGGCATTCGATCATTAAGGTTTGGATTTGCCTCCAAGTAGGACTAGGGAGGGGACCAACATGATGAGGATGGGTTTCAACACGTCTTAGGAGGTACGAACATTACACTCTTCATGGTGATATGACATGAAGATCCGAAATGGCGCTCAAAGTGACAATTTGAGGTATAACAAGGAAGCAAGTGTTAGAATTCAATCCGCATTATAGGGTCTTCAAACCTTATTACAAGGAATTCAAACCTCATTATGAGGCCTTCAATCTTCAACAAATGTACATCCACTTGAAAATCATATTTCATTCACTCATATGATTAACATCAGGTATAAAAATATGTGATACATGATATAAAGATATTCTACAAAGATACTTTCTTCACATTGCAACAACCACATGGTTAGCATTATATATATATATATTATCCAACATAAAATTCATCTTTCAAGAAAATAAAATTCTAATTAATCACATGAAATATTTCAGAAATACATGAATTAAATTCCATGAAATCACAACATGAAATAAATGCATTTTTATTCCATTTCACTCTACTTCACCTAGGATACATGAAATACATCAAAAGTACATGAAATCAAAACACTTAAAAAGCATCTACCCGAAACACATTCTAACCAATTTCAATTTCAATTTCAATCATGCATTAGGTACATATTCTAAGTTACTTGAAATGCATGAAAAACACATGAATCGCATTAAGATACTTTTACAGGTAAGATATTTTCCAATAAATATGCATGAACCATCACCAAGATACTTTCCAACAAAGATATAGGATAACCTTTCAACAAAGATACATTTCTCATTATTCACGAAACATACGCAACATCATTGTACTATATATACATATATCATAAATAGCTATATACATCACATATATTAACATACATCCATATACCCCACCTTTAACAATCGATATCCACCATAATAATTCATAACCATAATACACCAACCCTACCACATCCATCCATTCAACCATAAAACATCAATCCATAATACAACAATCGTACACATAGAAACCATAATATATCAATCAGAATGCCATACATTATTTAGAAGCAAAATACATCAATCAGAATGCCATACATTAATCAGAAGCAAAATACATCAACAAGAATACATCAACTAGAATACTTCAATCAGAATACATCAATCAGAATACATCAACCAGAAATTAGAATACATCAACTGGAATCAAAATACATCAATTATAACAACTGAGAGCAACCATATACAACCAATTATAATCTTCATCACGTAATACTAATAATTATTGCATATTTTAAAATAGATATTACAGTATATACAAACATATATATATATATATATATATGTGCATGTTTGTATATACAGTAATATGTATTTTAAAATATATTCATCTTTCCTTGAGAGATGAGCGTGGTTGGGGGAAAGTAGGATCATTATCAGTTAAGGAGGGATATCAGTACTTGGATACGCTTAACCATCAATGTAGTAAGGATAGTAAGTGGAACAGAGTTTGAGACAGGGACAGGTTTCCAAAAGTCAATGTGTTCAACTGGATTCTTTCCCACAGAAAGACTCTTACAGCAGAGAACCTTAATAAAAGAGGAATAGCCGATTCGGCAAGGTGTATTCTTTGCAAGGAAGCGGAGGAGACTGTTGATCACCTCTTTCTAGATTGTAGCTTTTCCAAAGAGGTTTGGCACGGGGCCTATAAGAACATTCAGCTAGAACTCATTCTTCCCACTAATTGGAATGATCTTTTTTCTAATTGGCATCTTTTCTACTCAAATTCGTTGTCCAGGAAGCCATATTTCAAACGAGCCTAGATCACTTTCCCAAAGTATATTTGTTGGAATCTTTGGAATGCAAGAAACAAAGAAGTTTTTGAGGATGCCAGGGTCTCCCCAGGAAAAGTTCTATCATATGAAAAAGCTCTCTGGGTTGATGCCCTCTCTTCAATAGGCATGAATAACTTGAACAAAGAACCCTTAAGTGTTGAAGAGAAAATCTGGGTGGCCGACCTCATGGTCTCTCCCAACTCTACCCCTCTGCCCTCCTTCCCCAAAATTAAAAAGCCACAAAATTAGCAGATAGGAATGGATCCAAAAGAATTTTAGATTTGGATGAGGGCTCATGTCAGTCACACACCCCTCTTTGATAGTGCCTCGAAGGGAAATCCAGGGTTGGCAGGTGCAGGGGGAGTCCTTCTGGACTTCGACGGAAACAAATTGATGGATTTTTCCTAGGGGATTGGAAGGAGGACGAACAATGATGCGGAATGGATTTCCTTGATCAAAGGTATTGACATCGCCAAGGAAATCAATGTTCAATACCTAGTGGCCATTAGAGACTCCCTCCTGGTTATTAAGGAAGCTAGGGCCTTAGCTAACAATCATCGCAAACCTACCTCCAAGTTCCATTTCCACTTTCATTCACACAATCAAAGATCTTATCTCCATCTCCCTTTTTCATGTCTTAAGGGCTAACAATCGGCAAGCTGACGCCATGGCTAATATCGATGCTGGTTTAAACTACGGTCTTGTTGTGAAGAATGGCCAATACCTTGCAAACATTTGGGTCCCTTAGCAACATCTCTTGGATGTGTTTTCCTAGCCCTCCAACCACCCACTTAAACTTTGGGTTTGCACCATGCATGGATTTGGTCAACCCCCGAATCCACTTGGGATTTCCTCACGCAATCTTCTGGCCCTTTCGTCGGCGCTCCCATCCAGACTACACCTATCTCGCATGTGGGAAATCAATGCTTGTAGGCAACAGGGGATCCAGCACATATATCTTGGAGCAAAGTGACGGCTCGAGCATCCAGAACATTCCTCTCTACGTTGTATGTGGGCTAGTTTGTCTTTGGGTTAGTATGGATTGTGGTAATGCAATTGGTAATGCTGGTCTCTGCCTCCCTGCGTTGTAGTGTTGTCGTTTGAGGAAGCAAATACAGGTGAACACTGGAGGTGTTGGAATGAAGCGGTACCTCTCTTCCCTTGAGGTGGTCTGGGGACAAGGAAACGAAGGCAATGATGTTCAAGGATCTCTCAATAGCCAGGCGAAGTTTTTTTCTGGGGGCACTCCAAAAATGACAAGCTCATCAGAGGTTGGACTTCTTAGGATGTTGGTCAGGGAGAGAGCTTCAGGAACCTTGGGAATAATGTCCACATTGGTCCTGATCACGACAGTGGTAGAAATTGGAGACCCCTCGACGTGGGTTCCTACCAGAACTAGGGTGGTTCTCTGCACAACGTCTGGGTTAACCCTGGGGAGTCGGGCAGTGGCAAAATTTGGTCGAATATGGTGGGGGACAATGGGGGAATTGTGAATCTGGAATCCCCTCAGGGGATCGACAGTCCTTCTCCTGGGGTGCTCTCGCATTTGTAGGACATTGAATCTCAGGTTCGTTGGCTGTGTGGAGAGAACAACGACATGAAGAAGGCCATTTCCCATCTCGCCACCTTTGTCCATATTTCGAATTCGGACATTAGGAACAACAACAGCAAAATGAAGGATTATTACAAAGGGCTGGTGGGAAAAATTGAGTCTTTACACAGCTTCCTAAGGATTGTTGAAGCCAAAGTGGATTGCATCAGAACCAACAATCGCAATATCCCTTCGGTGATCCTAGGCTTGGAAGAATAAAACGCGGGTCCAGCAGCTGGTAGCAAGGAGAAGGTCCACCACCTTAATGACAAATGAGTTCTAGTCTAGTCTCAAGTTCTCCGTGATGAAGTTATGCAGTTTCTTTTAATATGTATTTCCTATGTATTCGGCTTATAGGACAGACTGTTAATTTTCTTTGTTTTCGAAGATTAGTAGCTAAGTATGACATGCAAAGACTGGTTGAGAGGTGCTTGTATGGACAACCCTCACTTTTTGGGTACAGTCTCCCCACCATTTTGTAAGATTGTTTTTTTTTAATATAAAGCTTGTCACCCGTTTCTGTAAAAAAAAATATGTATTTTAAAATATGCAATAATTATTAGTATTACGTGCATATGATATCGTGTATATATTATATTTATATACTATATTGTGTGTGTGTGTGTGTGTGTGTGTGTATTATGTTGTATTCAAAATCATATACCCCTCATCCATCTTACATCACATATTATGTTATACATATTTAAATTTATGTCATATATATATAATATTATCATACAATACTATACTACCTACTTACACACATAAAATAAAATAAATAAAATTAAGAGAATATGAACCATTAAAGACAAGTGGCTCATTTCCTCCAAAAATATACAATGTGTTACATTTCCATAAACAAAATAAATAAAATAAAAGAGAATGTGAATCATTAATGACAAGTGGCTCATTTCCTCCAAAAATAGACGAGTTACATCTCCATAAATAAAATAAAGAGAATATGAACCATTAAGGACAAGTGGCTCATTTCCTCCACTCAATAAATAGATGGGTAAGATAAGTTACGATAATAATAATGCCACCACTAAACCTAAAATAAATTAATTAAATAATGAATAATAAAATACAAGAATATCCCATAGCTATACTTACCTCCAAGTGGCAATTCTGTGAAGAACCTGCAATATTTAATTGATGAAAACACACAAGATAGCAGAAATAACAGAACTCAGAATCACTTTTATATTGATCGTAGGCCACTTCGAGGGGGCAACCTCCTTTGAGCAAGCTCAATACAAATAACTTCACTGTACCTTCATTGGCCTAAACACAAACTTATATACTAAGTCCAGGCGCCAATACCATGAGTCAATACCATGTGTCAATACAAACCATGGGCCAATACAAAATATAGATCAACAATTACTATGGGACGACTTACAAAGCATATGCGTCCAACAACAATAATACAAACTATGGATCAACAAATACTACGGGACGACTTACAAAGCATATGCGTCCAACAAAAATATACTAACAAAGTAAATAGAAGGGTTGACATGGGTTCCTAACATCCCCTCTCCCTTAGAAAAAGCTTTGTCCTCAAAGCTTTAGATGTGGAAATTGATGCAGAATATGAAGGAGTGGTTCCCCTGTAGCATCCTCAGGTTGCATTCCGACCCACCGAATCCTTTTGAGTTTTAGGGAGGATTGCTTGGAAGGTTGTAGATGAAGAAGGACCATATCAAATGCGTGAAAAGTGCGCTCAGAACGGTGTTGATCGGCTTGTTTTTTCAGTCGAATTCTTGCCATGTGAATATTTTCCTGCAGAATGAGAAGAATCTGATCACGGTTTCGAAGAACCAAGTCAATTTCCTGAACTGGGGAGCTGCTGAGCATGTATGGAAGAAGAAATGGTGGTGCCTATCCATAAACTGCTTCATATGGTGTCCTTTTAGATGTGGTATTGTACCACTGGAGCGCTTCTAGGAAATCCATATAAATAGTTGTCCACATTTGTGTAGGGATGGGAAAGGGTTCGAGTAGTCCCGAAAGGAGTGTCGTTTCACCCTTGTTGACCATCTGGTGAATTGTCATTTTCAGTCCCTGCCAAAAGAAGTTACATTGTTCCCGGTCATACATTTTGAGGAACCCAGAGTGCCCTGCTGATGAAGAAGCATGGGGTTCATAGAAGAGATAGCTCGGTTGAACAGATTGCAACCAATTTGGAACAAGTAGAGAAATAACTGTAAGAGAAACTGGGTCATCAAATGTACGAGAAGGAGCATCTACCACAATATTGTCCATACCCTGCTTGTAAGTGATCGCATAGGCATAACCCATGAGTTGGATAACCCATTTCAGGTGTGCTGGGAAGGAGACCCATTATTCCAAGAAATTTTCCAGACTCTAGAGATCGGTCTTAATGCATAAATAATTCCCTAATAGGTATGGCTGCCACTTCTGTACTGCATGCAAAATAACCATCATTTCCTGTTGAGATGTAGATGCGGCTAAATTCATACCGGAAAGGTCTCTTGAAGGAGACAAGCCCACTGGTTCAACAAGGACACTTGCATATCTATCCAAGGAAGTAGGGGAGACCATTGATGGGTGCATCTGAATGGAATGGAGTTGAGTGATGACACCATGAGAATTCTTCTTAAGGATATTTTCCAGGCGATGTGAACTGATGATGCAGAGAGACCCTTGTTGTAAGCCTGTAAATTTGTGTTGTTTCCCATTGACTGAAAACTACATCCAAAGTTCAACAAAATCCCATGGCCAAGTGTGCGTAACCATTGAACGCCCAAAACCACATTACATCCGCCTAGGGACAAGGAAAACATATCAGAGCACAGGTTATAATATTCCAGAGAGATACGCACATTGTGACACTTTGCCTTGCAAGGTAAGGTGCCCCCATTGGCAACCATGACTTCAAAGTTGGAGCAAGGATGGAAAAAACAATCAGCATGTTTGGCGATCCGAGGGTCAATGAAGTTATGAGTGCTACCAGAATCAATGAGTATTATAAGAGGAAGCTTCTTGAAGTAACCCTTGACCCGCATTGTTTGGTGGGTGGTGACACTGAATAAAGCATGGAGAGATATCTCTGGTTGTTCATCCTGAGATGGGGGGTCAATAGGCGGCTCCTGAATGTCGACCTGATCATCCATTGTATCTGGAGTTTCTTAACCAATTGTAGAGGCAAGCGGAGAATCCATATCCAAGAGATAAAGCAGTTGTTGAACACATCTATTTCCCCGAGTGAATTTCTCATCACAATTATAACAAATCTCTTTTTCTCTGCGTGCCTGCATCTCTATTTCAGACAAATGCTTGATAGGAGTTGGTCGAGGAGTTGGCGGGATGGGAGGTCGTTGAGAACCCATATTTCGGAAGGGAACAAAAGTGGGTTTGGAGCGCTATTGGGATGCAATCTTGTCTTCTGCCAACTTAGCCAACCCTAGGACTTCCATCATTGTGTTGGGACAGAACATTTTAACCTATAACCAGATTTCATCCTTAAGACCGCTGATAAAACAACTCCTGTAGAATTCATCAGACAATCCTTCTATTTGATTAGCTAGTTTCTCAAATGTTGTCTAATACTCTCTCACAATTCCAATTTGACGAAGTTTAGTGAATGCTTCGGTGAAGTCATCAAAATCACTAGGACCAAATCATTGCAAAAGGAGTTGGCGAAAATCTGTCCATTTTGGCTCGTCATGAGCCTTGAGGTACCAACAGTACCATTGAAGGGCTTCCTGTTCCAAATGAAAGGATGCAAGTGGAACTTTTTGAACATCAAAAGTATTATGCAGACTGAAATATTGTTATGCACGATAGATCCATCTAGTTGGATTAGTACCATTAAAGCAAGGAAATTCAAGCTTCGGACCACGAAAATTGTTGGAAGAATAAAACCCATTGGCAGCCGAAGATTCGTGCTGTCGGTTATCGTTCATGGCTGAATGCTGAAGATGGAGGCTGAAAAATTTTTCATCCAGATCTTGGAGTTTGGTTTGGATGGCTACAAGTGCTTCCTCCATGGTTGTTTCTCCTACGCGGGTGACAACCATAACCAAGAGTTTTTTTTTTAATTTTTTTTTTGGGGGGGAATGGATAGAAAAACACAAACAAAAGCTTATTTAGTAAAGGGAAATTTTGATTTGGGAAAAACTCGGAGGGGTAATTGGATGTTGACTAGGTTTTGGACACTTTCTGATGGATAAGGAAGCAAAAAATGGGGATTTTAGAAGCGGGGTGAAAGAATGAGAAAATTTGGCAGAGAGGGGCAAAGAAGCAGAATGAGGAAAGGAACTTTGTGGTAAAATTTGAAGGCATTTGGGTGAAATCCGAAGAAGTTATGGAAATCCCTAAAAATAGACAAATATGAGATTTCGGGCTTTGGGAAGTGGAATTTGGGATAGGGTCCTCAAGAATGAAATATGCAGAATGGGATTACCGGGGTGTCAGGGAAGTTTCAAGGGAAACAGAGTGAAAACAAGGGAGATATGGCCCAAAAAAACATTTTTTTTTTCAGGAATGGATCTGCAATGGCGCGGAAGGGATTTGAAATAGATTGATCTGCAATGGCGTGGAAGTGATCGGAAATAGAGAGATCTAAAATGGCGCCGACTGGATCGAAAACGGCTGGATAGATCTGAAACGGCTGGATCTAGAATGGCTTTCAGAATGGATCTGAAATGACGCGGCAGTGATCGGCAACAGTTCAGCTGAAAATAGATATGGACCCCAGGTATGTGCGGCTTCCTAACAGTTCATGGGTTTCACTCGGCCACCAATGTTGTCTGATGGCTTGTGTATTGGGGAAGTACCCCTTACTCCACGACTCAGGTAAAACTGATAACCGCTTTGCCACAAACAACAGCTCTTGGTTTACCTCACGGGTGGGAACTAGTCAATCAGGTAGGGGTTGTTGCCCTTTTAGCTGGCAAGTCCTCTCAATGGGCCAGCTACTTTGGGGTTCCTTTGGTACTCCTCACAGAGATTTTTAGGGCTTATGCCCAAGTACTTCCCACAGTTAAGCGGATAGGGATTATTCCCATATCCAAAGCTGCAACAGATGCGAAAAAAAAATTTGGCAAAAATTTCACCCAGCGAACCCAAGAAAGTTCTCTGATACCAAATGTGAAGAACCTGCAATATTTAATTGATGAAAACACACAAGTTAGCAGAAATAACAGAATTTATATTGATCGCAGGCCACTTCAAGGGGGCAACCTCCTTTGAGCAAGCTCAATACAAATAAATTCACTGTACCTTCATTGGCCTCAACACAAACTTATATACTAAGTCCAGGCGCCAATACCACGGGTCAATACCATGTGTCAATACAAACCATGGGCCAATACAAAATATGGATAAAAAAATACTACAGAACGACTTACAAAGCATATGCGTCCAACAACAATAATACAAACTATGGATCAACAAATACTACGGGACGACTTACAAAGCATATGCGTCCAACAACAATATACTAACAAAGTAAATAGAAGGGTTGACATGGGTTCCTAACAAATTCCACCACTAACTAATTAGATAAGTTAGGATAGCAGTAATTAGTAAATAGTATAAAACATAGTACATGCATAAAATAAAAAGGAGAAATGGGAACACCATTTAGACAAGTGTCATGTTTCCTAAAATAGCCAAGGAATTAATCATTGATGTAACAACTACCTTTAAAGTGTCAAAGCATGCCCATACCTAAAAGTATTCCCTCAAGAGGAGCAATACAATCAATAGACAATATATTTCCCATTAGTAACATTTCATAATGATAATAGTTATACAACATCATTTTTATATATCTAACATCATTACATATCATATAAATATATAAATAATTTTTTACTTTATACACTATTTATATATCACACCTTACCACATATATTAATCTATGCTAATATATTGCATATACTAACAAATCCATAATCTCTTGAGCTTTGAAATTGAAAAGAAGAAAAAAAAACATTCAAACTGATCTTTGAAGTAGGCATTAGTCAAGGCTTATGATTCTTCTATTAACATAAGGGAGGTTAAATTTCTTTCACTATGCACATTTATAATCTCCAAATGCACATAAACATAAAATGATGACTTTGTAATAGGCCCAACAACTGCAGAGTTGGAACCATGGCTCTGATACCACTTGTAATGTACCTGACCCCAAAAAACAAGGTCACAGGAACATGTAAACCCAAAGGAAGGATGAGTAAAGGTATATAATAGTGGAAAAAGGTCAATCAAAGGCTAGGATAACATACCATCAAGAAAATTAAATCAAACATACAACCTTTAAAATAATTGCGATACTTAAAAAAACAATTATAAAACTCTCCAAGAGCTCATGCAGATGCAACACCGTGCAGGCATGGTAATGCAACCAAATATACAAAATTTAATAAAATTGGACCTTAGCATTATTAAAACATTAAATATGACCATAATCAACCCAATAATGCTAACTAATCATATTCACGAAATTATTTGCAAACATTTACAAACTAGATTTTTCCGCCATAAAACTATGCAATTTATGGAACTCCTGTCAATCTAATTTATGACACTTTTATTAATAGTTTTGCATTACTTATCAAGTCATATCTGAAACTAACACCTACATCCATTCAATAATGTAAAATTTCAAATACATATCTATCATATACATCCATTTATTCATACAAAAGATCAGATCTACTTTTGCTATCAAAATCACTAATGGGTCATCCAATAAGCATCCAAATCCCTACAAAACCAACTGTGAGTCCCAAATAAAAAGAATACCAGATATATGGGGCACTCTACAGGAACCAAGAGTTCACTAGAAAATTCACATACATCCACACAACATCAGATATTCGATTCTCCAGAGAAACTATCAATTCAATCTAGTTTTCTAGCATAAACACCCACATTCTAATAATCAAAACTCAGTATTTTCATCTGTGGATCATATAATAGATATGATCAGCCATGGAAGGTGTACTTGTATGGAATGAGACATCAAATAATACATGTACAAATATATTTAAATATTCCATTAAGATCGGATCTCAAAACAAGGAGAAAACTCCAATTTCCAAGCAAGATTCATCAACTAGAGTTCCCAAAAACCAAGCAATTGTAACTACAAATTTATGTATAGATATGATCAGCCATAGAGGGATCATTTGCAGATTAATATACATCAAATAACACATGAATAAACATATTTAAAGAATCCATCAAAATCATATCTAAATATCAAGGAGAATACATTGATTTCTAAGCAATTAAACCAACATATTTGCATCCAACAATTGATACAAAACCATATACATTTAGCTGTGAATAGATCAGCCATCAAGGACACTATAGTAGCAATGGAAAATTAATATAAACATATGAATTAACATAAATAAGCCACTTAACTTAACAATGTGCAACTGGCATCATTCGGACCATGTTCCACTCAGCCATAGGCACTACCAAGCCAAATCCTCTTGGACAGGCCACCCTCGAGATGAGGCCACCAATCCACAAGCAGAGGTGCACTCAAAATAGCTCAAGTATCTGTTTGAGAAGCCACGTCTCAATTCCTTACCACCTACTTTCTCTTCCACCCCACTACCAGGTGCAATGGTAATCCCTTTACCACCCAAGTCCCTTAGGACATCGCCATTCGTTGTCAAGTTTTATGTGCAAGTCCACGATGGAGACAAGCAGTGGACACAAAGGAACTATACCAGATTTTTCCAGTCTTACCACAAACACCACACAAGATCGTGCTTCAAGCACAAAGTTCATTCACATAGCAGAGTATACATGGCTTCCCAAGCTCACAAGCTTACCAAGCTCTCAACATTAATGGCATGAACAACCAAGAAAAACCATCAACCAACCAACAACCTTAACCAAGGAGATCAACCATGGATTTATAGACCAAAGAAGGTAAATCCAACCCAAGAGGGTAAAATCAAACTAAGGTAATCCAACTTGAGTCAAACCAAGGGGGGTAACTCAATCACAAGATTTACCCCAACCACAAGAGGCTAACTCTAATCCAACCCAAGAAATTCGAATTCCAAGGAGAGTGAATCCAAGCCACTCTACCTAACTCAAATTCATATGTGTACACATCATCCATGAAGAGGAAATCAAAATTAGTGAGGTGAGGAGTTACACAAACCAAGGCATCTTGCAAAAATAGAAAAGGAGGGGTTACACAAGGAGTTGTCCAAATTTTGAGGTGTCTAGGCTAAAAATAGTCAGTGAGGGCACACTTGTGCAAGTGGGGGTTACAAAAACAAGTGTAACCTCCACAAAGGAGTTACAAAACCACCAAAGGGGAACAATCAACAAGTGGAATCCATCCAAGCACTAACGAAGGCCCACTAAATTATGAATTAGGCTTAGTAATACCAACATACGATAAAATAATCAAAAGTTGGGTCTATTTTACAATGTTTAGGTGATCATCAACTAATAAATTCGCCAAGGCATAAATATGGACCAAGCTCAACCAAACAAGTTCTAAAGTGTTAGGAATGTCTCCATTCCCCCTCACATTGTGGATCTAGGCCTCACATACTCTTTGGTGGTCTCCGATGTACTAGTTGTTTTAATTAATTAATTATTTACAAAATAATAATAATGTCTCTAGGTCCTTAAAGACCCTTGTTCCGGCACCTTGTACCACAATAATAATAACAATTATTACATATGTCCAGGGCTTAACACACGGGGTATTACATTTTTTGTGTCTTTTTCATATTATAAATCCTAAAATGGAATAAAAGAAAGCTATATTACATTGGATGAAATGAGTGTCGCATGGCGTGCAACTAATTTCCAAGCGCATGGAACATACCTATTCAAACAAAATGCAAAAAAGGAGATGTGCAGGGTAATTGTTTCAAGGAGTGGCTACAATAAATGTAGAAGCTAGCGCCCAATGAGAATGCATAAGGAGTGATCTATGGATGAGAAACAATATTGGGTATTAGACTCAAATAATGCGAGCAGCGGTATGTAATGAAGCAACACAATTGAGACAAAATGGTGGGAGCCCCTATAGGTAGTGGCCATAAGAAGATGACAAAAAGAAGTATGTGGCTTCTTCTCGTAGCCATGGTGAAACTAAAAAGACTCTTGTTAGTGCTAAAACTTACATGTGAAAATTCTTACCCCTCTTGACTTAGATTACTCTTGGTTTTGAATTCCGCAACGAATTGATCACATTCATCCAAGATGCTCTATGAAATTTATGAAATGAATTTCGATAATTTCCAAACCTCTCGCTAAGCCTTGTTTAAATCTTAGATTACTCTTGGTTTTGAATTCCGCAACGAATTGATCACATTCATCCAAGATGCTCTACGAAATTTATGAAATGAATTTCGATAATTTCCAAACCTCTCGCTAAGCCTTGTTTAAATCTTATTCAGCCTCAAAACCTCCATTCCAGTCATCTCCCATGTATGTTTTTCTTTGTTCTATATCCCTTTGTTGAAAATAACAAGCTTGTCTTTTTCAGAGTTAAATATTTCAAAATTATTATTTTATAGTTTGGAAAATAAAAAAACATGAACTTTGCACCCAAAACCTAGATTTATTATCTTACCTTTTGGTTTCTAGTTTGGTTATGTAAAAGTATTGGGTCTATGTCCATTTATAGGATAAGTCAAGTCAAGCCAAGCCAATGTTATTTTCAAACACCGCATACACCAAGAGGTAATTCGAGCTTGCAAGCACCCACAAGGAGAGCCCATGGGACCATAAGTGTATTCAACGTTTCGACCAATGGCAAAGACAACCATGTTTGTAACAATTAAAGGACTACTTACATGTTTGCATGTGGGATATTCGTCCCAAATAGTAATATAAATGTCCAAGCTGGATTTTTAGTGTCGGGAAACTCATAGGTGTTAAAGTTTCTCAGTGTCATAGTTATAGATCACAAAGTGAGCACTCAAGTTAATGCCACAATGCCCGAGCACATCAATACCACCAAGGATTGAGTTCCAAGAGATGGCAGTTGTGGATCGTGGAAGAAGTAGTATCGTTACAATTATTTTGCAGGCTGTAATCGACAAAGGAGAATAGCGTCCAAGTATGCCCCATCCATCAACAAATGTCCATGCATTTATCTCACCTTATTTATCTACATACCACTGCCAGGAAAATTTGGAGAATAGTATATCTACAGGACAGATGACTTTCTTAAGAACGGGTTTATGTTGCAAACTCACTCCAAGTTGATGCGGATACTATTCATCAGGCATATATTGTTTGAATCATTGCAATTTTTCTCCACCAACGTGCTATGGAGACTTGCTTGAAAATAGATATACTATTTTGACATGTGTTGTAGTTTAATGAAGATGTTGGTGTTATACATGAGTTCCCGTAATGTTTTTGCAAAAGAATTGAAAGGTTGTTTAATTGTGCCAAATCATTGGAATTAAGTTGGAGTGATATCATTGACAGAGCCAGTGGTTTTTAATGTGTGACCTTGTGAAACAAAACGGTATGACTATTATAAAGTTTCTTTAATTTACATGTGTAGTAGCGTTGTATGTGAAGAATCCCTATCATTGTTGTCAATCTGATTTTAAGTGGAAAAACTGAGGTGGAACTACTTGAAGCAAACAGGGCATCATTTGAGCTTGTCAATGGTGAAATGACAAATACAAGAGGTTGGACAAAATTCTGGATTATCTGGTGCTGGTTTAAAATTTGTTCTTAATAATCTGCCATCGCCTTAGAAAGAATGAATGGTCAGCATAATAATTGTGGGTACTACGATTGGATCATTTACTGGAAGGAATTGGTACATACTCTAGCACTCTTGTTGATTTTGGGACGGTCTTACACACTGTTTTATTTTCTTTAAGAGTTGATCTTATTCCAATCTTATTTCTCCCTGATATTTGTACACTACTCATTCGTCCCAAGCATGTTTCCTTATCTCTTGGAATGCACTGGATTTCAAACTTCATTATTGGTCTATATTTCCTCAATATAAATTCATTCTTCAGTATTAAAATGGGAAGAATGGGATTGAAAATGAGATGGACTTAAAACATAATTTTTAGCATAGATTAGAAATTGCAAGACTTTTGGAAGTTATGAGCATTCAGAAACATTGTTTTGGAAAGGTCTGTCTCAAGGTTTTGCAGCTGGGATCATTTATTCCAGTGAAAAAACGCTACGAAAACACATGTATAATTCAAGGGCACAGTTTTAATCATTTTCAAAGGAGACAAGTATCTAATGATTCCCGAGGATTCTCCAGGGCGTGATTATCTTTTTCAACACCTGTCAGCTTATGTTACCTTCTTTGAATCGAAGGAAGAACAAGGATAAACTTTGGTCAAATAATTTGCTTGAAAATAGGATCTTGAATTGATTTCAGATCTTATCTGTTTATTGCTAGATCCTGATTTCTTGTAGCTGTCAGTCTAAATTTGGTCTAGGAGGTTGTCGATCCTCCTCTTTTGGATCTGATATTTTTTTATTGTAACAATTTATATATGGGATCATTTTGAAAGCTAAGGGCGAGTTCTTCCTTTGGGAAGCTGAGGGAAATTCGAGAGCCAGAGAAGAATGGTCAGAATTTTGGCATCTGCAAATGTACTTTGTTTTTTTAATTAATTCTGGTATTTTCATGCTCAGAGATTTGAGGTAATGACTTTTAGTCTGTGTTTTTCTCTTGTAAACTTTCCTTATTTCTCCTTATCTAAAATCATAGGTGATTCTTGTACTGCACTAGTCATCACACAGGTTCAGAACTAACTGCAGTAGAGATTCTACCGTAAGTTGCCTGCAATTTGTAATCTGCATTTTAGATATTGTGATTCTAATTCAAACCATTGTTCTAAATTCGAATATCTTATTCATGAATGTGTAATGACAAGCATACTATGAGCCTTATATATTCATGAATAGGTCTTCTTCCTCTCTATTATTTTATCATTCAATTTGTCTAACTTTTATTAGCTTACCTATGACCTATGATATACTGCCCACTTGGTTAAATAAGCCTGATTTCCCTTTCCAGATGCTCTTCCTGCTTAATCCTCTCGACCTACCTCATCAATCAAAGCCATCTCAAATCCAAGGTGTGCTAAACTTGTCCTTCTTGTGGTAAGATGACAATTTTTAGCACTAACATCTTTTGTCGTTGTTGCCCGAGAGCGAAGAATTGAAGATATCTTCCCTGGGTTGCGTTTAAATACCAGCACAAGCACCGAGAGGGATCTAATTTCTTGCGGTGTATTTCTTTTTGTAAATTTAAACTCAAAAAATTTGATATTCTTGATTGATAGACCCTGGTTTAAGTTTTAAATTTTTATTTTATAAATGAACATCGATTTTTTAAATACTTTTCATAATATTTTATTTTATGAGCCAACATGGATTTTTTTTAAATACTTTCATTAATTTTTTATTTTATGAGCCGACATGAATTTATTAATGGACAACATAATATAATTTATTACTTTTTACTATTAAATGTAACGCTACATCACACATGTAACGCTACACATACACGTTACAACATCTCCCCCATACTGGGCTGTAGAGCACCTCGTTTCACTCGGTACAATTAGCTCTGATTTTTTGTGGTGGACAAATATCAGACATTGAAGATTGACTACACTTTTCACCAGGCTACTCCAAAATCAAAAGACTCCGTTGGAAGATAAATTCTGCTATCAGAAAGATGAAAGGATCGTATAGAAAAACCAGGTATCATCTTATAAGTTTTCTCCATGAAATTTTACTCTTATTCATCAATTGGTTCTTGTCCTTTCCATTGCTTGTGAAAAGGATCATCCTATGTTTTGTTTATTCAGATGACCATAATCCTACTGTTGTATTTTCTTCCTTGAGAAAAAAAGGATTTTCTCTCTACTTGCATTGTAAATATGAGGATCATAATGTCTATATTTCAAACCCTCCCGAAGATGACCCATCGTGTAAACCCATTGATATTGAAGCTAATTCACTATCTCCTGCAATCAATGGTGTACCTTGTCATCAACTCACTTATGTTCAGTCCAAGATTAGAGAAGGTTATAAACCTTTGAAGCTGCTCCTTATCCTCCATGATTTTCCTTCAATTTTTTTAGATTAGCTTCCTAGATTCAATGGAAATGTGACAGCAGAGCAACACATGGATGCATTTCAATGTTTCACAGATAACTTTGAAATCATCCATGACGATGTGTTCATGAGAACCTTTTTCTAGTATTTACGATGAGATGCTCAACTATGGTTTAAACATTTGGTGACTGATTCAATAGATTCATGGACTGACTTTCATAATGTATTCTTGAGGTATTGGGGTAGGAATAAACCTGATGAAAAATATCTTTCTGTGTTTTATGCTATTCAAAGGGAAAAGGATGAAACTGTCACCAAGTTTAATAGAAGATTCCACGGTTTCTATCTCAGCATGCCTAGAGACATTCAGCCTTCTGAAGCAGTTGCTAGGTTGTTTTATATTGCAACTCATCATCATCCTGACTTAGTTTTATTTCTTAGAGAGAGGAGATATGCATCCTTACAGCAGATGTTTATCGATGCTGAGGAGATTGAGGGTAACCTTCGAGCTTGTGGAAAACTCTCAGATCAAATTTAGGATGAGGATTTGCATGTAGAAGAACAAGAGAAAGTCTACAAGTAGTAGAGATCTGATTTGCATGTAGAGGAGTAGGACGAGGATTCCCAACAGCAAGAACTAGATTTAGGCTTTTATTTTCAATATACTGATATTCCAACTTTATATTTGTCTTATTTTCCAAATCTTGAAATCAGTAAAACGATTTTTTCTATTATCAATGATTTAGAAAAGGCTCAAGCTCTTTATCTATCAGTGAGATGACTTTATTATGAATTCTCTTGAATATGTTCATCAACAGTGTTTGGTAGAAGACTGTTATCAAGATGCTGGAGATGTATTACTTGTTGATCAAGTCCAAATTTCTGTTGAATACATTAATTCCTTCTTTCTTATGAATGATGAAGATATTAAGATATTTGCAGAAGATCCAAAAAAAAACAGCAAAAAGAATATTTTATAAAGCATGATATTTTTCATCTTGGAATTAATGAAGATATATTGTTCCCTTCTAATATTGCTGTTGAATAATTCTTTGCTCAAGAAACGTATCGACAAATTTTGGGAGGTTCGATTGTTCCTGAAGGTTACGAAGCATATGATGTTTGTGAGTTATCTCAAGGAAAAGAAGTAGTCCACAGTTTGATTGGTGAAGAAAATTTCATGGAGCAACAATTCCTTTTCTTGCATCGGCTGGAAATTTATCATGATCTCCGATCCAATGGCTATCTACATGGATGATGAATTATGTGTTTTTGATCTATTAAGGACGAGATTCCAAAGTTGTAAGTATGGATTCCTTGAACATTATTTTATGAACCTTTTAGTTCTTTCTGCCCTATTAATGTTCAAAGATAGAAGCAAAAATCAGTTAGTAGTTTGGTTGTTGGAATGGTTACATTGGAAGTTTAGTTGCACATAAAAAGAAGGATGAAGATGGTTAAAGTAGGTGTTGTATATAAATAAGCTCACTCCATGAGCATTTGGTTTGCAGTAGATTAGCATGAGTATGAATCCATATCCCAATGGAAACAAAGCACTGGTGGTAGATGTTTTCAGTTGGCATTGTGAATATTTTCAGTTGCAGAGCAAGGTTATAGGTTGCAGAGATGGCACATGGTCTTCCTATTCTTGACGCCTCACGGGAAGGACATGGACATCATCCCCAGATGGAACCAATGTTAGTGCTAAAAATTACATGTCAAAATTCTGACTCCTCTTGACTTAGATTACTCTTGGTTTTGAATTCTGTAGCGAATTGTTCACATTCGTCCAAGATGGGCTACGGAATTTACGGAATGAATTTCAATAATTTCTAAACCTCTCACCAAGCCTTGTTTAAATCTTATTCAGCCTCAAAACCTCCATTCTAGTCATCTCCCATGTATTTTTTTCTTTGATCTATATCCCTTTGTTAAAGATAACAAGCTCGTCTTACCTGGTCTTTTTCAAGGTTCAATATTTTAAAATTATTATTTTATAGTTTGGAAAATATAAAAAAAAGGAACTTTGCACCGGAAACCTAGAGCTATTATCTTACCTTTTGGTTTCTAGTTTGGTTATGTAAAATTATTGGGTCTTTGTCTATTTTTATGATAAGTCAAGCCAAGCCAATGTTATTGTCAAACACCACATACACCAAGAGTTAAGTGCAAGCACCCACAAGGAGAGCCCACGGAACCATAAGTGTGTCCAACGCGTCAACAAATGGTAGAGACAGCCATGTATATAAGCATTAAAGGGCTACTTACATGTTTGCATGGGATATTCGTCCCAAATGGAAATACAAATGTCCAAACCGTATTTTTAGTGTCAGGGACACTCATAGGTGTTAAAAAGTTTATCAGTTTCATAGTTAGAGATCACAAAGTGAGCACTCAAGTTAATTCCCTAATGCTCGAGCAAATCAATACCACCAAGGATTGAGTTCCAAGAGATGGTAGTTATGGATCATGGAAGAAGTAGTATTGTTACAATTATTTTGCAGGTTGTAATCGACAAAGGAGAATAGCATCCAAGTATGCCCCAACCATCAACAAATGTCCATGCATTGATCTCACCTTCTTTATCTACATATCACTGGCCAAGAAAATGAGGAGAATAGTATACATACAGGAGAGATGACTTTCTTAAGAACAGGTTTATGTTGCAAACTCGCTCGAAGTTGATGTGGATATAATTCATCGGGTATATATTGTTTGAATCATTGCAATTTTCTCCACCAACGTGCTATGGAGACTTGCTTGAAAATAGCTATACTCTTTTGACATGTGTTGTATTTTAATGAAGATGTTCGTGTTCTACATAAGTTCTAGTAATGTTTTTGCAAAAGAATTGAAAGGTTGTTTAATTGTGCCAAATCATTGGAATTAAGTTGGAGTGATATCAGTCACAGAGCCAGTGGTTTTGAATGTGTGACCATGTGAAACAAAATGGTATGACTATTATAAAGCTGCTTGAATTTACATCTATAGTAGTGTTGTATGTGAAGCAGCCGTAGCATTGTTGTCAACGTGATTTTAAGTGGCAAAACTGAGGTGGGACTACTTGAAGGAAACAAGGCATCATTTGAGCTTGTCGGTGATGAAATGACAAATACAAGAGGCTAGACGAAATTCTGGAGTATATGGTGCTAGTTTAAAAAAAAATCTTAATAATATGCCATCACCTGAGAAAGAATGAATGGTTAGCATAATAATTGCAGGTGCTACGATTGGATCATTTACTGGAAGGCATCGATACATACTCTGGCACTCTCGTTGATTTTGGGACTGTCTTACACACTGTTTTATTTTCTTGAAGAGTTGATCCGGTTCCAATCTTATTTTTCCCTGAGATTTGTACACTACTCATTCATGCCAAGCATGTTTCCTTTTCTCTTGGAATGCACTGGATTTCAAACTTCATTATTGGTCTATATTTCCTCAAGATAAATTCATTCTTCAGTATTAAAATGGGAAGAACATGCTTGAAAATGAGATGGAATTCAAACAACATTTTTAGCACATATTAGCATTTGGAAGACTTTTGAAAGTCATGAGCATTTAGAAACATTGTTTTGGAAAGGTCTTTCTCAAGGTTTTGCAGCTGGGATCATTTATTCTATTGCAGAAACGCTACGAAAACGCATGTATATTTCAAGGGCGTACTAGTTTTAATAATTTTCATAGGAGACAAGTATCTAATGATTCCTGAGCCTTCTCCAGGGCATGATTATCTTTTCAACACCTGCCATCTTATGTTACCTTCTTTGAATCGAAGGAATAACAAGGATAAAGTTTGGTCAAAAAATTTGCTTGAAAATAGGATCTTGAATTGATTTCAGATCTTATATGATTGTTGCTAAATCCTGATTTCTTGTAACTGCGAGTCAAAATTTGGTCTAGGAGCTTGTCAACCCTCCTCTTTTGGATCTGATATTTTTTTATTGTAGCAATTTATTCATGGGATCATTTTGAAAGCGGAGGGTGAGTTATTCCTTCGGGAAGCTGAGGGAAATTCGAGAGCTAGAGAAGAATGGTAAGAATTTTGGCATCTACAAATGTACTTTGCTTTTTTAATTAATTCCAGTATATTCATGCTCAAAGCTTCGAGGTAATGACTGTTAGTCTGTGTTTTGATCTTGTAAACCTGCCTTATTTCTCCTTATCTGAAATCAGAGGTGATTTTTGCAGTGCACTAGTCATCACACAAGTTCATAACCAACTGTAGTAGATATTCTATCGTAAGTTGCCTGCAATTTGTAATCTGCATTTTAGATATTGTGATTCTAATTCAAAACACTATTCTGAATTTGAATATCTTCTTCATGAATGTGTAATGAGAAGCAGACTGTGAGCCTTATATATTCATGAATATGTATTCTTCCTCTCTATTATTCTATCACTCAATTTGTCTAACTTTTATTAGCTTACCTCTGACCTATGAAATACTGCCTACTTGGTTAAATAAGCCTGATTTACCTTTCCATATGCTCTGCCTGCTTAATCCTCTTGACCTACCTCATCAATCAAAACCATCTCAGATCCAAGATGTGATAAACTTGTCCTTCTTGCGATCAGAGGACAACTTTTAACGCTAACATCTTCTGGCGTCGTTGCTGGGGAGCGAAGAATCGAAGATATCTTCCCTGGGTTGTGTTTAAAGATTAGCTCTGATTTTTGGTGGTGGACAAAGATCAGAGGGTCGTGTTTAAAGATTAGCTCTGATTTTTGGTGGTGGACAAAGATCAGAGGGTTGTGTTTAAAGATTAGCTCTGATTTTTGGTGGTGGACAAAGATCAGACATTGAAGGTTGACTGCACTTTTCATTAGGCAACTCCACAATCAAAAGACTCCATTGGAAGATAAATTCTGCTGTCAGAAAGATGAAAGCATGGTATGGAAAAACCAGGTATCAGCTTATAAGTTTTCTCTATGAACTTTTACTCTTATTCATCAATTGTTTCCTGTCCTTTCCATTGTGTGTGAAAAGGATCATCCTATGTTTTATTTATTCAGATGACCATAATCCTACTGTTGTATTTTCTTCTTTGAGAAAAAAGGATTTGCCCTCTTCTTGCATTGTTAATCTTGATCCATTTACTTCATCTCAACAATATGAGGATCATAACGTCTATATTTCAATCCCTCCCGAAGTAGACCCATTGTGTAAACCCATTGATACTGAAGTTGATTCACTATCTCCTACAATCACTGATGTACCTTGTCATCAGTTCACTTATGTTTAGTTCAAGGCCGTATCTACAAATTGAGGAGAATGACATGCTAGTGAGTTTTGATGTAATTCAACTTTACACAAAAATCCCAGTGAAAGAAGCAATCAATGTGGTGGAAGAGATCACTAGTAAAGAGATAACCAACCTTGTAAGAATTTGTTTAAAATCTACCTACTTCATCTTTCGGGGAGAAATGTATGAGCAAACTAGCGGTGTTGCAATGGGATACCCCCTTTCCCCAGTGATAGCCAACCTTTACATGGAATACTTTGAGAAGAAAGCATTGGATTCTTACCTGCTAAAACCAAAAGAATGGAAACGATTTGTGGACGACACCAACTTCTTTTGGCCACATGGCAAAGAAAAATTAGATGACTTCCTAATGCACATGAACAATCAATCCGAACACATAAAATTTACCATGGAGATCCAGGAAAACAACTCCCTTCCTTTTCTTGACGTACTGATCACTAAGAAGGAAGACGGTTCCCTAGCTCACCAGGTGTATCGTAAGAAAACCCATACGGACACATACTTACATGCCAACTCACACCATCACCCCTCACAAAAACTAGGAATATTGCACACACTCACTACACGAGATGTCAGGATTTCTGATAAGGAACACCTTGACGACGAACTAAAACACCTCGAAAAAACCCTCCAAAACAATGGTTACAAAAGAAAAGATATCAACAAAGCATTCAGAAGAGCGAGAGGCATAGAAAATAAAAATCGTAACAATAAACAAGAAGACGTAGGAAGAACATTTCTCCCATATATCCAAGGAACAACAGATAAAATTGCGAGAGTTTTGAAGAAGAAGAAGACCAAAACAATATTTTGCCCTCCTAACTCCCTAAGAAATTTGTTAGACAAAGCAAAAGACCCCATCAACACAAAACTAAGGAAAGGTGTTTACTCGATTCCGTGCTCATGCAACGACGTATACATAGGTGAGACGGGACGCTCAATTTAGATAAGGTTAAAAGAGCATTGTGCAGATGTTATTCATGAAAGAATTAAGAAATCAACCGTGGCTGAGCATTCATCAATGACAAACCACCATGTTTGCATTGAAGAAGCAAAAGTCATAGCACTTGAAGAGAACTACAATAGAAGACACATACGGGAATCAATAGAAATTAAGAAACATCCAAGAAACTTCAATAGAGATGACGACCTTACCCTATGTGACTCCTGGAAACCAATCATTCGCTCCCTACAAAATATAAATATAAATAAAAAATTAAGGAATTAGGATTTAAATCAAAATATAGTAATGATGAAAATAAAAATTTTAATAAAAAAAATATATAAAACAAAAAAATATAAGATTTAAATAATAATAAGAACTAATTAAATCTTATATGTTATACTTTCTAAAATAAAATTAAAAATAAATAAATAAAATTTAATAGTAGAAAAGAATTAAGAACTAACTAATAACATATAACATATAACATATAAGCTTTATTTTAAATTTGGTTGTATATAATAATAATAATAATAATTTAGGAATAATAATAACATATATATATAAGAATAATGGAAATTTAGAAATATAACTGAATATATTAATAGTAATAACATAAATAAATTTAGAATGATAGGTTAGAATAAATTAAAATAGTAACAATTGAAATAAAAGTAAAATTTGTAGAGTAATAATAAATAAAGATATACATAGGTACAATAATTAATTAGGTCGTCTCTCTCATAAAGAACATTAACAAAAACAAACATTATAAAAAATGTAGATTCGTGGAGTTTTCATTTGAGATACCTCCTCTCCTGAAGATGGACTCAACTATGGAGTCTGAAACGCGTCGAGAACAAAAACTCCACACAGGTCTCCAATTCCCCATGAAAAAGCTTGGTTTTCCTTTCCAAATACTCTACCATGGTTAATCCTATCAACCTATATCGTCAATCAAAACCATCTCAGATCCAAGATGTGCTAAACTTGTCCTTCTTGTAGTTATATGACAACTTTTAGCGCTAACAGCTCCCTATCCTATGAGAAAAACTCAGCATGGGAACCAAAATTGAAAGAAAGTGCTGACTACAATGTCCCATGTTAGGTAGGCTCTTCTGTTAGATTGGTGCAAAATGAAGATAGAGAAAGCCGATGCACCAAGGGAAGAGTGGGATTGATCGAATATTGAATCAGTTCGACCACTTCAGTCTTGTCAATCTTACAAAGAAGAGTGGGATCGACCAAAGATTGCATTGGTTCAACCACTTCAAAGTCAACTCTCTCCAGGAGAAGAGAGGGATCGTTCAAAGATTGCATTGACTTGACCACTTCATCAACTGGAGGTTGGATAAGGTGTTGGGAAACTATGGGTTGTTCAAACGAGAAAAATCCTTCAGAAAAGTACCACACTATTTGTAACTCTAGAATAATAAGGCACAAGTGAGTAAGGTGATATCCCTTGCAAAGATTACAAGAGAACTTAGGCTTGCATCCTATTCTCCTAGATTTATCAACGATGTCAATACCCCCGGCATGACTTGCATTGGATGGTTGTTTGCCTCCAACATGACTTGTAATGGTTGGTTTCTTTCCCCCAATATGACTTGCATTGGTTGATAGTTTTCTCCCAGCATGACTTGTAGTAGATGGTTGCTTTCCCCAACATGACTTGCAATGGTTGATTGCTTTCCCCCAACATGACTTGTAGTGGCTAGTTGATTTCCACCAACATGACTTGTAGTGGCTAAGGAATCACCCCCTTGTCTTTGCATCTTCTTTTTATTCTTCCTCTTTCTATTCTTTTTAGGCTTTTAGTTACCAATAGCTAGACTTTCACCAAAGGAGGTAGAAGGAGAAGAACAAGTTTTCACTGGTTGAAAAGGAAAAAGGTTTTGATGTTCTTGGCATATAGTTTTTGGTTGAGAAGCATCAAGAGAATTTAGGACATTCATAGTGGAAAACAACCAAGCTGGTAGCCCCAGGGTGAATTCGAGAATATTTAAGGTGGCCATCAAGGGAGCACCAACATCTCTAATGAACAGAAAATCACAAGGATCCCTTTGAACAAGGATCCCTTGGTTGGTCTTGTTAGGAACTTTAGCCACAATCTCTAATTCAAGATGGAAATCTCTAAGGCCTTCTAAGGGGTTGAAAAATTATAATCAACACACACCTATAAAAAACTCTATAAGATACAGCCAAGCAAACTCACTCTCCCAAAAATCAAACTAGGGTTGTTAAGTCCTAGTTTCAATCAATAAAGAGCCAAACATGGGAGTTCTAAAGGTTATCCTAGGATGATTAGGGCCCAAGTCTAACCAAGGAAGGTGTGAGAGACAGGCATGGTAACCCTCATGCAACAATCATCCAAGGTGCAAGTACCCTTGTGAAGACAGGCACCCTCCTAGGGAGTTGAGACATAGATTATGCATATGTCTCAGGTATAGCAAGAACTTCCCACTTGTAATCACCTAGGTGAAACCTAGGACAAGCAACTATGGCCACCACTTTGCAATCAACAATTGGGTGGAACAGTCGCAAGTCAAGCATTTGCAAATGGGTAGGGAACGTAGGAAACAAGTCTTAGACCTAAAACTCCAATGAAAAGTGGTTTCACCCAAAGGACTTTCCAATTAACCTAGAGCTCCTAGACTTGTATAGCCCACCAAACAAACAAATGAGGGAATAATCCTAATTTCCTGCCTAGCTTGCCTCATGCTTGACACATGTGTTAGGTGTGCTTTCCTAACAAATTCCTCCTGCTACTAATGTATTTTTGCACTCAATTAGTGAGATCCTAATTTTGTTTTACGTGGACTTGGAGAATTTACTCTCCAAAACTACAACCAAGGCCCTATAACCTATACTTATAATGTTGGTTTTCTAACAAATAAAAACAAGTCTAGTTTGTTTTATAAGTTGCATTGCTTTTAATGGTTGTTGTTACTCAGAGGGATGTGGAAGTGTGAAAAAATATGATCTCAACTGGAATAGATCTTAAAACTTTGAATAGATACGTAACCATAAACAACTTACGAAAAGAAAAAGGACCAAGAAGAACCTTTCAAAACCTAAGAAAGATGCAACTTTTTAGGAAATTATTGTAATCAAAGCAAGCAATTCTTTATGATTTTCATGAGAGAATGCTAATGAAGAAATATAATCTTTACCTTTATATGAAAATAGTCCCCAGGGCATCAAAATACCTATTAAACTCCTAAATGAATTGGAAGAAAACTATGATTTCATGCAATATTCAATTTTTCCTTTTCATTCAGGGCATAATGAAAAACCACTAAACGGTGATTTTCAAGGCTTAAAAATAAGAATTTGGAAAATCTAAGAAAGACCCAAATCCCAACTAGACCTGATAAACCTAAAAATCCTTTTTTTTCAAATGTTTACCCATTTTTTGCCAACTAGGAAATATATGCAATTTTCTTGAAAGAAAGTAGCATATGTATGTATGCAACTATATCGAAGGAAAGTCGAGTATACTTTTCACACTTGTGAAATTTTTTGTTTCACAATGCATATGTGCCCTATATTTTGGAATGATTGGGTAAACGTGACTTGTATATAGCCAAACAATATCTATAATGGAATGACTAGGTATATGCAACCTGCACACATAAAACTAGTTTATGTACGCTACTTTGCATATAACAAGCAGTGTATGTAAGCTGCTGTGTAGAAAAAAAGCAACATATGTGAAGTGACAAGACTATGCACAAAAAAAGCAGCATATGTGAAGTGACAAGACTAATAAAGATAAGAAGAATCAAAATTCTCCACCAATATTATCCCTTACAAAAAAATTGATTTAAATCTCTAAAATATGTTTTATTTTTAATATATTATACATTCAACAATGAGAGAAAATCATGTAATCAATATTTGTGGAATTAGCATCACATCCTTGTAACCCCATTTGTAATTGATTGCAAAAATAGTATTCCTTATCTTGCAATCATATGAGCTTCAAAGAAAACAAATATCATTGCATTTGAGTTATTTAAAAATACATTAATTTATTTCTTATGATGAAGTACAAATCCGCAACTAAAGTATGCTCCAAGTCCCACTTATCTAAAAATATTAGTTTACAAGGTTTCATTTATTTTGCAACATACTATATAGTATCCCATACAAAGGTGGCGTCCATTGGATGTAGCTTGGGTGGTTGGGAGGAATGATTGTTACCCTCCCTACCCAGGTTCATTTCTTGTAAGTGACATGATGCTCTTGTTGAGCCCCTATATATTGCATATGTAATTTTGTCCATACCTTGATTCTTCGGAATAACAGATGTTGGCATTTCTCCACTTGAAAAAAAAAATCCATACAAAGGTGAAACCTATTTTCATTCAACATCATTGATGCACTCTTTTTTATCCTTACCACTAGAGCTCTTTGTTTAATTATTCTCATGTGTCCATAGTTCTTCTTTCTTATCTCACTCTTGAGTGGGCTCTTTGAGTTGTAAGTTATTCTTCATATGTGAAACTAGAATTATAATTTTATAATTTTTCACTTCTCAATGAACCTTATTATTATTATTTTTTCAACTTTTGATTTTTTTCTCACCTTTTCTTCCTACCTTTGCTTCTTTACTTTTAAAGACTTTCTCATATTGACCTAAATCTAATAGCTAATTACTTTGTTAAATTGACCTCTCTCCTTTACCAATTTGACCTACTCCAATTGAGGGAGAATGTGATCACAATGTTCTCAATTAGCCACAAATAAACCAAACATTATATCAAGACAAAGAAATGGTAATATAGGTCACTATATAAAATCTTCTTCAACGTCATTGAAAGAACATTTCATTAGAAGATACATGTTATTGAATCGGTCACTCAAATCTAATTTGTTAAAATTGAAAAAATGGGGAGATCATTATAGCTTATTGATGATGTTCTAATTTTGATTGAGTGATATTAATGGTTAAGAACATGTGTTTCTTCCTATGAATTCATAGGTTCAAATCCATAGGGGTAGACAAGAAGATGCAAAAAGATAGATGATATTGTAGATGGTGGAAGTATGAGAATCTATATATCTATCTCACATATAGATAACTAGCTCACATATATCTACATGGATAACTTATTGGATGGTTATTACAAATGAAATGAGATTTGACATGGTAAACACACCCATAAAAAATGTATCTTACTATACTAGACATGTCCACATGAAGCTATTCACCTCATAAAAGTCAACACCTTAAGATGTGAAGCTATTCACTTCATAAAATTCAACACCCTAACAATAGAGATTTAAGATGTTGGACTATTGTAGCTAGTCTATTATCTCAAGGGGTTCCACATTGTTGGAAATAGAGATGAATAGATTTAAGTTGCAAATAAATATCAATATATTAAGACGAATATAACCTCCCTTTCCGGTGTCGCATATTCCATGAGTGTGGTCATCTCAATAGGGACTATCCACAAAACAACAAAAGTCCCAATCCACCACCGGCGGAAGCTACGAAGAAAAGAAGAAAGGCAAACGGTGAGGGTTTCACTCAGGTAAGTCGGAAAAGATCGGGAAGGAGACATAACAACCATCAGGTGCAATATTAGTCCAAGGCCAAGAACCCCACCCTCTTGCACTGCTTCGATACCCTAAATAATGTTGGGGATTCCTTGGGGGACCTTGGGAGCAAGAGGAAAGGAAAAGATCTGATCCAGGAGGTCGTGAATCCTATCCAAGAAAATCCCACGGAAGGCCCAAAAGATATGGAGGATGTCTCTCCTGAGGAAACCGAAGATATGGATCTGGGGGAGTTGGACCTAGATGCTATTGAAAAGGATTGCGATAAGAAGGGAAAAGGTTATGTCTCACGGAGAAAAATAGAACTACTGCAGGAGGCAATTCTTAAAGCTAAGGCTAAGCCCTGTTTTGGAATAGCAAAAGAGCCCCAAAAAGGAAGCAAAATAAAACAACTAGAAGAGGGCCGAGAAAAGCGAGGACATAAAACGAATTGACAATGGATTGTGGAGATAGGAACCAAACTCATTGAATCTGGGCAGTACCCCACCATCAAGGCTGCCTTCTTAGAAGTTAATAGAATTTATTCAATGAAGATCATCACTTGGAACATACTTGGAGTGAATCATCCGCGGAAAATAAAAAACCTGAAGAACAAGCTCAGGATGGAGAAACCAAATATAGTTTTCCTTCAAGAAAAAAAGTGCAGTATGGAGAAAATGCAGGAAATAGGGAACAAGGTGTGGAAAGGTAGCCAGACGGTAGCTTTTGAGGCTCGAGGTTGTGTTGGATGGGTTGCAATTCTCTGGAAATCTAATGAGATTACTCTAAGGAATTTATGGGCTACTAGGTTCATCCTTCAGCAAGTTCTAATCATTGGCCAATCAGCCTTTTCTGGGATAGGACAGGGCCAAGTGGAAGGAAACCATTCATATTTGAACAATTTTGGATGGAACACAAGGACTTCAAATCGTTGGTCCAAAAATGGTGGGAAGATCTCATCCCCACTAGAGGGACAAGAATGTACCAGTTCCAACAAAAGTTGAAAGCCTTAAAAGCCAAATTTTGCACATGGAAAAAAGAGGAATTTGGGAACATATTCCAAGACAAAAAGCAGCTAAGTGAGCAAATGGAAATCCTCCAATGTGAAGGCATGAATAATGACTACAATGGAGACCTGAAGAAACAAGAACAAATCCTCATGGAACAACTTCACGCCAGAGAAAAACAGGAAGAGATTTACTGGAGACAGAAGTCCAAAAATCAATGGCTTCAAGATGGGGAAAGAAATACCACCTTTTTCCATCATTCTGTCATCCAAAATAGGCAGAAGTCAAGGATTCATAAAATAAAGATGAGAGGGAGCCACTATTTGGAAATGAGAGAAGAAATGGAAACAGAACTGACTCAATGCTTTGAGGATATCATGAAGGAAGACCAAAACAACCGATCTGAGAAAAGGCCATAATTACTCAGCTTATCCCCCACGTTGTCACTGATGAACAGAACGACCTCCTAAAGAAACCAGTAACTCTCATAGAAGTTGAAGAATCCCTCCGACAAATGGCTAAAGGAAAGGCCCCAGGCCCTGATGGCTTCACGACTGATTTTTTCCATCACTTCTGGGACATGATCAAGCAAGACGTGTGGCAAATTGTTGAATATTCCAGACGAAACAAGGGGGTGTTGCGTGCTTTCAATTCCACCTTCCTCACCCTTATTCCTAATACGGAGGGTGCAGACACACCAGGTAAATTTTGTCCCATAGCTCTGTGTAATGTTATCTACAAAATAATCACTAAATTTATGGCCAACAGACTGAAACCTATTCTTCCCCACCTGATTCCCTCGGAGCAATCTGGATTTGTTGAAGGAAGATAGATATTGGATGGGGTGATTCTTATTCATGAATTTATTCACTCCATCAAGACTACCAAAATCCCAGGAATGCTGCTAAAACTCAATATTTCAAAAGCTTATGATAAATTAACTTAGCAATACATGAGAGAAATGCTTACAGCCTATGGCTTTGATAGGGACTGGACTGATTGGGTTATGAGTATGACCTCTACAACCTTTTTCTCCATTTTTCTTAACGGTACCCCCACCAGGACCTTCAGTCCCTCTAGAGGAATCTGTCAAGAGACCCCCTTTCCCCCTTCCTCTTTATTTTAATGGCAGAAGGTCTCAGCAAACCTATCAAAACTATGGTGAATAACGGAGAAATGAGTGTTGAGCCCAGAATTGGCCCCTTTTAATCATCCTCGATCACTTTTTCTTCCCCTGTCCTACACCATTTAGCATGCTAATCAAACATGTTGTCCTCACTTTATTCCCCCAAGCTTCCAAGGTATGACTGATCATTGCTTTATCTTATTAATGCTTATGATTGTGATAATTAAGGCTGTGTATCTCTCAATTGTGCTAACATGTTAGGATTTATGAAGGTAGTTTGAGATAAATGGACTGCAGGAAGGTGGGGCTGAACAAGTCTTGAAAGGAGGGATGTTCGATGCTTAAAAGGATCCTCGGAGTTCCAATCATCAATTAAGGCACATGGTTCTAATGCAACATCCTAGACTAGAGCTGTGACAGGGCAGCTGTAACAGAATGCGCTATAAGTGGAGATCTTTAGTTATTGCTGCTCGAGTATAATTGTGATCTGGAAGGATCGCCACTCCTGGGCCAATCAACAGCTTTCTCGCATTTTTCTATGTCTATTACTATGCCACGTTTGTAACAACTAGTATTATTTAGGGCGCCTGAAGATCAGAGATCTTCATGGCTGCCCGTTAATAGGATCGGATGTTATGATCTGCATGTATAAATATGGGGAGTTGTCTCGACCCAGGGGTTTGAACAACGGAGAATTCATTCATTGTATTAGCAGTGGAAGCAATTTGTGTAAACATTCTTTCGTTAATATAAAGAGTTACCTCTGAGTTAAAGGATCCTTACGTTGTTTAGCCAACATCTTTGTGTGAAGGCTGGGCCCGTCTTCCACAGAGATTACTGAGTTAAAATAGGACTTTTTTGAATTATTGTTGTGTGATGTTTTGTTAATGATATTTCCTTTGTATGCCGCAGTAGTAAGTGTGGATTTGCAGTATAATTAGGATTATATTTCTTTGAGATTGGTAAGTGGTACAGAGTGACAGTTGACTGAGTAAGAAACGTTCTTTATGCACTTCATGTGAGAATTGTACACAGTTTTGTTCATCCTGCAGTTTAAGATTGTTACCCCATAAACCCTTGCCATTTATATTTCCTGTTATGATTGTTGATTTTCATACCTGTAATTCAATCTCTTAGAGCAGTTGAACTCAATCCTTTGCAATTGAATTTCTAGATTAACATTCAGTTTATGCTTATGGTTTTCAAGAGTTATCAAATTGAAGAAGTGAGTTACTTGTTCTAGGATGTGAATAGGATTTCTTTTTATCTACAATTGTCTTTGAATCTTATATTATTTCTTGTTGATGCATGGTAGAAAGGAATTGAAATTGTAGTATTTAGAAGGCAATTGGGATTACACAGATCTTTGGGATGGACATAGTTGTTAGGGGATAAAAGTGTTCGATGATAGTAATTTGGTGTTTAAGCATAGATTGTGCATTTATCCTTTGAAATAAAAGACTTTCTCGGGTTGACAATAAATCTCGTATGCTCTGTATGTTGGTAATAATCTATCTGCATATTGGGTGCTTGACATTTTGGCGCCGTTGCCGGGGAAGGATAAAAATTAAACACTAATCATTAGTTGCATATGGTAATTGTTTCTAGTCAGTAATTTCTTTGCTGAAATGATTCGGTTCGCATGAATACAAGGAGGGTAAAACACGATCACCTCCCAACTCCCAAAACCCCACAAAATACTAACAGTGAAGGTGGCTCGGGTCGCGGTCGAGGACCACCATTGGGCAGAATAACATTCATCGACGATCTTGTTGACAGAACTGATTCATCCACCAGGGCTCGTCATCAAGAAACTCCTATCAGAAGAAACCCTGCTGATCCTGGGGCGCCAGCGTCAGGATCCACGGTGGAGAATACACGAGCAGCCATGACTCCCTCGTATATCCCTGCTGAGGAAGGCACAGCTGTTATAACTGAGGAAGACACAGCTGTTACAACTGGGCCTGTTGTTACAACTGAGGAAGACATAACTGTTACAACTGGACCCGCTGGTAGAGGTCCGATCTGCCACATTTACAGGAAGGCTGTAACTGAAGAAGAGTGGAAGCAGTTCCACCAGAAGTTTGTTGATCAGGAACAAAACAAGGATGAAGAAAAAAAACGAGGAAAAGAACGCAGGAACGAACGAAGAAGAGAAAACAGAAGAGGATATGAGTAACAGACACGAGTTCGACGAGGAAGAGGCGATGGTGGAAAACTATCATCATGAAAATCACTCCCTGCCTGAGGGAACGACGGCCACACTGCAATTTCCGATTCAGCAGCTAGAAGGGACAACCCCTATGAAAAACATCTCACCATCAGTGTTGCCTCGCTTCCATGGAAGGGCAGCAGAAGATCCAGACGAATTCCTTTTTGAATTCGATATCCTCTGTCGCAGCTATGATTATATCACCGATGCCCAAAAGCTAAAACTTTTTCCCGCCACCCTGAAGGACAACACATTATGCTGGTTCATGAGCCTTGGGGGAGGAACCATTGCTAATTGGGATAAGATGAAACAAGTGTTCCTGGAGAAATATCAGGAATATTGCAACACCAAGGACAAAAGAGAGGAATTATTCAAAATGGTGCAGAAGGAGGACGAAAGTCTGGAGGATTTTGTAGAAAGGCTGCTGTACAATGTGCAAAGAGCCGGGCAGACGAACATGGGGCTGGACGTGCTCAAGATAATCTTGCTTCGTGGGATCAGGGATGATTGTTTAGACATGTTAAACCTGCTAGGAAAGGGAGATATCTCCAAAGAACCTTTTGGAAAGATTGTGGAACTATGTAAGAGATACTCTAGGGGGTCTTCCAGGAACAATAAGCGGGACAAACGGGATAAGCTGGAATGTGATGTCTTCGACAGAACTCAGAAGTCGTCCAATGGAGGAGCTACCCGTGCAGAGATAGGCAATCTCCTTGAAAATTTTAAAACAGAAATGATGAGCTCCATCTCTTCGGAGATCGATGTCCTGGAGGAAAAACAAAAACAGGCAGTGGAGGATCTCACACTAGGTGTGTTCTGTCCCCGATGTAGAAAGAATCATCTGCTGAAAGAATTCCCGCTTGACAAAGTAGAAGTATGTCAGCTGTGTGAGCTGAACCATGACATGAAAGAATGTCCCTCACTTCCCCAAGTGAAGGTTGTTCTGCGGGCATCAACTCCAGAAGTGGAATCATCCTATTTCATTGCACAGAAGAAACCTTGGCAGCCTCAAAATCAAGGTATGCCTCTGGACTCGTTTATATTTTTGAATAATATGAGCAATTGGAATAATAACATGCAAAATGTGAATACACAATTCGCTTCAAATTATGCTCAGTGGAATCCTTCCCAACCTGCAATGCAAAATTATAATTCATGGATTCCCTGGACACAGCCACCACATCAACCTACGTCATGGTCTCCTGGATGGAGGAACTTCCATCTTGGGAACCAGTTTCCTCAACCACCTCCACCTCAACAGTCACCATATTCTCCTCAATACCCTCAATTTCCTCAATATCCACCTCAGCAGTCGCAGCTGCAGCTGCAGAATAATTCTGTCCCTAATATACCAATACGGCCTCAACTGCCTGCCCAACCTAATCCTAACCCGAATAATAAAACAGTCCATCAATTGGAAACTGTCAACATGTCGGCCTACTCCCTTTCCCCTGTACCTTGTAATGATATTCATCTACGATCGGGGAAAATAGTAGAACCCGTGATTACAGAAGATGCTCCACCTTCTGTGCATAAAGAAGGAGGGAGTTCACAGCATCCATCTGATACAGTTCCTATCATTGAAGATGTTGAGCATCCCTTAGATGGGATGGCTGAAACATCAAACGAGAAATCAGACAATACGCAGCCTACCCAACTGATAAGGCAACCACCATACCCCGAGAGACTAATGCTACCAAAAATAGGGGGGAAACCTCAGTTTAACCTTCTAGGAGAGTTAAGGAATCTTTACGTCAAAATTCCCCTTCTTCAAGCTCTTCAAGACGTGCCTATTTATGCTAGAACTGTTCGGGACCTGTGTACTAAGAAACCAGGGAGGAAACCCAGAGATCCTCCCACTATTCATGTCATTGGGAATTTATCTGCTTTAATAACGGGAAAAACCCCTGTGACCAAGTATGACGACCCTGGCAATCCTACTGTCACTGTACATGTAGGACAAACGCAGATACCCAACGTGCTAGTCGATTTAGGAGCAGCGATCAATGTCATAACAATTGAGACTGTAAAGAAGCTTGGACTCACTAATTTTAGACCGACCCCTACCATTTTAGAATTGGCGAACAGATCCACCATTAGACCCGAAGGGATTCTGGACGACCTTGTCATCTCAGTAGATTCATGGGAGTACCCTGCTGACTTTTTGGTATTACAACCAAAATCATAGCTGGGGGGACACCCATTGATCCTGGGGAGCCCTTGGTTGGCCACAGCTGATGCTTGCATCAGCTATCGATCGGGGTCCATGGCTATATCTGATGGTACGGAGACTAAAAATCTCACCCTGTATCCTCCAGCTCGGCCAAGTCTAGAGGCTGAAACTTCCCTTTGGATAGAGCAAGAGGAGGAGGAGGATGTTCAACCACTATTAACTATAGGGAAGGCCTTAACTTTTAAAAACGAAACAGAAGATGATGCTATTAGTAATTTTATTAGTGAACCTGGTTCAGTGGATAAAGAGGTCTATCAAATCCTGAACATTACCCTTGGTAAGGAAGAACAAGAAAATCTTACGGAAGAAGCACTAGTTGGTGACACAAATATATTCCCAGTTTTGAAAAATTCAAAAAGTATCCCTATTGAGGTAGAGCCTGGAAGGACTTTGAATATCAACCCAAGCTTTGTCACCTTCAGGTTCACTTGTCGCAGCATTTAGTGCTGCTCCAATTTCACCTTCTGTTGTCAGAGCTGCCCTGTTGTCTGGGTTTTCCACAAGGTTTTTATCTACACCTTCCCCCAAAGGCTTTGCTTGTGCCCCCAATTGCTCTTCTTCTAATGAAGTTTCATCCCCCCCAAATGGCTCTGCTTGTGCCCCTAGTTGCTCTTCTTCTAATACAGTTTCATCCCCCCTAGTGGCTCTGCTTGTGCCCCTAGTTGCTCTTCTTCTAATACAGTTTCATCCCCCCCAGTGGCTCTGCTTGTGCCGCCAGTTGCTCTTCTTCTAATACAGTTTCATCCCCCCTCCAACTTCATTGGAGGGACTCCGGTCCTCCTGCTGTGGTTGAACTCATACCTGTTGTATTGGGACAATCTATAAGGGAGTGGGTTCCTGAGCTCGAGCTGTGAATTGCTCCCAGGTTATATGATGCTGGGCAAGGGTTCTTAAAATGATTAATTTGATAAGACCATGGTGGGTGAGGGAGGAAAGTGGGTGCTTAGCAGACTGGACAAATGCCACCATATGACACAAGTCATGCAGTAGATAATATGGAATGTTCAATAAAATGCCATGGCAGAGATGAGAAAGTAAAGGGAGTTCAGAATTATAAACAGTTTGGTATCTACCTTCACAAGTGATGTACTTCTTGAGAAAGACAACAACTTGGTCCCATGGCCGCAGCAATGAGTGCAGTGCGATCCCTCTTCTTGATGATTGAACTTGCTCCCCCTCCAGTAAAAATTCTTCCCATGCAGTCGTCGTGGGGACTCGTCGTCCAAACCATGCCCTTCCCACCTGCGGGATGGCAGTAACCTCGGATATAATGGCCTCGGAGACTTCTATGCACATCCCCCACACCTTGGAGTGAGTTTTGGTGAGATTTAAAGCAAATTGCAAGGCTGCTTCCCGATTGAATCCATCTAGTCGCCCAAAAAATTCGATCTAGCCAGCGGCTTGAAAGATGGCAAAAACTTGAATATTTTTCCTGAGTTCCTGTGTATTCAAAGGTTCATGACGAACTGGAATCCCCATGGTCCTGGCTGTAGACTGAAATTGCTATCCCACAGATTACAGAATCTGAGAATGGAAGTTGTACCACAGAGGATGCACGAATTGCTGAGCGGAGATGTTGAGGAAATGGGCAAATTTGGAAAGTTGAGCACAGAAAAACGTTCGAAATTTTCATTCCGAATTGGGGAAGGTGGCAGTTATTTAGTGTTTACGTCGTACGAGGGAAAGGTTTAAATAGGCCATAATGGTGATACGAATAAAGGTACGACCGATATTGTTAAATTATATCAACACTTAATCACATGATAAATCAAATCCATACCTCATGAGACTGTGCGTCAGATATCCTGCGGAGAATGGTGGAGCGTGCAATTGGTGACGTTGCGGAACCAAACTCGTGCATAGTCATAAATCTGATCATGATGACCAGGATAATGTAATATTTCCTTCCACTAGTAAAACACAAACCATCGCGTCCTCGGGGTCGGAATGATGAGTTCACCGGCATGAATAGGATGAATCAGAGCCATAGCTTAGCAGGTTTGAAGCGATTCTTCTGTTAACACAGGAGTTACCAATGCAAGTTGCTAGGAATGATATCGCAGCCGACGAAAAAGATGTTGCAGCCGCCAAGAAAGATTCACGGCCACTAGGAAAAGGATTTACGGGATTAGGAAAAATTACGGTTGTCAGGGAAAAGTTTTACGGCGCCGGAAGACATGTCGCAGCCGCAGGAAAATATGTTGTAGCCGCCAGAAAATGGTTCACGGCAGCCGGGAAAAAGGTTTTATGGCCATCGGAATAAAAAGTCACGTCTGCCAGGGAAAATTTTTACGGCATCGGGAGATATGTCGCAGTCGCCGGGAAATATGTTGCAGCCCCCGGAAAATATGTTGCAGTCGCCGAAAAAATGGTTCACAGTCGCCGGGAAAAAGGTTTTACGATCGTCGGGAAAACGATGTTGCAGCCGCTGGGAAATGGTTCACGGCTGCGGGGAAAAAGGGTTTATGGCCGCCGGGAAAATGATGTTGCAGCCGTTGGGAAAAATGTTGTAGCTGCTGGGAAATGGTTCACGGCCTCCAGAAAAAACAAAAAAAAACAAAAAAAATTACGGCTTCCGGGCAACGATATTGCAGCCGCTGGGAAATGGTTCACGGCTGCCGTGAAAAAGGATTTTACGTCTGCCGGGATATATGTCGCAGCTGCCGGAGAATATGTCGCAGCTGCCGGGAAAGATGTTGCAGCTGCTGGGAAATGTGTCGCAGCTGCCGGAAAATTTATTTTAAGGAAAAGGAAAATGCAACACAGGAAGGCATAGGAAGACGACTCTCGTTTGACAGGCCCAATCTGGTCATTCCCCTGGCACTTCCCTGGAAATTTTTGAAAAACAACAGCAAACGCGAAGATCAAATGCAAAGAGAAAAAAAACAATTATATGCTACAGTAGGAAAGAAAGAAGATTATTTATGTACAGTAATTCAAAATGCGATTTTCAGTTTAAGGATTGGAACAGAGGCGCAGCCTCTTGAAGGAACACAAGGGGGCGTTCGCCTGGGACTATACAGGCATGAGGGGTATTCCCTCTAATCTGTGCACCCACCATATTTATATGAAAAATTACTCCCGGCCTGTGTGTCAACCCCAACGATGCATGAACCCCAATCTGAGGGATATAGTGAAGGAAGAAATCAAGAAACTTTTGGAAGCAGGATTTATATATCCTATTTCAGATAGTGAGTGGGTTTCCCCACTCGTAATTGTGCCCAAGAAAAATGGTAAATGGAGGGTCTGTGTCGATTATAGGGAACTGAACAAAGCCACGCAAAAGGATCATTTCCCTTTGCCCTTTATTGACCAAGTACTTGATACCCTATCAGGGAAGAAGTTCTTCTCCTTCCTAGATGGGTTCAGCGGGTACAACCAAATTCAGATTGCTCCTGAGGACCGGGATAAGACCACCTTCACTTGTCCCTAGGGAACGTTTGCCTACAGGGTGCTTCCTTTTGGTTTATGTAACGCACCGGCAACGTTTCAAAGAGCTGTAATTGGCATAATCTCTGAATTAGTTAATGATAGTATGGAAGTCTTTATGGATGATTTTACTCCCTATGGCAAGGATTTTGAGGAAGCACTGGAAAATTTAAAGAAGGTTTTAATTCGCTGCGAACAGACTCGGCTCTCATTAAGCACTGAAAAGTGCCATATGATGATAAGTGAGGGGGTGGTATTAGGGCATTTCATCTCTACCAATGGCATTCAGGTGGATCCTTCAAAAATCAAGGTGATAAAAAATATACCGACTCCTTCAACTCAGAAAGAGGTGCAAAGTTTTCTGGGACATGCTAGATATTACCGGAGGTTTATAGAAAACTTCTCCAAACTTGCTTCTCCTTTGTTTTCTCTGTTAATGAAGGATGCACAGTTTGTGTGGAGTGAAACATGCCAGACAGAGTTTGATAAGCTTAAGGAGAAGCTGTCCACAGCTCCTATCCTAAGGGGACCTAATTGGACCCTACCTTTCCACATTTCTTCAGATGCTTCTGATACCACCATTGGAGCAGTACTAGGACAGCAGGATGGTCAAGTACCTTATGCCATCTATTATGTTAGTAAAAACTTAGCCCCTACTGAACTTAATTATACTGTTACCGAAAAAGAATTCCTCGCTATTGTTTACTCTATCAATAAATTTCGGCATTACATTACTGGGTATCCTACATTTGTGCACACTGACCACTCTGCCATTAAATATTTAATGAACAAACCTGTCACCAATGCCAGAGTGACCAGGTGGCTCTTATTATTGCAGGAATTTGATATTACCATTATAGATAAACCTAGAAAAGAAAATGTTGTTGCTAATTTTTTATCTCGTTTTACTAACAATGATGACAGTTCGCATGTTGAAGACTCTTTTCTAGATGAACATCTATTCGCACTTACAGCTCATCCCCCCTGGTATGCAGATGTTGCTAATTATTTGGTTGCAGGAAAGCTCCTGCCACACATGTCTAAACGAGAAAAGAGAAAAATCATCTAGCAAAGCGCCAGGTATTGTTGGCTCAATGGTCATCTCTTCTACACAGGGCCCGATCTTGAGATTAGGAGATGTGTAAGGGAAGATGAGATCTTTCACATACTGAAAACCTGTCATGATGGACCTTGTGGGGGACACTTTGCAGATAAAAGAAAAGGGCATAAAGCACTGCGGATGGGCTACTATTGGCTGACTCTGTTTAGGGACGCTAAAAGGTATGTTCAGTCCTGTGACAGCTGCCAAAGGATGGGCCAGCCTAATAAAACAGATCATATGCCTCTACAACCTCAAGTAGTAATTGAACCATTTGATAGATGGGCACTGGATTTTGTTGGCCCTATCAGCCCTCCTTCCAGACAGAAAGTTTACATTCTGGTTTGTACTGATTATATGACCAAGTGGGTAGAGGCCGTAGCTTTGGCTAAGGCTAATGACCAAGCAGTGATTGATTTTCTGTATGGTGAAATATTTACCCGCTTTGGGGTACCGAAGGAAGTAATTACTGACAGGGGGCCGCAATTCATGTCACACCAATTTGAATCCTTGCTCCGGAAGTATCATGTGTAGCATAGGGTGGCTTCACCTTACCACCCCCAGGCCAATGGTCAGGTGGAAAGTACTAATAAAGTTATTGAAGCAATCCTTACTAAAACAATTAAGAGCCATCGAAAGGATTGGGCTGACAGGCTTCCGGAAGCACTGTGGGCATATCACACAACTTGGCACAACACCATAGGGTTCTCTCCCTATGATTTAGTGTATGGAAAGAGTGCTATCTTTCCAATTGAGTTTGAGATCAAAACCCTAAAGACAGCCACCGAAATGAATCTGGATGTAACAGAAGCCCAGAAGAGAACATTGAATCAACTAAACGAATTGGATGAGAAACTGTTAGCTGCAATGGACCAGACTGTGCTGCTTCAGCAACAGAGATCCAATTGGCATGACCGATTTATTAAAAAGAAAATCTTTCGTGAAGGAGACTGGACGTTACTATATGACTCCAGGTTCAAAAAGGATTTTAAAGGTAAATTACGTATAAGGTGGCTGGGTCCATATTTGGTCGATAGGGTATTTGACAACGGCACTGTCCATCTGGTGACCATCGATGAAAACCGTATACCATTACTTGCTAATGGCCACAGACTGCGACTGTATCGTAAGCCTATTTCGAAAGATGCATTCATTTCACAAATTGTCGCCGATCCAGATTATCAGCTGGCACCAGAGCAGGAATTTATCTCTGCCTTTGCCAATCCTTAAACTGAAAATCGCATTTTGAATTACTGTACATAAATAATCTTCTTTCTATCCTGCTGTAGCGTATAATTGTTTTTTTCTCTTTGCATTTGATCTTCGCATTTGCTGTTGTTTTTCAAAAATTTCCAGGGAAGGGCCAGGGGAATGACCAGATTGGGCCTGTAAAACGAGAGTCGTCTTCCTATGCCTTCCTGTGTTGCATTTTCCTTTTCCTTAAAATAAATTTTTCGGCAGCTACGACAGATTTCCCGGCAGCTACAACATCTTTCCTGGCAGCTGCGACATATTCTCCGGCAGCTGCGACATATATCCCGGAAGACGTAAAATCCTTTTTCCCGGCAGCCATGAACCATTTCCCAGCGGCTAGACTAGGGTTGATATTCAAAGTCCTTCCAAGCTCTACCTCAATAGGGATACTTTTTGAATTTTTCAAAACTGGGATTATATTTGTGTCACCAACTAGTGCTTCTTTCGTAAGATTTTCTTGTTCTTCCTTACCAAGGGTAATGTTCAGGATTTGATAGACCTCTTTATCCACTGAACCAGGTTCACTAATAAAAGTAATAATAGCATCATCTTCTATATCATTTTTAAAAGTTAAGGCCTTCCCTATAGTTAATAGTGGCTGAACATCCTCCTCCTCCTCCTGCTCTATCCAAAGGGAAGTTTCAGCCTCTAGACTTGGCCGAGCTGGAGGATACAGGGTGAGATTTTTAGTCTCCGTACCATCAGATATAGTCATGGACCCCGATTGACAGCTAATGCAGGCATCAGCTGTGGCCAACCAAGGCCTCCCCAGGATCAATGGGTGTCCCCCCAGCTATGATTTTGGTTGTAATACCAAAAAGTCAGCAGGGTACTCCCATGAATCTACTGAGATGACAAGGTCGTCCAGAATCCCTTCGGGTCTAATGGTGGATCTGTCCGCCAATTCTAAAATGGTAGGGGTCGGTCTAAAATTAGTGAGTCCAATCTTCTTTACAGTCTCAATTGTTATGACATTGATCGTTGCTCCTAAATCGACTAGCACGTTGGGTATATGCGTTTGTCCTACATGTACAGTGACAGTAGGATTGCCAGGGTCGTCATACTTGGTCACAGGGGTTTTTCCCGTTATTAAAGCCAATAAATTCCCTATGACATGAACAGTGGGAGGATCTCTGGGTTTCCTCCCTGGTTTCTTAGTACACAGGTCCCGAATAGTTCTAGCATAAATAGGCACGTCTTGAAGAGCTTGAAGAACGAGAATTTTGACGTAAAGATTCCTTAACTCTCCTAGAAGGTTAAACTGAGGTTGCCCCCCTATTTTTGGTAGCATTAGTCTCTCGGGATATGGCGGTTGCCTTATCAGCTGGGTAGGCTGCGTATTGTCTGATTTCTCATTTGATGTTTCAGCCATCCCATCTAAGGGATGCTCAGCATCTTCAGTGATAGGAACTGTATCAGATGGATGCTGTGAACTCCCTCCTTCTTTATGCACAGAAGGTGGAGCATCTTCTGTAATCACGGGTTCTACTATTTTCCCTGATCGTAGGCGAATATCATTACAAGGTACAAGGGAAAGGGAGTAGGCCGGCATGTTGACAGTTTCCAATTGATGGACTATTTTATTATTCGGGTTAGGATTAGGTTGGGCAGGCAGTTGAGGCTGTATTGGTATATTAGGGATAGAATTATTCTGCAACTGCAGCTACGACTGCTGAGGTGGATATTGAGGAAATTGAGGGTGTTGAGGAGAATATGGTAACTGTTGAGGTGGAGGTGGTTGAGGAAACTGGTTCCCAAGATGGAAGTTCCTCCATCTAGGAGACCACGACGTAGGTTGATGTGGTGGCTGTGTCCAGGGACTCCATGAATTATAATTTTGCATTGCAGGTTGGGAAGGATTCCACTAAGCATAATTTGAAGGGAATTGTGTATTCACATTTTGCATGTTATTATTCCAATTGCTCATATTATTCAAAAATGGAAACGAGTCCAGAGGCATGCCTTGATTTCGAGGCTGCCAAGGTTTCTTCTGTGTAATGAAATAGGCTAATTCCACTTCTGGAGTTGATTCCTGCAGAACAGCCTTCACTTGGGGAAGTGAGGGACATTCTTTCATGTCATGGTTCAGCTCACACAGCTGACATACTTCTACTTTGTCAAGCGGGCATTCTTTCAGTGGATGATTCTTTCTACATCGGGGACAGAACACACCTAGTGTGGGATCCTCCACTGCCTATTTTTGTTTTGCCTTCAGGACATCGATCTCCGAAGAGATGGAGCTCATCATTTTTGTTTTAAAATTTTCAAGGAGATTGCCTATCTCTGCACGGGTAGCTCCTCCATTGGACGACTTCTGAGTTCTGTCGAAGACATCACGTTCCAGCTTATCCCGTTTGTCCCGCTTATTGTTCCTGGAAGACCCCCTGGAGTATCTCTTACATAGTTCCACAATATTTCCAAAAGGTTCTTTGGAGATATCTCCCTTTCCTAGCAGGTTTAACATGTCTAAACAATCATCCCTGATCCCACGAATCAAGATTATCTTGAGCACGTCCAGCCCCATGTTCGTCTGCCCGGCTCTTTACACATTGTATAGCAGCCTTTCTACAAAATCCTCCAGACTTTCGTCCTCCTTCTGCACCATTTTGAATAATTCCTCTCTTTTGTCCTTGGTGTTGCAATATTCCTGATATTTCTCTAGGAACACTTGTTTCATCTTATCCCAATTAGTAACGGTTCCTCCCCCAAGGCTCATGAACCAGCGTAATGCGTTGTCCTTCAGGGTGGCGGGGAAAAGTTTTAGCTTTTGGGCATCCATGATATAATCATAGCTGCGACAGAGGATATCGAATTCAAAAAGGAATTCGTCTGGATCTTCTGCCGCCCTTCCATGGAAGCAAGGCAACACTGATGGTGAGATGTTTTTCATAGGGGCTGTCCCTTCTGGCTGCCGAATCAAAAATTGCAGTGTGGCCGTTGTTCCCTCAGGCAGGGAGTGATTTTCATGATGATAGTTTTCCACCATCGCCTCTTCCTCATCGGACTCGTGTCTATGACTCATCTCCTCTTCTGTTTTCTCTTCTTCATTCGTTCCTACATTCTTTTCCTCGTTTTTTTCTTCGTCCTTGTTTTGTTCCTGATCAGCAAACTTCTGGTGGAACTACATCCACTCTTCTTCAGTTACAGCCTTCCCGTAAATGTGGCAGATCAAACCTCTACCAGCAAGTCCAGTTGTAACAGCTGTGTCTTCCTTAGTTGTAACAGTAGGTCCATTTGTAACAGCTGTGTCTTCCTCAGTTGTAACAGCAGGTTCAGTTGTAACAGCTGTGACAGCTGTGCCTTCCTCAACAGGGATATACGAGGGAGTCACGGCTGCTCGTGTATTCTCCACCATGGATCCTAACGCTGGCGCCCCAGGATCAGCAGGGTTTCTTCTGATAGGAGTTTCTTGATGACGAGCCCTGGTTTATGAATCAGTTCTATCAACAAGATCGTCGATGAATGTTCTTCTGCCCAATGGTGGTCCTCGACCGCGACCCGAGCCACCTGCACTGTTAGTATTTTGTAGGGTTTTGGGAGTTGGGAGGTGATAGCGTTTTACCCTCCTTGTATTCATGCGAACCGAATCATTTCAGCAAAGAAAAGACTGACTAGAAACAATTACCAAATGCAACTAATGATTAGTGTTTAATTTTTATCCTTCCCCAGCAATGGCGCCAAAATGTCGAGCACCCAATATGCAGATAGATTATTACCAACATACAGAGCATACGAGATTTATTGTCAACCCGAGAAAGTCTTTTATTTCAAAGGATAAATGCACAATCTATGCTTAAACACCAAATTACTATCATCCAACACTTTTATCCCCTAACAACTATGTCCATCCCAAAGATCTGTGTAATCCCAATTGCCTTCTAAATACTACAATTTCAATTCCTTTCTACCATGCATCAACAAGAAATAATATAAGATTCGAAGACAATTGCAGATAAAAAGAAATCCTATTCACATCCTAGAACAAGTAACTCACTTCTTCAAACTGATCACTCTTGAAAACCATAAGCATAAACTGAATGTTAATCTAGAAATTCAATTGCAAAGGATTGAGTTCAACTGCTCTAAGAGATTGAATTACAGGTATGAAAATCAACAATCATAACAGGAAAGATAAATGGCAAGGGTTCATGGGATAACAATCTTAAACTGCAGGATGAACAAAGCTGTGTTCAATTCTCACATGAAGTGCATAAAGAACGTTTCTTACTCAGTCGACTGTCACTCTGTACCACTTACCAATCTCAAAGAAATATAATCCTAATTATACTGCAAATCCACACTTACTACTGCGGCATACAAAGGAAATATCATTAACAAAACATCACACAACAATAATTCGAAAAAGTCCTATTTTAACTCAGCAATCTCTGTGGAAGACGGGCCCAACCTTCACACAGATATGCTGGCTGAACAAAGTAAGGCTCCTTTAACTCAGAGGTAACTCTTTATATTAACGAAAGAATGTTTACACAAATTGCTTCCACTACTAATACAATGAATGAATTCTCCATTGTTCAACCCCCTGGGTCGAGACAGCTCCCCATATTTATACATGCAGATCATAACATCCGATCCTATTAACGGGAAGCCATGAAGATCTATGATCTTCAGGCGCCCTAAATAATACTAGTTGTTACAAATGTGACATAGTAATAGACATAGAAAAATGTGAGAAAGCTGTTGATTGGCCCAGGAGTGGCGATCCTTCCAGATCACAATTATACTCGAGCAGCAATAACTAAAGATCTCCACTTATAGCGCATTCTGTTACAGCTGCCCTGTCATAGCTCTAGTCTAGGATGTTGCATTAGAACCATGTGCCTTAATTGATGATTGGAACCCCGAGGATCCTTTTAAGCAGCAAACATCCCTCCTTTCAAGACTTGTTCAGCCCCACCTTCCTGCAGTCCATTTATCTCAAACTACCTTCATAAATCATAACATGTTAGCACAATTGAGAGATACACAGCCTTAATTATCACAATCATAAGCATTAATAAGATAAAGCAATGATCAGTCATACCTTGGCAGCTTGGGGGAATAAAGTGAGGACAACAGGTCTGATTAGCATGCTAAATGGTGTAGGACAGGGGAAGAAAAAGTGATCGAGGATGATTAAAAGGGGCCAATTCTGGGATCAACAATGAGAGGCCTCAACATTCACCTACATGCTGCCAATCAATCCCACCATCATTTTTTGGATGATATGATCCTTATGGGACACACTTCAATCCAAGAGGAAAAATCCATTAAGAAGTGCCTCAATACCTTCTCCAAGGCCTCTGGTTTAGTGATTAACGGATAAAAATCGCAAGTCTATTTTTTCAACACTCCTAACATCTCCCAAAGGAACATCCTCGGAATCCTCAGCTTTCAAGGGAGCTCCCTTCCATCCAAATATCTCGGTGCTCCCCTTGCATATGGTGTTATCAGACTAGTGTCATGGACAAACGTCTTGGATAGAATGTGGAAAAAACTAACCAATTGGACTCTTAGACCCCTTAACTTGGCAAGCATACTTACTCTCATCAAAGTTGTCCTCCAAGCAATGCCCATTTACCTATTCTCAGTTCTTGCGTCCCCAAAAATATGTGATCAAAGAAATCAATGCCATCCAAATAACCTTTTTATGGGGTGTCAATGTAGAGAAATGGAAATGGGATTTGGTAAGTTGGGAAAAAGTTTGTCAACCCAAACTCAGTGGGGGCCTAGGACTTAGGGACCCTGGAATAAACATTGAAGTTTTGGGTGCTAAAATATGGTGGTGATGGGTCACCTACAACTTAAAACCTTGGGCTCAACTGTGGCATGCTAAATACGGTCCTAGTAGATCTAAGCATGAACTCATTAGATTCAATGAGGAAATACAAGGCCTGCACATCTGGAAAACCGCCTCCCAGAATAGGAGCATCATCCAATACCACATTTTTTGGGAAATCTGTGATGGGTCCACAGCTGATCTATGGGAAGACACCTTGCAATAGTTCCCAAAAATTTCCTCTACTCCCCCATCCCAAGAATGCCAGGAGCATTGTCTTGCCCTTAATCTCACTAAGGTGGCCCATTTTTGGAAACCTGAAGTGGAAGATGCTACTTTCATAGAATGGAAACAATTGGAGTGGTGCCAACAAAGATGTACTCATGAAGGTAGTCTCTGCATGGAAGAAACCCTTCAAGAAAGAATCATAAAAATCCAAAGAGGCCATGACAAAATCTGGTGGGGGTATTTGACCAAGGGGAACTTTAATGCCAAGGAAGATTATGACCTATGGACAAGACGAGAAGCTGGACCAATAGATTGTATCTGGAAGAAAAATTGTTTATCCAATCCTTAGCCAAAAGTGGCTTGCTTTGTGTGGCTAGTTATTTATCGACGAATTCTCACTGGTGAGAACCTCCGAAAAAGAGGAATAGTTGGCCCCTCTCAATGCCCCCTATCATTCCAATGCTGAAGAAACTATGAATCACCTTATGGATTCCTGTCAATTATCATCCTCTCTCTGGGACTAGGGAGCAGAATTGTTCAGACGTACTAACAGGAAACCGGGGAATCCCAATCAAACTATTAAAGCTTGGGACCCTAAGGCTTTTAACAACAGCATTGTTAATTTTGCATGGCTCATGCTTCCTGGTTTCTTGCTGTGGGAGACATGGAAGGAACAGAACCAGAGAATATTATGAGAAACTAGAGCCCATACCCACGTTATTTGGAACAAAATTATGAATCACATTCAAGAGACGATCAAGATTACCCCCTGGTTAGATAAGGATTGGGAAGCCAATGATATTGAATCAAGAATCCTGGAGCATCTTGACCTATAGAAGTCAGATACTGGATGGGATCGAAAGATAAATCAATCCCCAAAATCAACTAGCCCCAACTTTTGGTCTCCTCGCCCAGCAAGATCCTTCAAGCTCAAATTTGACGGAGCATCCAAAGGGAACCTGCAACAATTAATTAATGAAAATACACGAGATAGCAGAAATAATAGAACTCAGAATCGCTTTTATTGATCGCAGGCCCCTTCGAGGGGGCAACCTCCTTTGAGCAAGCTCAATACAAATAACTTCACGCTCCTTCATTGGTCTCAACACAAAATTATATACTAAGTCTAGGCACCAATACCATGGATCAATACCATGTGTCAATACAAACCATGGGCCAATACAAGCTATGGATCAACAATTACTACGGGACGACTTACCAATCATATGAGTCCAACAACAATAAGACAAACTATGGATCAACAAATACTACGGGACGATTTACAAAGCATATGCATCAAACAAAAATATACTAACAAAGTAAATAGAAGGGTTGACATGGGTTCCTAACATCCCCTCTCCCTTAGAAAAAGCTTTGTCCTCAAAGCTTTAGATGTGGAAATTGATGCAGAATCTGAAGGAGTGGTTCCCTTGTAGCATCCTCGGGTTGCATTCCGGGCCACTGACGCCTTGTGAGTTTCAGGGAGGGTTGCTTGGAAGGCTGTAGATGAAGAAGAACCAGATCAGCTGCATGAAAAGTTCGCTCAGAACGGTGTTGATCGGCTTGTTGTTTCAGTCAAATCCTTGCCATGTGAAGATTTTCCTGCAGAATGAGAAGAATCTGATCGCGATTTCAAACAACTAAGTCAATTGCCTAAACTGGGGAGCTGCTAAGGGTGTATGGAAGAAAAATTGGCGGTTCCTGTCCATATACTGGTGCATATGGTATCCTTTTAAATGTGGTATTGTGCCACTGGAGCACTTCTAGGAAATCCATAGAAATAGTTGTCCAAATCTATGTAGGGATGGGCAAGGGTTTAAGCAGTCCCGAAAGGAGTGTCATTTCACCCTTGTTGACCTGGAAAGTATCACAGTTAGCCACCATCTGTTGAATTGTCATTTTCAGTCCCTCCCAAAAGAAGTTATAGTGTTCACGGTCATACATTTTGAGGAACCCAAAGTGCCCTGTTGATGAAGAAGCATGGAGTTCATAGAAGAGATAACCATGTTGAACATATTGCAACCAATTTGGAACAAGCAGAGAAATAGCTGTAAGAGAAACTAGGTCATCAAATGTGCGAGAAGGAGCATCTACCACCATATTTTCCTTACCCTTCGTGTAAGTGATCGCATAGGCATAACCCATGAGTTGGATAACCCATTTCAGGTGTGCTAGGGAGGAGACCCATTGTTCCGGGAAATTTTCCAGACTCTGGAGATCAGTCTTGATGCAGAAATAATTCCCTAATAGATATGGCTGCCACTTTTGTATTGCATGCAAAATAGCCATCATTTCCTGCTGAGATGTAGATGCGGCTAAATTCTTACCGGAAAGGTCTCTTAAAGGCGATAAACCCACTGGTTCAGCAAGGACACCTGCATATGTATCCAAGGAAGTAGGGGAGACCGTTGATGGGTGCATTTGAATGGAATGGAGTTGAGCGATGACACCATGTGAATTCTTCTTAAGGATCTTTTCCAAGCGATGTGAACTGATGATGCGGAGAGACCCTTGTTGTAAGCCCTTAAATTTTTGTTGTTTCCCATTGACTGAAAACTACATCCAAAGTTCAGCAAAATCCCATAAAATGGGGCCAAGTGTGCATAACCATTGAACGCCCAAAACCACATCACATCCTCCTAGGGACAAGGCAAACAAGTTAGAGCGCAGGTTATAATCTTCCAGAGAGATACGCACATAGTGACACTTCCGCTTGCAAGGTAAGGTGCCCCCATTGGCAACCATGACTTCAAAGTTGGAGCAAGGATGGACAAAACAATCAGCATGTTTGGCGATCCGAGGGTCAACGAAGTTATGAGTGCTACCAGAATCAATGAGTATTGTAAGAGGGAGCTTCTTGAGGTAACCCCTGACCCGCATTGTTTGGGGGGCGGTGACGCCGGATAAAGCATGGAGAGATATCTCTGGTTGTTCATCCTGAGATGGGGGGTCAGTAGGCAGCTCCTGAATGTTGACCTGATCATCCATTGTATCTGTAGTTTCTTCACCAATTATAGAGGTAGGAGGAGAATCCATGTCCAAGAGATAGAGATTTTGTTGAACACATCTATGTCCCCAAGTGAATTTCTCATCACAATTATAACAAAGCCCTTTTTCTCTGCGTTCCTACATCTTTGTTTCAGACAAATGCTTGATAGGAGTTAGTTGAGGAGCTGGCGGGATGGGAGGTCGTTGAGAACCCATATTTCGAAAGGGAACAAAAGTGGGTTTGGAGTGTTGTTGGGCTGCAATCTTGTCTTCTGCCAACTTAGCCAACCCTAGGACTTCCATCATGGTGTTGGGACAAAACATTTTAACCTCTGACCGGATTTCATCCTGAAGACCACTGATAAAACAACTCCTGTAGAATTCATCAGACAATCCTTCTGTGTGATTGGCTAGTTTCTCAAATTCTGTCTGATACTCTCTCACAGTGCCACTTTGACGAAGTTTAGCGAATGCTCCGATGAAGTCATCAAAAGCACTAGGACCAAATCATTGCAAAAGGAGTTGGCAAAAATCTGTCCATTTTTGGCTCGTCATGAGCCTTGATATACAACCAGTACCATTGAAGGGATTCCAGTTCCAAATGAAAGGATGCAAGTGGAACTTTTTGGACATCAAAAGTATTATGCAAACTGAAATATTGTTCTGCATGATAGATCTAGTCGTATCAGTACCATTGAAGCAAGGAAATTCAAGCTTTGGACCACAGAAAGTGCTGGAAGAAGAGAACCCATTAGCTGCAAAAGATTCTTACTGTCAGTGATTGTTCATGGCTGAATGCTGAAGATGGAGGCTGAGAAATTTTTAATCTAAATCTTGGAGTTTGGTTTGGATGGCTGCAAGTGCTTCCTCCATGGTTTTTGCTCCTACGCGGGTGACAACCATAACCAGGAGTTTTTTTTTTGTTTTTTTTTGGAATGGATAGAAAAACACAAACAAAAGCTTATTTAGTAAAGGGAAATTTGGATTTGGGAAAAAATCGGAGGGGTAGTTGGGGTTTGACTAGGTTTTGGACACTTTCTGATGGACAGGGAAGCAAAAAATGGGGGTTTTAGAAGCGTGGTGAAAGAATGAGAAAATTTGTCAAAGAGGGACAAAGAAGCAGAAATAGGGAATGAACACGGTGGCAAAATTTGAAGGCGAGTGGGTGAAAATTGAAGAAGTTATGGCAAACCCTAAAAATAGACAAATGTGGGATTTATGACTTTGGGAAGTGGAATTTGGGATATGGTCCTCAGGAATGAAATATGCAGAATGGGAGGTGGCAGAATGGATCGAAAACGGCGGGATCTAGATCGGCTCAAAATGGATCGGAAATGGCTGGATCTGAAATGACTTTTAGAATGGATCTAAACCGGCTTTCAGAATGGATTTTCAATGGCGTGGAAGTGATCATCTACAGATGGATATGCAATGGCGTGGAAGTGATCGGAAACAGTTCAGCTGAAAATAGATATGGACCCCAGGTATGTTCAGCTTCCTATCGGTTCAGGGGATTCACTCGGCCACCAATGTTGTCTTACGGCTTGCGTATTGGGGCAGTACCCCTCACTCCATGGCTCAGGTAAAACTGATAACCGCTTTGCCACAAACAACAGCTCTTGGTTTACCTCATCGTTGGGAACTAGTCAATCAGGTAGGGGTCATTTCCCTTTTCGTTGGCAGGTTCTCTCAATGGGCCAGCTACTTTGGGGTTCTTGTGGTACTCCTCACAATGAGTTTTAGGGCTTATGCCCAAGTACTTCCCACAATTAAGTGGATAGGGATTATTCCCAGATCCAAAGTTGCAACAGATACGAAAAAAAAAATTGGCAAAAATTTCACCAAGCGAGCCCAAGAAAGTGCTCTGATACCAGATGTAAAGAACCTAATTAATGAAAATACACGAGAGAGCAGAAATAATAGAACTCAGAATCACTTCTATTGATCGCAGGCCACTTCAAGGGAGCAACCTCCTTTGAGCAAGCTCAATACAAATAACTTCACGCTCCTTCATTGGTCTCAACACAAACTTATATACTAAGTCTAGGCGCCAATACCATGGGTCAATACCATGTGTCAAACAAACCATGGGCCAATACAAACTATGGATCAACAATTACTCTGGGACGGCTTACAAAGCATATGCGTCCAACAACAATAAGACAAACTATGGATCAACAAATACTACGGGACGACTTACAAAGCATATGCGTCCAACAACAATATACTAACAAAGTAATTAGAAGGGTTGACATGGGTTCCTAGCAATCCTGGTTCAATTGGATTCGGGGGTGTCTGTCGACCGAATCGTGACCTTGCAGTCGACAGGGGTCCACCAACTGTCGACCCATACCATAGTCTCCCTGGGCACCGGATCGGGCAGGTTTGAGCCCACCCAGCAACACCCATAGAGCAGATGAGGTCTCACCCGAGGCGTCCAGGAAGAGCAGACGGAACCATGTTTCCGCCGAGGGAGGAGGAAATTTGTGGCACTATGGTACTAACAACAATTCCAAACATTCATCATGAAGTTCTAGCACATCGCAGCATTTAACATTACCAGAAACAAAGATTGCATATTACTTCAATCGTAGGATGTTCATAAGGACAGATAACATATTATCGCAGCATTCACATTATAACAATAGAAAACAGATAACGGCATTAACAACATGAACATCTAGCAACATTACACATAGATTGCACCAAATCATCATCCTTATATTACTCGGCAAACCAAAGGCAGTACATAAAAATCCGCAGTATCTCTGTCAACCTCCGCATATATCACTTATCTCCATTCATGACTTCTTCCTTTTTCTCTTTTCTAACACTTACAATTCTTCTCTATTTATAGGCTTCCACCGATTACAATGCTTGTCCACTTTCCTAACCGACACTATGGACAATCTACTAACTGACTTGGTCTAATGACCCAAAAAACCACATATCACGGTACAATGATTCGATATTACAAAATATATGACCAAAAACCCGCCAACTGCGGTATACTTGACTCAATATTACAAAATATGTGGTCCAAGTGACCCAAAACCCGCCAACTGCGGTATCCTTTGGCCCAAAATACTCCTCTCGAGCCTTCATCCAACGTGTCGCGGCGTCAGTAGTACCGCGATATTTCCTCATCAAACCGCCTGCAAACAGGCCCCCAACACAATCTTGTGGATCTCCCTCGAGCCACGTCAATTGTTGGATAGAGTATACGTCGCGGTCTTTGTTTTGAAATCTACATACGATTGTTCGACGTTCCTCACCAGCTCCTGAGCCTCCTTAGCTTCCGTCTGACAGCTAACCACATCTTCTATTGTCGGGTGGTCAACAAGCTTATCCATGATCTGTTGGCGATACTTCTGTGCTTCCTGGAGTGCTTCACTAGCATCCAGCATCTGATCAAGTTTCGCCTTAACTTTTTTTTTATGTCGTGGGTTGAGTCGATAAGGTCGCTACTGGACTGGCTTAGCGTCTGGTTTCAATGGAATCCTCATCTCCCCTAAATCACCCAGGATTCCCTTCATTTCAGAAAACTTCGTGGGAAACACATCTTGGAATTCATGTAGTAACTCAGTAACTTTACTCATCATTTCATTATCCCAATAATCCCCTACATTAGCAAACTTGTGAGTAGCTTCAGTGCCGATATTTGTTTTGCGAAGCTGCAACGGCTGATTGAACGGGTTACTTGGCGCAACAGGTGGTACCACATCACGACTTCCTTCGGATTCGGGAATGTAATATTCCAGGGGTCATCATCATCCTCTGGCCCTCCATTGACATTGAAACACTCCATGAGAGACTGCATCTAATTGTGTGTGTGCGGGTCAACAGTTCATTTCACCGGAACAACCTGAAATATCACATCGCGGATGAGCTGCAGGGCATTATGGACATCTGGGTTGGCATCTGCAAATGTGAAGGTATGAGTCAAACAGATCGTCAACTCTCCCCATGTTGTAATGTCATGGCACAATTCAGCTGCAGTATACCACAAGCACGGTATCTCCTCCAAAGTGTGGACAAAAGCATGAACCCACTCATCTCTAGTTCGCATTACCCACAATCATTTGCATTCCATCACGTGATCATCGGGATCAGTTCGGCCATCATACTTGCCAGTGTGATACACCTTGGTAGTGCCAAATCAAACCATCATCAACCTACGACATTGTCACCAATCTTTGATAAATTTCTTATGCGTCTCCCACCAGCGTGTTGGAGCAGCCTTCAGTGCTTCCTCCAAGGCCAACAGTCGCTGTGGTTCTGGAACACGGTCTTCAAATTCTGCTACAAAAGTGTCTAAGCCAGGAAACCCCTCATAGATAGGTAGTGTGATCGTTTTTGTTGCAGCACGACAAAAAGATTGCGTAACTAAACTGCACTTCCAAACTGATACTTCATGCATGCGAGTCTGCCAATGTTCCAATGCATCATCAGAATCGGAAGACACGGAGCTCTCACTGCACCACTCCAACTCACCGTGAATAGTGGGATGAATGTAATCCTCAGAAATAATGAATGCACGGTCCCAACCAGTATGATTGTCATCTTTGACAGGCTCAACATATTGGCGTCCTTCAGCCAGATCCAACGGAGCGATAACTCGAAAATCATGGTTCTCAAAAGTCATCATTCACTTTTTGAAATTAATTACAGCTCCACTATCATTAGCCCATCCTATCCCCAATAGCACAGGATAGGAGCTTCCTCCATCAACTACCTCAATGACATCAAAATCAGCATAAGTCTTCATTCCCTCAATATCAATTGTGAGCCGCGGAACTCGCCCAATAGGTGTAACCTTCGCATGGTTAGCCAACCTGAGATGCACAGGAGACCAGCTCAATGGGGGACTCCCCATTTTCTGCCATGCCTACTTGGTTAAGATGTTAACATCTGAACCAAGATCAAGAATCACAGAATCAACATCATAATCCCCAATCTGAATATTCATTCGCATTTCCTTGCCAGTCTTCCTTCGCTATAAGGAGTTTACTGCCAACTCCTGCTGTCCTTTTGGAAGTCGCTGCAACCATCCCTCAATCTCAACCAGGGAAACCGGATCTCATGCCAATGACAGGCATCTTTCAAGGAACTTCTGCAATATTCCTGGTGGTGGTCGATCGGCATCTAACGCAGCATCAAAAATAGGTGGCATATCACAAACAACAGCCTTACCGCGATCTTTCTCCAGAGTGCGACGTGCCTCCATGAATGTCTCTCGCTCCACATTAATGTCAAAATTTACCGTCTTTTGACCAGCCAAGTGAATGAGCGCTTGCAAACCATCTTCCCCAGTCGTCTTACCTCCACGAGTGACAATAGCCACCAAAGCATCTTGTGGTCGCGGTTCTGCTGAAATAGTCGCAATATTAGCACCCTGTGCCTGGTTCTGCTGCATATTTCCTGGTTGATTTACATTCGGGTTGGCATTCAACGGTGGTCGCGGAGGCTGGTTCTGTACTCGTTGTTGTACCGGGTTCTACACTAGTTGTTGCACCGGGTTTTGTAGCTGCGGAGTGTTTCCCGCTTTCCATCTTGCAATCAACTGCGGACAATTCTCAACTGTATGATCATTACCAGAACAAAACGTACACTGATTCTGTAGTAGTGGGCAGTCGCGCTGATAATTCCCCCATACCGCACAGTGGTAACATTAAACAGTTCCACGACCACCTCGGCCTCCTCCTCCATGACCAAATCCACCAACACGTCCGCCCCTGTAGCCTCCCCGATAGCCGCCGTGCTGCTGATACTGAGGTTGGTTAAACTGCTGCTTCATAGGTGCCGGTGGCATCCCTTGCCCTTATGGTGCATACTATGGTATTTGCACATACTGAGGCTGCGGGGGGTTCACCGGTGTATATTGCGGTACGAACTGCTGCGGTTGTTGCTGCTGCGGTACAAACTGCATCTATGCTTGAGGCATCGGCTGAGCTACCTGCGGCTGTAGCGGTGCAGTACACTGATCATCTTTGACATAGAATGCATCACACATTCTCTCCTCTAGCAACCCATATGCACGACAATCCTTGTCATCATGTCCTACCGACTTACAGAAGGTGCAGTACAAATTCCACGGAGTTGTGACCATTTTCTGCATATACGGGCAACTATCATGACTATGCCCAAACACCGAACAAACACGACACCACGGCATACTTCCGCCATTCAACGGGTTTGGTGCACCTGACACCAAATAATTATGGAAATTCGAACAACCATCTTTCGTATGCCCTTCTCTTCGGCAGCGCATACACCATACTTCATCACGCGGTTCCTTGTTCTTCTTTAAATCTTGCAGCTGTATAGTCAGGTTAGTGAGTTTTGTCTGTATCTGCGACATCCCAGCTGCATTATCGCCAATCGGGGACGCTTCCAACCGCATTGTGATCTCTAGAGCCTCACTAGGCGTCGAAATGTTTTGTTGCATCAACGGCAGCCGAATATGGGGTAGTAGTGCTGCAATTAACCATTCTTTGTGTTGGATAGCACTCATATCAAAACTAACCTTGGCCATCAGCGTTTTGAATCGTTGGTCAAAATCCCATACCGTCTCGTTAGGATACTGCTTAATTTCCTTCAGTTCAGTAATATACTAGGCCTCCGAATTAGGCCGTCTAAATTCAGCAATCAACCCATCCTGAATCTCATTTAATGACTTATCTGGGGCCCCTGTAGGGAATAGGAAAAATTTCATGAACCAATCTAACGCACGACCTCGCAGGGTCGTGGCCAACTGTCCTTTCTTAACATCGTCATCAGTGATCTGTTTCACAGTCCAGACCGCTTCACACAAAAACCAATACTACTCTGGGTTGTTTGTCACACTGCCATGGAACAATGGTAGCTTAGCATCATCACCCACCATCTTGGGCTTCCTTCCTCCTGTCGTTGTACTACTACTACCAATTAACTTTTGTGGTGTTGACGTACTTGGCGGTGTCGAAGTAGTTTTCCTTACTGGTTGAGAGCTAGTGAGTGGAGGTGTGGGCATGTTGTTGCTAGGGTTCGGTCCTACCTCTATCCTGGGTGTAGCCTGGTCATTCCTATCAAGACTGTGAGGTCGCTTCATCCCGTGTGGCCTTCCCTCACGGTCTTGCAGTCCGATCGCAACAGGACCTTCTCCTATCCTCTGCCTCTTTTCCTGTCGGAACCTTGCTCCTCCCCTCGTAAGGCCACTTTCTTCCTCGGCTTCACTCACAGTCCCCTCATGGTCTGCACCCATCTACCCCTTTACCATTTCATGCATCGTTCCCCAACAGTCGCAATACCCACAGCCTCCACCCAGCAGGCTGCTTACTGATCAAGGTGCATCTTTAATATGCCTTTCTCACAGACTAGCATCTTAATCGACAGTTGGAGCGATAGCAGAAACCTTCCCCTCGGCTTGTCAAAGAAGTATCTTTCAGCTTCACTATAGGATTTCTTCGTATCAACCGCAAATTCCGTAATGTATCCTTCCAAGATGTTGTCAATCCAAACCATGACAGCCCATGATGCCTTATTATCGACTTTCTGCAATTCCTGAATCAGTTTCGGGGTCCAGGTCGTCGGCTCACCACCCTAGAAGTTCCTCTTCTGAAAGGTCAGTTTTGACAACCATTCATACAAAATGACGGAGAATTCATAGAAAAACCATTCATGCAGGCCGTCATGAATATATCTCTCCACCCACTAATCTACTGTCAGTCACGTGTTCCTACTTTCTTCTTCTGCGAACTCCTGCAACCTCTGATTGAACCATTTTTCTATCTCCAGCTTCATCGGGTGCCACAACATGGCCTCTTCCTACTCTGCACACGGTCCCGGCAACGGAACCATTTGTTGACCGAATCGCAACCTCACAGTCGATAGGGATCCATCGACTGTCAACCCATGCCAAAGTCTCCCTGGGCACCAGCCTGGGTAGGTTTGAGCCCACCCAGCAACACCTGCAGAGCGGATGAGGTCTCACCCGAGGCGTCCAGGAAGAGCAGACGGAACCATGTTTCCGCCAAGGGAGGAGGCAAGTTGTGGCACTATGGTACTAACAACAATTCCAAACATTCATCATGAAGTTCTAGCACATCGCAGCATTTAACATTACCAGAAACAGAGATTGCATATTACTTCAATCGCAGCATGTTCATAAGGACAGATAACATATTATCGCAGCATTCGCATTATAACAATAGAAAACAGATAACGGCATTAACAACATGAACATCTAGTAACATTACACATAGATTGCACCAAATCATCATCCTTATATTACTCGGCAAACCAAAGGCAGTACATAAACATCCGCAGTATCTCTGTCAACCTCCGCATATATCACTTATCTCCATTCACAACTTCTTCCTTTTTCTCTTTTCTAACACTTACAATTCTTCTCTATTGATAGGCTTCTGCCGATTACAATGCTTTTCCACTTTCCTAACCGACACTATGGACAATCTACTAACTGACTTGGTCTAATGACCCAAAAACCCGCATACCGTGGTACAATGACTCGATATTACAAAATATATGACCAAAAACCCGCCAACTGCGGTATACTTGACTCAATATTACAAAATATGTGGTCCAAGTGACCCAAAACCCACCAAGTGCAGTATCCTTTGGCCCAAGATACTCCTTTCGCGCCTTCATCCAACGTGTCGTGGCATCAACAGTACCGTGATCTTTCCTCATCAAACCGCCTGCCAATAGTGTCTTCTGGAACTAAAATGGCCAAAACTTGCATATTTTTCACGGTCATCTTGGCCTGGATATGAACAACACAGCTGAATTAGAGGGCCTTCTTCAAGGTCTAAAGATAGCATAAGCAAACAGATGGGAGCCCTCATACTTGAAGTGGACTCTAAAATGGTTATCCATGTGGCCAAAAAACTCCAACTTGGGCGACTTCCAGCGCAAGTCATGGATAGCTGGAGGTTGGCGTATAGGGCGGAAGAACTGGGAACTCTCCTTCGCAATCCACAAGCTTGGTCTTTTCGCCACGTCAGTAGATAGGGAAACAAGGTGGCTAACACCTTGGAAAATGTTGGAGTCGAATCCCCTCATAGACTCCAAGAAGGGCCCCTGTCACTCTTTATGGATTTGACTTGGGCCATGCAATGCATTCAGTTGGATAATAAATATGATCAGGATAGGAGGCAGTGAGATAACGCCACCTCTGATGGGATTGATCTTCTGTAAATTTCCCATGTGGCTGATTGCACTGCCACCAATCCACATTATGCCCCTACACGTGACACAAGTGCGAATTTTAACAATGGAAACCAGGATTGTCTAAAGCAGTTAATAAGGGAAGTGGGAATTAATGAAACATGGATAACAGATTGTCCTCGACCATCAAGCATTCAATACAGAGAATGATTGGAAAAGGTGGTAACCATGGTGGATCGAGTGCTCCAGTACATCGATCTAATCCAGAGTATGATGGAATCATTATGACAAGTTTTCAGAAGTATTCTATAAATGGGGCAGCCCCTCTGCCGTGGGATTTCATGCTTGCCCCTATTTTTCTCACTATCATGAAGGTCCTCCTCCCCTTGTACATGCAGGCTGCTTTCACCCCCTTCCGTTGTTCCCCTTTGCGCTTTCCAGCGTTAGCTCTACTTACCCAACTGCATTTCATGTACCTTCCCTCCCCTTGTCGTGCCCTGAATCTCAGCATGTCCCCAAATATGCGAAACCCCGGGACTCACAAAGCCAGGAACCGCTCCAAGCAACCCCGCAAAGTGACAAAAACCACCTAAGAGCAGTCCAAAGCCTCCCAGGCGGCTCATTTCTTCCAGAAGTGAATTCCCCACCAGATTCAAGAGGAAATTGAGGTTTTGGAAAAGGAAAACTGGGAGCAAGTGACAAGCCAGAATTTACAGAACATTCACGACGATGCTAAGGAGTGGGTTCAGGACCCCGGTACCATAGCGGGACACCTGGCCACCTACAATCGCATTGTTTCCACCTACTGGGTTACGAAGGGCCTGCTTGCCCATGTTCTGATGGAACGCGAGAACAAATCTATGGGAGAATCTAAACCTGTGCAATCCTGGAGAGAACATCACAATGACTGTAGGATCATGCATAAGAAGGTGGACATCATCACACTGAAGTTGGGAATTCCTCTGTATCCTCCACTTAACCAGTCGTCTACCAACCCGGGAAGCAGTTACGGTGGTCCTGTGCACCGAGGATTGGGGAGCCGAGATCCTAATGATGCTACTACCAATCCGACAGAGCATGCTGCAAACCCCCCAGGTCCATAGCATGGAAGTCGCTTATATTTCCATCTCGGTGCCTCTATGTTTGGCCTTTTGTTGTTTTCATTACTATCGGCACTGATGCCACATATATTTTTAAGTTCTGTTAGAATCTATTTCAGTTGTAATAGGGTTAGGAGGGTAAAATTTCCATGCACACCATTTTGCAAAAAGCTTGTGTCTTGTGTTTGGTACAATATCAGTAACAAGGTAGATGGTAGCAAGGGAGACTCTGATATTTTTTGGTCAAATTGTAAGGGGAAGTGTAGACAGAAATATCGGGCAGGAAATTAAGTCTGTTATCAGGCCGATTTGATGTTAGGTACTGTTGAATCTATGTACTTTTTGCAGGACTATTAATATGAAGTGCTTTTACTTATAAAAAAAAATATTATATAATATATAAATGTTCTAATTTGTTAGATTAATAAAGTTTGAAAATAACAACATTAATATTAGATTGTTATATTAACCCCCAGAGTGTAGATCAATTGTCTATAGGGTGCACTATTAAAGAAATCCTTGTGACATCACGGGTTCAAACTTCGACTGAGCCCTGTGTTTTGTGCATGGGGCAGTGGTGGCGTGTCTAGCGATATAGTGGTAGTGAATCAAAATCGACCTCATATCACATGAGTATGAGACCGACCCCAATTGTCAATTCCCCTAATTACAAAAAACATATATTAAATTGTTATATTATATTAATCATATTTTTAATTATATTATAGTAATAATGTTCAATTTTATTATATCAATAGTATTTAGATTATATTAATATTATAAATTTAAAAGGAAAAACCCACTTTATATACTCACGTATACATGATTATACATTATTTTAGTTAGTTAGTATATAATATATATTAGTTAGTTACAATATAATATATATAAGTAGTTAGTTGTTATACTATATGATTAAAACCATTTCCAGTTGAAAAACATATATTTTGTTAGGATTATCACGAAAATCGAGCACCTAAAGAAACTATGAAATAACTCAAAAGAGTTATCGTAATGTATTGCATAGATGAGAAAGAGAAATATTCTTATATAGAGTTACAATGAGGTTGGGCCAATCCACTTTATAAATGTGGGATAGATCAAGAAATACAATAAAGCAACATAAGGCATAAAATCACAAAAAAACATAAAGTTGGAAGTGATTTATTAAATCCTAATTCTAATATCTAATTGACCATTATATAAATCTAAGTTCTACTTTAACACCCTCCCTTAATGTTGGTCAATCTACTAACTACACCAAGGTTCTCCTGAAATTTTACATGCTCTTTAGAACCCAAAGATTTGATGAATTTTTTTGCAGTTTGGTCCTATGTGGGAAAATATTATTGCCCCATAATTCCATCTTCTATCTTAGCATGCTTAATGCACTCATGAAAGATTGTATTCTTTGCTAGTTTTAGCACCCCCTAATTGTCACAAATTAGGGGTGTTGTCTATGTCTATTGCCTCTTCATATCTAAAAGCATCCTCCTGAGCGAGACTACCTCACATACGCCTTTCATTGCTTCTTGATATTCTACTTCTATCAATGAAAGGGATACTTCATGTTGCTTCTTGTTGGTCCATGTGACTGCACCTATGCCAAGGTTGAAAACATATCCAAAGGTTGATTTTATGTCATTCGTGCAACCTACCCAATATGAATCTGTATATCCAAACAACCTAGGGTCTTTATTTCTATTGTATATAATATCAAAGTTAAGTGTCCCTTTCACATATCTCAACACCATCTTCATTGCAATCCAATGCTCTCTTTTTTGTGTTGTCATGAATATGGAAATGAATCTCACATCATAACTCAAATCAAGCCTATTGATTGCAAGATATATCAAGCTAACCACTAGTTTCCTATAGACTAACTCATTAAATACCTCAAAGTCGATCTTGGTTGGAAGTTTCACCCATTTATCCATAGGTGTAGATGATATCTTCCAATCAGTCCTTCTAAACTTGTCAAGCAAACTCTTGGCATATTTTGTTTGTGAGACAAAAATGTTACTACCTATTTTCCAAACTTCTACACCCGAACAATAATGTAGGAGGCCTAGATCAATCATGTTAAAATATTTAGTCATATTCGATTTTATTTATTCAATCATGTTTGCCTTACTACTTGTAATAATTATGTCATCTACATAAATGACTAGTAGGATGATATGATTCCCACTACTTTTGACATATAGTTTATCATCTAAAGGACTATGCCAGAACCCCTTCTCAACCAAGCACCTTCCAATATTGATTTACCATGCCCTAGGTTCCTTCTTCAAGCCATATAGATCCTTCTTTAATCTGCAAACAAAGTGTTCCTTCCCTAAAACCTCAAATTCCTATGGTTGATACATATACGCCTCTTCCTTCAAATATTCGTCAAGGAAGACACTCTTCATGTCCATCTGACCGGAATTCAAACCACATTGTGTTTCCATGGATAGAACAAGTGAAATGGTGTTCATCTTTGTTGTAAGAGAAAAAGTCTCATCATAATCAATGCCCTCTCACTAAGAGAACCCTTCAGAATCCAAACACACCTTGTACTTGTCAATTGTGGCATCTAACTTGTACTTGACCTTGTACACCCATTTGAAACCAATGGGTTTATTCCTTGGTGGAAGTGATGCAACATCCAGAGTTTGATTTTTCATCAATATTTCATGTTCAACAATAATGTCCTTCTCCCATTCAGGTCTCCCTTTAGCTTCACCGAAGACCCATGTCTCAAACACTTCCTAAAAATTGGCCATAAGAGAAATAACTACAACATCTCTATTAAATAACACCTAATTAGTTTTCACATCAATCAACCTATAGGATTTATGAATGGCATTGTACCATGAAAGCATCAATTTCTCACTCTTAGGTTCTAGCATGTTTCTCTTTTGATCTAGAATCCAAGCATATACAATAGAACCAAACATGTTAATATTATTGAATATGGGCTTTATCCCATACCATCTTCCTCAATGGTATTTTCATTGCCTCCATCGTTGGATATTTTTTCAACAAATATACTAATGTGAACATTGCCTCAACCCAAACCCTATTGGGAACATACTTGGCCTACATCATACATACGACCATATATGTGGTTGTGTGATTCTATCTCTCAACCACTCCATTCTATTGTGGAGTGTAAAGTGTAGCGTATTGTATTTGGATCTCATGTTTAGTACAAAAACATTTGAAGTCTTTAGAGAAAAACTCTCTGCCATTATCAAACCTAAAAGTGGTTAAAGGACAACTATACTCTTTTTCTTCTAATGCTTTAAAATTTTGAAACTCACTAAACACTTCAAAATGTACACACGTATCTTCCTACTATTGTCATCAACAAATAGAAGGAAATGCATGGTACCAATGATTGATGTTGTGTCCATCAATCTACAAATGTCTACATGAACTAGATGAAAGACTTTGCTTGCTCTCCAATGTTTTCTTTCTTGTAATGGAATTCTATGTGGCTTCCCAATCTAGCAAGCTCTACATACTCCCTAAATCTTATGTTGGATGTCTGGAAGTCCATCTTCCAAATTATCTTGATCCAGCGGGGAGAGGTAGGTGAGGTTAGGAATCCCATACCATTGATGTCAAAGTGTAGTGATGTTTGATCCACTATTGGTTTCTAATGTATGCTCCTAGTCCTATCGACTATTGGCTAACTGAAATAGTCACATTATCCACCACACCTTTGCAATGGTATTCTAAGTCTCCTTGTCAACTATATAATATTTGTGGCCGCTAAATCCATTGCAAAGTATTATTTCACCATTATTTTTCCTAACCACAACCAAGTTAGCTACCCACTAAGAGTATTTAGTTGGGGAAATGATCTTAGCTTCCAACATTTTCTCCAACTCCTTCTTGATAAGAGGGGCCAACTTTGGGTTGATCCTTCTCAATTTTTGTCTAAAAGGTTTGGAACCTCCCTTCAAAGGGATAGTGTGTTGAATGAAATCTTCTTGATACACCTTTAAGTCATCATATGGACATGAAAACACATCCCTATATTCCCTTACTAGATTTTCAATGTCACTTCTTTCTTCCAAAGTAGTATTCTTTCCAAGTTTAATGATCTTAGGACCTGAATCTGATCCAATGTTTATCTTTAAGTATTTCTCAAGATTGCTAGATTCCTTTTTCTATTTATAAACATCATCTCTATCAAAGGCTCATTCTAAAGGGACAACAACTAAGGGGAATTTGTTCTTTGTCATATTTTTGATCCCATGAGTTTCATCACCTTCAGTTCGCGAGCCAACCTCATAATTGGAAAACTCTTGTAAGTTATTTATAACCTTAGAATTTATTAATCACCATGGAATACTTTCCAATGCTCAAGGGTATCAGGAATGGATGGCCTAAATATTACCTATATTTTACTTTTCCCAATTATAAGGCTTTTGCAAGGTTGAAGGGTTGAAGTTTCTATATCCAACAATAATTTATCTCTAGGAACTGCCTTGATTGAGAATGCATAAAAAAATCCAATGGCATCCCATATAGCATGCCTATAGTGCTTCATTTTTTCATTCTTTGTTGAAATAGATTCCTCACTTGTGAAACCACTAGATCAAAATAACCTATAACCTCCAAAACATGTATACCCATGACTCTTGCTAAGTCAAGGTCTGGGAGTAAGGCTTCATATTAAACTACATTATTGGTAGAGTCAAACTCCAACCGATAAGCATAATTAGTAATGTCACCTTTAGGAGAAGTAAAAACTATGCCCACACTGACACTCATTTTAGAATAAGCCCCATCAAAGTTCATCTTCCAATTTTTTATATTTCTTAACTTAATTTTATTTTCTTCATCGTGATTTTTTCCTTTGGATTGTTTTGGATTTCAAGATGGATTTCTAGGGTCAAACTATGGGATGGAATCTCAAAGTTTTCTGGACCATCATTTATTGCACAAATTAAGTCACTCATTGGCTCATTTGGTTCTTCTACTTGTTATATCTTAGGTGGATCTTGATGTAAAGTACCAAATGTTCCTTTAGAATTTGGAATAGTTGCATAGGATATATCCATTTACAAACTGCCACCTAATCTAGCATCCCATATCCGAGATAAAAACATGCCCCAAGATGTTGTGACCTCAATCACAAGTATATCCATCAAGCTCGAAATGTTTAGATGCGTACGTTAATTTTTCGATAATCATTCCATTATCATTCAGGATCACTAAGAGAATAACATGTACAGCATATCAATCATAGACACAATAACACAAGCACACAAGAGACACAAAGTTTCCTGGGGAAAAACCAAGAAGGTAAAAACCCCACAACTTCCTCATAGATAAGATAAGCCACAAACCGAGATCACAATGATTAAACCCAAGGAGATGTCTCTAGTAGATACTCCTCCTCCTCCACTTGTGCGCCACTTTCTCTCTTAGCTACGCGAGCTTGAGAAGTGAGTGAATGAATAGAATGAGAGAGACACACCCTCTATTTATACATTGACTTGACCTGCCAATAAACCAACAAGGCCGACTTCCTAAGGAAGCCTAATAACCCAACCACATGACCTAACTAGGGCCGAACCCACACTGGTGGTCTAGTAACCCATCAATACAAATGACAACACTTACAATGTAACTCGTGACACTTGAAGATACAAATGACGACACTTCCAATCAGAGGAATAATCACATCTCTGTTGGATATAGAATAAAGCACAAATGTAATATACAAGTGAATATCTTCTGAAGTTTCAAATACATCTACACTCCCTCTTAACTAGGAAGGTATTCTCTAGACACAAGTCATCAATACATATTGGCACAAGTCTTCAATTTTGGAGTTGGATCATCATCACTAGATCACGAAGCATCATCATCATCATTGTTGCTATACTCAACATCTCGATCACTGGGCTATCTTTGAATTCTTCTCGTCATAGGAAGTTCTACAGAGCCAGCCCTTTTTCATGCTGGATGTAGTCCTAGCCTCCTATAGGTCTTCATCATCACTGGCCATACTGTGGAATCCTCAGGACTTATTACGTGCGTCACAAAACCTCAAAAGAGCATCCCAGGACTGATTACGAGCTTACTGCTCAACCTATCGGATCTCCCAGGTAAATATTATATGTGACCACCACAAAACCTCGAAAGATCATCCCAAGACTGATTACGAGCGTACTACTCAACCTATCGTATATCCCAAGGAAATATTAAATGTGGTCACCACAAAACCTCGAAAGATCATCCCAGGACTGATTACGAGCATACTGCTCAGCCTATCGGATCTCCCAGGGAAATATTACATGTGGTCATGGAAAAACCTCGAAAGAGCATCCCAGGACTAATCCCAGGACTGATTACGATCATACTTCTCAACCTATAGGATCTCCCAGGGAAATATTATATTCCATAGGACAAAACCTCGAAAGAGCATCCCAGGACTAATTACGAGCGTACTGCACAACCTATCGGATCTCACGGGGCAATATTATATGTCCTCCCAAAGAAAAACCTTGAAAGATCATTTTCCAGATCTCCCAGGGAACTATTACATGCCATAGGAAAAACCTCACAAGAGTATCTACAAATATCCCAGGGCAAGATTATATGCTTATCTGCACAACCTGTCCACGGCCATGGAGTATCATCCTGATAATCATGATCATATTGATCATCATCATACCGTACATCATCTTGATGCACATCATCACATGATCAACCATGTCATTGTCATAGCATCGTCTTGATGCATGTCATCATCGCATGATCATCTTGATCATCGTCATAGCATCATCCTGATGCATATCATCTAGAGCATCGTCCTGATACTCATCATCACCATATAATCAAATTGATCGTACAAAGCATCCATCTGATGCATATACTCATACATGATCATCCTAAACATCATACATAGCAGTAACTGGAGCATCATCATGATGCTCATCACACAGTGCTTACATCCACAGCCATGGAAAGGCTCCTCCTATCACCATGCTTGGAATGGATCCTGCAAATGTGTCCCATCACTTCTTCCTTGAAGTATCTTCAATCTGAAGAACACCAAGCCTCTCTCTTAAGTACTCAAACTTCACTCTAGCTAGTGGTTTCGTCAAAACATCTGCAACCTGCTCATCCGTCGCAACATATAGGAGCTTCACCGCTCCTCTCTGCACCATATCCCTGATATAGTGATATTTTATCTCGATGTGCTTCGACCTGTCATGGAACTCCGGGTTCTCAGACAACTTCACACAACTCTGGTTGTCACAATAGATACAGGTAGAATCCAACGGGAGATCAAATAAATCTAGCAGTAGATTCCTAAGCCATACTGCCTCACAACTGGCCAAACAAGCTACAACATACTCTACTTCGGTTGTACTTAGTGTTACGCAGAACTGCTTCTTGCTAAACCAAGAGATCACACCCGATCCCATACTGAAGCAGCACCTTGAAGTGCTCTTCCTATCTGCAGCACTACCAGCCCAATCTGAATCAACATAACCCTCCAAGTTAAACTTTTTATTCGCATCATACTTGAGCCCATAATCAATCGTACCCTTCAGGTACCTCAGAATATGCTTTACAACAACCAAGTGAGCACCTCTCGGATCCGTCAGTAACTGGCTCAATGTGTTCACCGCAAAGCAAATATCTGGTCTCGTGTTTGTTAGGTACATCAAGGACCCAATCATCTGATGATACATCGTGACATCAACCAGCTCAAATGAATCATCACACAATAGCTTCAGGTTTGATGCCATAGGTGTGGCCATGGCCTTGCAGTCCATCATCCCGAACCACTTCAGGATCTCTATTGCATACTTCCCTTGTCCAAGGAAGATTCCATCTGCACTCTGCCACACCTACATTCCTAGAAAGCAGTGCATCCTCCCCAAGTCCTTCATCTCAAACTCGGCAGCAAGCTTCCTCTTGGTGTCGAAAATCAACCTATCCTCTCTTGTAACAAACATGTCATCCACATATAATAGTAGTATCACAGGATTGCCTTCCTCGACCTTGTAGTAAAGGTTGGAATCTGTTTTACTCTTGGTAAATCCCAAACTGGATAGAAAGTTGTCTATCCTACCATACCAAGTCCTAGGAGCTTGCTTCAAGCCATACAAGGATTTCTTCAACTTGCACACATATGACTCCCTGTCATGTGTCTCAAAACCAAGTGGCTGCTCCATATACACTTCCTCTTCAACTACACCATTCAAGAAAGTTGTCTTGGCATCCATCTGGTGTATCTTCCACTTCATCACTACAACCAGAGCAAGTACTGTTCTGATGGAAGTGTATCTGGATACAGGTGCAAAAGTATCTTCATAGTCTATCCCCTCTTTCTAGGAGAAGCCACGAGCTACAAACCTCGCCTTGTATTTCTCTATGCTACCATCTGCAGCATGCTTGATCTTATAGATCCACTTGGAAGTCACAGCATAATTCCCTTCTGTTCTTGGGACCACATCCCAAACATCATTCTTCATGATCGATTGGTATTCCTCGACCATGGCATCCTTCCATTCTTTCTTTTCTACTGCCTCTTCATAACTGGAAGGTTCTTTGTTCATAATGTCATAGAGAAAGGCAACATAGCTAGTGTGTGACCTTGTCCTTTTCCTTTCTCCATGTTCCTCTTCTGGAATATCATACCTTTTTTCATCTTGGATGAGCTCTCTAGCCCATGTAGGTTTCCTCTTGTGAGAGTTCTTCTCACGGGGTGGATCTACAGGTTCATGTGGATCTTTAATTTCACGAACTTCTTCTGGAATTGCTTCATTCATAGTGGTGTCTTGAAATCTGGTTACCTTTGGTTCTTCATTGTCTTCAACAGGTGTCTTCCTTGATTTGATGTATGTTGAGTCTTCATCAAATGTTACATCCCTGCTGATGTCAATCTTCTTGCACCCTGGAAAGTAGATTTTGTATGCCTTCGAGCTTTCACTGTAACCCACAAAAATGCCCTTCTTTCCTGAAGTATCTAGCTTTGTCCTCTTTTCCTTTGGAATGTGTGTGTATACTGGACAGCCAAATATCCTGAGATGGCTAACTTCAGGTTTCTTACCTGAGAAAACTTCTTCTGGTGTTTTGTTGTCAAGTATCTTATGGGGTGTTATGTTCTACACATATATAGTTGTCCTAGCTTCTTCTTCCCATAGATGCATAGGCAGATATTGGTCATGAAGCATTTCCCGTGCTACTTCCATGATAGGTCTATTCTTCCTTTCTGCAACCCCATTTTGTTGTGTATTGTAAGGAGTGGTCAACTCCCTCTTAATCCCTGAATCACTGCATAACTTCTTGAAATCTCCTGAAGTGAATTCTCTACCATTATCGGATTTGAAGGTCTTGATCTTCTTATCAGTTTGATTTTCTAACAAGGCTTTGAATTCTTTGAACTTATCAAACACTTCATCTTTATTCTTCAAGAAATAAACCCAAGTCTTCTTAGAGAAATCATCAATGAAGGAAACATAATATACATACCCACTCAGAGAACTGGATGACATTGGTCTGCATACATCGGAGTGGATAATCTCCAAGATTCCTTTTGCTTTTCTTTCACTACTTGGAAATTCCTTCTTAGTGTTCTTCCCTTTTGCACATCCTTTGCAAATGCCTTCATGCTTTGACTAGATTTCAGGAAGACCTTCTACGGCTTTTCTTGCAATTGGTAGTGCTCTGTAGTGCATGTGTGCAAGCCTTCTATGCCAAAGTTCACTTGGATCCATGGATTCAAGTATCATGGCATGTTCAGGTTTTCCTTTCAATTTGTACAATCCTCCCTCTTGCTCTCCAATCACTACTGCATCATCTATGGTCTTACCCCTTGGCCACATGAGTACTTGGCCATCCACAAATGCAACTCTCATTCCTTTTGCATCCAAAGATGATATGGAGAGAAGATTCTTCTTGATTCCAGGTACATATAGAACATCTTTCATTTTCAAAGACTTTCCAGAGTCTAGTTTGTAGGAGGCTTCACCACTTCCTTTTCTGGGATATTGATAGTCATCCCCAAGTTTCATCTTATGAGGTGACTCATGTTTAGATAGATCTATAAAGGATTCTTCAAACCCAGTCATGTGTTTGGAAGCCCCACTATCAATAAGCCAATCATCACATCCATGAGAGATAGTACCTGTGAGAGCAGAGATCGGCACATATTCTTCCTCACTTGAAGAGTCTTCACTTTCTGCCCTAGTCTTCTTCTGGGGAGGTTCATCATCCTTAGCAGCATGAGCATGATATCTCTTCTTTTTGCTCTTCCTCTTCTTGTTGTAGTTGTTGTTGTTTTTGTTCTTGTTATTCTTGGGACAATCTTAAGAAAAGTGTCCCTTCTCATTACAAGTAAATCACCTCAAATATTTCTTATCTCTTTGATGGTGGTGGGGAGTTCTCTTGTGATAAGATTTCTCCCTCTTGAACTTACCTTTCTTGGTGTGTGTTGTGAGAGCTTGATCTTCATTTCCCAATATTTTTTCTTCTCGGGCCACAAGCCTAGATTCTTCTTGTGAACATTCCTCCCACAGTCTATTGAAAGAGATCAATTTCTTTCTTGCACAGATTCCTTGGATGAAGGAGTCCCATGACCTAGGTAGGCCATTCAATGTGGTCATTACAATTTTTCCATTCTCCACTACTTCATCCACAGCTTCAAGTTGTTCCTTGATTTGAGAGACCTTAGAAAAGTAGGATTGAATGGTTTCTCCATTCTAGATCTTTACCCCTTTCAATTGGTTCTGCAGAGTCATCTTCCGATTTATGTTCTTTCCTTCAAACAACTTGGTCAAAGAGTCAAACATCTCCTTAGGTGTCTTTAGGGAAGACACATGAGTTATGAGATGGTCCTTATAGAATCAGCAATGATTCTCTTAGCCTTAACCAGGTTCTTTTTGTGTAAATCCTTAGCCTCTTCTCCCTCTAGGTGGAACCTCTTCACTTGTGTAAGTGTCCAATTCATTCTCTTCTAGGATTAACCCAATCATATACTTCTAGGCTCGAAAATTATCAGCCCCTTCAAGCTTATCCTCAAGCTTGGTGTGGTGAGACATATTAAAGAGTACTTCAAATGGAAATAGAAAATTTTTTAGGTCTTACCACTTGATTTGCTGAAAACTGGATCTAGAGCTAGATTAGGGTTTGTCAGAGAAACCCTAAAAATTCAAAAATTGAATTTCAAACTTCTAAAAGGATAGAAAGATGCACCTTGCTGAGCTGGTCAAGCTGGCATACTCCAAATTTGAAAACTGCAAAATTTGACCCCTCAAAATTTCCTTTGAAACTTTCAGATTCACTAGACAGAACCCTGAACTAGGGTTTGATTTTCCCAGAGCTTCACCCAACCAAAAAGTTTGATCCAATGCTCTAAACTTATATTTTTCATAGGATCTTCCAGCCGTGGTCTCAGATTTCAAAAATTCCAACTTTATCTAAAACCCTAATTTCCCGCAGCAGAGATTAGGTCAAAACTGAAAATGCTCAGAATTGAATTATGTCTCTACAGAAAGATGCACCCTTGCTAGGAGAGTCCATCTAGTCTCCTGCCTTTGATGATCTATGGAGAGAAACCCAAAAATTAAGAAGCCCTAGCTTTCGCGGCTACACAATGCCTTCTTCTTAGGTCAGCTCTGATACCATGTTAATTTTTCGATAATTTCATTCCATTATCATTTAGTATCACTAAGAGAATAACATGTACAGCATATCAATCATAGACACAATAACACAAGCACACAAGAGACACAGATTTTCCTGGGGGGAAACCAAGAAGGTGAAAAACCCCGCAACTTCCTCAGAGATAAGATAAGCCACAAACCAAGATCACAATGATCAAACCCAAAGAGATGTCTCTAGCATATACTCCTCCCTCCTCCACTTGTGTGCCACTTTATCTCTTAGCTATGCGAGCTTGAGAAGTGAGTGAATGAATAGAATGAGAGAGGCACACCCTCTATTTATACATTGACTTGACCTGCCAATAAACCAACAGGGATGACTTCCTAAGGAATCCTAATAACCCAACCACATGACCTAACTAGGACTAACCCCACACTATTGGTCTAATAACCCATCAATACAAATGACGACACTTACAATGTAACTTGCGACACTTGCAAATACAAATGACAACACTTCCAATCAGAGGAATAATACATCTCTGTTGGATATACAATAAAGTACAAATGTATTATACAAGTGAATATCTTCCGAAGTTACAAATACACAAACAATGTATCCAAGATAATAGTTAAATCCTTGATCAAACTTAAGACTTTAATTTCTCTTAAATCCATGGAACAAATATTTCAATAAGAGCAAGAGGTCTTAAGGATGATTTGATCCATGACAATCAAAGGCATAATATTAGCAAAGGTTCTTGAGTCTAACATGCAAGTGTGCATTAGGAGACCATTCATCAACAATGATATGAAGAAAGGATTTCTACTACCATTTGTTCCTCCTTGATTCATCATTTGCAAAACTACAGGGGCATCCTCAAGGGTTTCTTCAATATTTTCCTCAAGGCCTAGGATTTTCTTAGCTTGCTCCTTCAAAGTAGATACTTTCATTAATTATAAAAGGGGAACAAAAATGTGCACCTTATTGAAGTATTGGGCCAAGTCAATGTTCAAAGTCCCAAATTCACATGCAGTGACATTCATAGGCTATGAGTGCTTAGCAACTTCCATGGCTTGATTAGGTTGAGAAAATCTAGGGGGGGACCTTGGATTAGCCCTTTATGTTTTCGGCTCCTTAGGTTTTTCCTTACCTTATCTCTAATAGGTTTCCTTTTTCTTCTTATCTCTTCTTGGGAGTATTTCCAAGTTATACTTTTAGTTACCTCCCTAGGATCCACACTCATATTATATTTAATTTGTTTCATTTGGGATTCATAAACATTATAGGTTGTACCCATTATAGTGTTTATCCTATCCCAAATATCACCCACAAAATTTAAGGAATTATCTAGGCTATACCCTTCACATCCTTTATTTAAGTTTTGAATAATGAACTCTTGGGTTCAAAGACATAGTCTAAGATATTGGTCCTCATTGCAAGTGGAACACCAAAAGTAAATATCTTCTTCAACAACATTGTTGGTGTTCAAAGGATTGGGAACCTTTTGGTCATAACATTTATTTTGTTTTTGATTCGGAATTTGATTTCCCTTTGGCCTATTCCAATAGCCATTGTTTCCTCTAGGTTGGGTCCTAGGTTGTGCTTGTGAATTTTCTAAGTTCACCAACTGATTTTGGATAGAAGTGTTGCTTTAGATCACATTAGTCTCTAATATTTTGATCATTTCAGTCAACGTAGAAAAATGATTGTCATATGGTTCAGCTACAACCTTCAATTTGGGTTCAACTCAAGTATGGCTTGCTCTAGGAGGGGAGAAGGAGTCAAGTTCCCATCATTTGTCCAATCATTGTCAAGCCTTCTAGCCTTATTTTGGGCATCTTTTAAGCCAATGGGTTTTTTTTTTATTGAGAAACAACCTAAGTTTCCCTTTATATGCAATCATGTAATATAAAAAAATTGTATCAAGTGGAGGAGCATAATCAATTGGAATATCATTAACCAATGTATTAAATATTGTATTGATTTCATCCACGGTCTCATTTTCATTTCTTCTCACACAAGTTAATGCATTCAAGATGAACGTAGTATCTTCATTTCCTTGCACCAAATTAGGAAGGTGTCTCTACATTCATCAAAAATATTTATGCTATTATTTTTTATATTAATAAACCATTTATGTTCATCACCCCTTAATGATAAAGTAGACAATTTAAACAAGACATCAATATGCACTACCCTATCACACATAATAAATCCCAATGATCTCTAGCTGAAATAGCATTATTTCCATGTAAATATGGCAATTTATCAAGTGATTTAGGGATGTCACGTGGTTGACCAGAAATAGCAGAAAAATCAAAAGGTTTATAGAAATTAGTTAACCAAGGAGCTGTTATGTTTGGAGGACTAGATTGATTATAATCACTACCTTGATTAATAGAATGAATTAATTTTATTTAACTCTATAATATATTTTGGGTTCGGGAAAAAAAGGAACAAATGCTTCAGAGGATCTTCATGGGGAGCATCCTTTAAGCACAAATTTTCTAGGTGGAGTTTTCAAATGAGCTACTTAGATTATGAAATGTAAGTAAGGCTAATCAATTATTTAATATGTCATTTTAACTCGAGATAAAAGGTCTTGTCCCAGGAAACAACACCAAAATGTTACAACTTGATTTAGCACTTGAGTGGGAAAGTCCCAACCCACTAATGCTATCAAAGAGAAGCTTTTGAAGAAAGCACCATTGTCACCTCAATGCTAACTTCCCTCACTTTTGACCAATTCTATGGATCAAGGGGTGATTCCCTAAGGCTAATTAAGTGATTTATAATGAAGAGAGTTGAAGGGGATTGATTGTAACTTAGTTAAACGCTTGTAAGTTAATTGTAAAGTCAATTCCCCAAAGAGTGCTTGAAAGTATGAGATGATTAAAATTCTAAGTAAATCAAACACTTAAAAGGAAATAATCAAAGAATCACAAGACATTAACTTGAACAATAAAAAACCATGAAAATCAATAATCATCAATTATGGACATTTGAATGAAATTGCAGAAAAGTAAACTCACATTGAATTAATACTAAATGTGGTTAAGAGGTGGGTTGATTTGCTACAATGTAAAACATATGCAAAACTAAAATAGATGTGAAGAAAGTTGCCCAATAAAATGTCTTAAAGCACAAGATTATGGCCCATGGTGAGACCTTGCTTGAGAAGAATTCTAAAAAAAAGATGTTGCTCAAGGATATTAGATTAGTGAAGTAAAATTCCAAATTTCATGAAGTGATGAAAATCACTTCTCCAAATGTGGAGTTGAGCCAAGTAATTAATAACCAATTCTTTAATAAAACTTAGACCGCATTAGTGCATTGATCCATGATTTTTTTGTTGTTGTGAATGTAACTTCGGAATATTGATATTATTATTGTATTTTACTTGTACCTCCAACGGAGATGTTTTTCCTCCGTTCGGGGATTCCATTATTATGTTTGGTCATGCTAGTTCATTGAGGTAAAACCTACATTGTAATTCGGGGCAATAGCACCCCACAGAATGAATGTAAAATATAGTATTGAGTCTCCCTAGAGCAGGTCGTCCCAGTCAAGTTAGTCAAACCGACCTAATTAGGAATTAGGTCGCCCAAACATAAAGTATAAATAGAGAGCTTCCTCTCTCATTTGGATACACCACTCACTCACTCAAGTTCGCATAAGCAAGAGAGAGAAGACAAGTTCGTTGGAGGAGAAAGAGAGAGAGCTGCAGAAGACTTCTTATTTTTGGGTTTTCCACTTTTGTGATATTGTATTAGTAACGAATCTATCTTTGAGGAAATTGCGGGATTTTCTCCTTTATGGTTTCCCCTAGGAAAATTATCGTGTCTATTGTGTTTTGTTGTGCTTGTTATTCTTTCAGTTAAAGATCCTAATTAAATTGAATTAAAGTGCAAAATCTAACATGGTTTCAGAGCTAACCTGAAAAGAAGGCATTGTGCAGCAGCGGGAAACTAGGGCTTCCTAGTTCAAGGTATTCTCTCCACAAATCATCTGAAAAAGAGGGCTAGGCTAACTCGCCCTAGGAGAGCGCATATTTTGGAGGCAACATAATCAAATTTCGAGAATTTTCATTTTTGGCCCTGTCAATACTACCGGGAGGAAAACTAGGGCATCAAGTTTTTAGGGTTTTTCTCCATCAATTTGGAAAAAGGAGTACATTGGACAAATCACCTTGAGGAGGTGCATCTTTCTGTCCAATCAAAAGTTCAAAATACCAACTTTGGAAAATTAGGGTTTCTCTGACAAACTCTAGGCTAGCCAGCTTCGGAACCAGAACCAGATTGGGCATCTCAAATTGGTAAGACCTAAATCTATGTTATTTCCATTTGAGGTTCTCTTTTAAAAATGACTCACCACACCAAGCATGCGGATAATATTGAGGGAGCTGATAACTTCCGAGCATGGAAGTATAGGATTTCTCGTGTCCTTGAAGAAAATGATTTGGACAAATATGTTAGTGAGGAGGTTCCAGCACCAGAGGGAGATGAGGCTAGGGATATCCACAAGAATAACTTGGTCAAGGCCACCAAGAGAATTATTGCAGACTCCATTAAATATTATGTCACCCCCCATGTGTCATCCTTGAAGACACCCAAGGAGATGTTCGATATTTTGATGAAATTATTCGAAGGGAAGAACATCAATTGGAAGATGTCATTAACGAACCAGCTCAAGAATGTGAATATAGTAAACTCAGAGACCATGCAATCCTACTTCACAAGGGTCTCTCAAATCAAGGAACAACTTGAAGTAGTTGAAGAAAAGGTATAAGAAGGAGAGATCGTTATGACCACCTTGAATGGTCTCCCAAGATCATGGGATGTTGGTTGTGGAGCTTGATTTCCCAGATTCATAGATATTATTATTCAGCCGTATTTGTACCCCAGCTTTATATGATATGCAAAAGCAATGTACACTCACCCTAGCGGGTGTGATGTGGGGGGCGGGCAAAACCTCCCCCCACTAGGGTCCGGGGGTAATTACCCCCAACTGGGGGGTCTAGGGGTGAAGCCCTTGAAGGAAATTTTTGGGGTTGTTTTACGGGCCCATGGTTTTGGGTAACCCATGGTATTCCCCCTTATAAGAAAGACATTGTAATACAGCTAGGGTTGATGTATTTAGGTACTATGCATTGTAAATATCTCTGAGATTGAAACGAGAGACTGCGAGACAGTGAAGAGGAAGTGCAGTGGATGTGCTGCAGGTTGTATCCCTTCATTTGCTGGATGGTATAATAATAAGGACTGGCAATTTTAGTGTGGACGTAGCCCATGTTGGGTGAACCACAATATATTGGTGTCTCTCTTGTAATATGTTTGTGTGATTTTATTTGCAGCTTGTTTATTGTTTATTGCTTTGATATCTTGTTTTTCTAACATGGGATTCATTCATTCAAGGTATATGTGCCAGAAAGAATTTGATCATTTTTAGCATACTATGGGAAGAATGCACTCAAGAAGAATCTTGGATAATAGAAAGAGAAGAAAATATGGGAGCAAATGATGATCAAGCTCTCACAGTTCATGCTAGAAGAAATCACAAGAAGAGGGAGGACCACCATCACAAAAAGAGGGAGAACCACCATAATGGAAGACAAAAAAGACCTAGAAGAGGTCTATCCCGTATTAGATGTTACACATGTAATGAGAAGGGTCACTACTCTAGAAATTGTCCCAGAAACAAAGGTTCCTCCAAGAAGACTAACAAGAAGAGACATCATGCACACACCAATGAAGATGACAAACCAGCAAGGAAAAGAACTAGAGAATAAGAAAGAGACGATTCTTCAAGTGATGAATAATATGTCCTAATCTCATCACTCACGGGAACCATCACACATGGGAGAAATTATTGGTTTGTAGATAGTGGAGCATCCAAGAACATGACGGGATACAAAGAATCCTTCCTTAATCTATCTGATCATGGGTCACCTCACAAGGTGAAACTTGGGGATGATTATCAATATCCCATTAAAGGAAGTGGAGAAGCTTCCTACAAACTAGACTCCACAAATATTTGAAGATGAAAGATGTCCTATATGTTCCAGGAATAAAGAAGAATATTCTCTCCATCTCAGCACTAGATGCTAAAGGAATGAGGGTTGCATTTGTCGATGGCCAAGTCCTAATGTGGCCAAAAGGAAATACAATAGATGATGCAACAATAATTGGAGAGCAAGAGGGAGGTTTGTACAAATTGAAGGGACAACCTGAACAAGCATTGGCTCATGATTCCATGGAACCAAGTGAACTATGGCACAGGAGGCTTGCACATGTGCACTATAGAGCACTACCTATTGCAAGCAAAGCAGTTTCAGGACTTCCAGAAATCCAGACAAGACATGAAGGAATTCACAAGCGATGTGCACAAGGAATGAATGTAAAGAAGGTGTTTCCCAGCATTGAAAGCAAAGCGAAAGGAATATTGGAGATCATCCACTCTGATGTATGCGGTCCCATGTCATCCATCTCACTAAGCGGGTATGTATACTATGTTTCCTTTATAGATGATTTTTCCTGTAAAACTTGGATTTACTTCTTGAAAAGTAAAGATGAGGTATTTAGAAAGTTCAAGGAATTCAAAGCCTTGGTAAAAAATCACACTGATAAAAGGATCAAGACCCTATGATCAGATAATGGTGGAGAATTCACCTCGGAAGAATTCAAGGATCTATGCAGAGAATCTGGATTAAGAGGGAGTTGAGCACTCCCTGGAATCCTCAACATAATGGCGTTGCAGAACGAAAGAACATAACGATAATGGAAGCAAAAAAATCAATGCTACATGACCAGGATCTTCCAATGCACTTATGGGCAGAAGCAGTAAGGACAACCATGTATGTACAGAACCATACTCCTCACCGAGTACTAAGAAACAAGACTCCCGAAGAATATTTCTCCGATGAGAAACCAAAATTCATCCATCTTAGGATATTTAGTTTCCCAATGTACATACACATCCCAAAGGAAAATAGAACCAAGCTAGATCCCTCAGGAAAGAAGGAAATATTCGTGGGATACAACGACACTTCAAAATCCTATTGAATATACTTCCCAGGATTCAAGAAGATCGACATCAGCAGAGACGTAACCTTCGAAGAAGACTCGGCATACACCAAATCAAGAAAACTACATATTGAAGAGATTAAAGAACCTAAAGTAACCAGATTCATAGACACAACGATGGAAGAATCAATTCCATAAGATCATGAAGACCGCGGCACGGCAGAACCACAAGAACCTGTAGATCCACCTCATGAGAAGAAATCCCACAAAAGAAGACCAACATTGGCACGAGAGGCAATACAATATGTAAAGAAGTATGGCTCTCCAAGATGGGATGCACAAAGAAATAAAGAGACCCATACCATATTCATCTATGTGTCCCTACTATGCGACATCATTGATAAAGAACCTTCCAACTACAAATAAGTAGCAGAGAAGAAATAATGGAAGGATTCCATGATTGAGGAGTACCAATCGATTATGAAGAATGATTTCTGGGAGATAGTTCTAAGACTAGAAGGGAAGTCTGTTGTGACTTCGAAGTGGATCTACAATATCAAGCATGATGCAAATGGTAGCATTGAAAAACACAAGGTAATATATGTGGCACGTGGCTTCTCCCAAAAGGAATTCATAGACTACGAGGAGACATTTGCACCTGTAGCAAGATACACTTCCATGAGATTTATACTTGCATTGGCTACAGTAATGAAATGGAAGGTACACCAGATGGACGTCAAGACAACATTCTTGAATGGTGTAGTAGAAGAGGAAGTGTACGTGGAGCAGCCACTGGGATTTGAGACACATGACAGACAGATAGACTCAAGTGTGCAAGTTAAAGAAATCCTTGTACGGATTGAAACATGCACCTAGGACGTGGTACGGAAGGATGGACAGTTTCTTGATGAGCTTAGGATTTACCAAGAGTAAAGAAGATTCCAACCTTTACTTCAAGGTTGATGGTGGAAGACTCAAGTGGTCCTAGGGACTTAATGCACCTGGGGTGCTCCTAGATGTACTCCCATGCTAGAAATGTTGAGAGGTCCATCAGTCACAAAGACACTTTGTGTGTACCTAGGCTGGTTCTCGCATGGTGGAAGACGCAGTTGGTCCTTGGGACATAATGCACCTGGGGTGATCCTGGATGTGCTCCCATGCTGGCAGACGTGAGTTGACTGTTGAGAGACGTAATGCACCTAGGGTGCTCCTACGTTGTACCCACTGGGTGGGAGACGCAGGTGGTCTGTTAAACATGAGGTGTGCATCTGGGTTGTACTCCATGTGATGATGAGATGATTTGGATACGATGAGATGATAGTGGGATATGTAGGTGATTGTTGTGGCAATGTAATGTGCGGCCCTAGGCTGTACCTACATGATGGCTTGCTCGTAGATATGATGAATACCTAGATGAGAGCTAGGCCTACATCCATCATGAAAAAGGGTTGGCTCTATAGAACTTCTTATGAAAGATAGATTCAACAGATGTCACTAATCAATTATCAACAATATGAGGATTACGACAGCAGCAGTAATGATGATCCAATGTTGATGATGATGTTCCAGCATTGAAGATGATCCAACGATGATGACATTGTCCAGACTTTGTGTCCAAAGTGATGATGACTGTGGTGAGAGAATACCTTCCTAGTCAAGAGGGAGTGTTGTTGTAAATGTAACTTTGGAAGATATTCATTTGTATTTTATATTGATATTATTATTGTATTTTACTTGTACCTCCGGCGAAGATGTTTTTCCTTCGTTTGGGGATGTCATTATTATGTTTGTTCATGCTTGGTCATTGAGGTAAAACCTACATTGTAATTCGTGGCAATAACACCCCAAAGAATGAATGTAAATTATATTATTGAGTCTCCCTAGGACAGGTCGGCCCGGTCAAGTCAGTCAAGCCAGCCTAATTAGGAATTAGGTCGCCCAAACATAAAGTATAAATAGAGAGCTTGCTCTCTCATTTGGATACACCACTCACTCACTCAAGTTCGCATAAGCAAGAGAGAGAAGACAAGTTCATTGGAGGAGAAAGAGAGAGAGCTACAGAAGACTTCTTATTTTTGGGTTTTCCATTTTATGATATTGTATTAGTGACAAATCTATCTTTAAGGAAGTTGCAGGGTTTTCGCCTTTATGGTTTCCCCGAGGAAAATTATTGTGTCTATTGTGTTTTGTTGTGCTTGTTATTCTTTCAGTTAAAGATCCTAATTAAATTGAATTAAAGTGCAAACTCTAACATAATTATCCAAGTATATGAAAATCATCCCAATATTTGTGCTAGAGAAATGAAATTGCAAATATATGAAATTACACAAGTAATTTCCAGAATTATTTAATTTGAGTAAATCACTTAGTTAAGATAAGTATACTTAGCTAAAACAATAAATCATAATTCAATTATTGAACCAAATGAATTGCTCTTAAGAGGTATTGTGATTAATGATGTTATGTAAGAGAGTAAGACACTCAAAAAAATCATAATTTCATCATGAAGGAATGGGCAGAAAATTAACCATGAGACCTGAAAATTTAAAGATGCTAGTTTCCCATAAAAATTCCAGAATTAAACAAGATGACAAAAAATGAGAAAAATAGCCACTAAAATATCCCTCTAAATGTGAATAAATAACCCAATTTTTTAGTGATTTAACTAGCATAAGACCCTAATCCAAAAATATGATTTTATGAGATATTTAGGGATTATATAATTTCTGTTTAAGTGTTGTTAGGAAATTAATGCAAAATAGAATTATCTAGAGAAATAGTAAAAGAGAAAATACTTTAGCTTGATGAATTTAGAAATCTGGAAATTTATGACAACTTTGAAAAAACCCAGATTTCTAACCGGAAAATGAAAAGTTTGAATTGTTGGCGGTTGATAAGATGGAAGAGTAGACAAGTGCCTTTGTTCCTTGGGCTAATGGGGTCTTAGAGATAGTTCTCCTTGGTCCTTGTTTATAATTATTTGGAAATTAAATACCTATAAAACATAACAATTCGCCTACAAGCCTTTAAAATTTGATGAAATATCCTTCCAAGGAATGGTCACCTTATAGGCATACACCTCTAATAACTAGATCCTTGCATACACCCTAGCCTATGCTCACTTAGAGTTGCAAGACTCTTATAGATGACACTTAAAAGAAAGCTACAAGACTAAAGCATATAACAAGTAAAGATATTTTCATTTACTTAGTTCCAATGGAGCAATTTTACTCTTACGTGAACTAGATCTAGAAATTTGACAATGGAAAATTTAACATGTTATCTCAAGACTAGCATCACCAAGAATGCCTCACAATGTAAGAAATATCTCCAAGAAAACACTAGGGGATTTGAGACAAATATGGATTTATTCTCCAATCCACAAAAACTTACAAATGAGAGGGGAGTCTCTTATATAGTCTAGGCTCAACAACCCTCCAATTAAGGTACAATATAATGGGCTAAATCCTTATATCTGTCCTAGGGAGGATCAAAATCATCTAAACATGGTCAAAAAATAATAAACAATGGAGAGGTTAGGAGAACCAACTTCAAAACCATAACCAATAGCCTAATATGAGGGGGGCACACCTCTATTCCAAGGTCAAATACATCAAAGTAATACAAAATGGCTCCAATAGAGGGAGCATTCTACTAAATATGGTCCAAAAATGAAAACTAACCATAAAAATACGCTCCAAAACCCTAGAGAGATCCTCAAAATGCCACACATGTGGTCAATAGCAACCTCCGATTGGGACATCTAGGTCCAAAAGTCAAAGAAGTGAGTAGAAAATGGCTCCAAGAGGGGAGCCCTCATCAAGAATATCATTCCAAATGGAGGATTGGTCCAAAGGAGGGTCAAAACCCTAGAACTTTGATCCACCCAAATTTAAAGAAAAATCCTCCCAAGAGCCACACATGTAGTATGACCCTCTAATGAAGTGCTCCAATCTCCACTGGAAGCCTCTAAAACATGTTTCAATGGTCCAAGATGATGAAGAATGGTCCAAATGTGAGAGAAAATGGTCTAATTGTATGTTAAATTCTGCTAGGTACCAATGAATGAAAATCTCTATCGTATAGGAAGGCGGTGGCCCCATGCTAAAGACTAGGTGTGTCAAGTGTAATTCTCCAAATGAGTGTGTAAAGGGGGTGCTCCAATACATAATGTACCTAGTCACCATAATAATGCACCATAACAAGTGTCATATCATGAAATACATAGAGCACTCTAGTTCTAAATGTGTTAGCCCATATTTAACTTAGGAATTGTATACAAATATGAAGATATTACATGATTAAATAATCACAATTACACCCTTCTAACAACCCATTGATTTATTTAACTTTTACTCATATAGACTAAAAATGGTGTGATATGTAATAAACCATATTACATGTGAAAATTCCTCAGCCAAGGTGCATAGCCTAGATTCCTAAGACAAGTGAGGATAATTAAGTGGATTTGTTATTTAGGGAATGGAAGGGATATTTGCAAGTTATCCATCATAGAAACTAAGTGTGATAGGTATACCCTAAACTTTCAAGAGTTAGGGATTTAAGACTTTTCTTCCACGTGTGTGATTTAGAAGGAAGTGTTATCATGGGTCACCCATCCTTGCACCTTTTTTTGCAATCCCTTTATTTTATTTTATTTTTATATTTCACTTTACCCCTTTCATTGGATTAGTCCCTTTACTTTAGATTTGTATTTGATAACCCGAGACATAGGTTACTTTACTCTTTTGCAAGGGGGAATATCTCCCATGTGTTTTCCAGTTTAATTTAGCAGCATCAACCTTAGAGTAATAGACTCATTTAGATTTATTTAATAATTCATACATGAGAATAGTTATGAGACTTTAGATAATTACTAATTATAGAACACTTACAAAGGGGAAAATGAGGGGGCTAGATGAAATGGCTAGCGAAATGAAAAATGGCTAGGCAAAATGTTATGAAATAGATGAAACACTCACTTAGTTCACTAGGGTGACACCTAACATTTAGAATAACACACTTCTCTAAGGTAGAATTGTGATGACACTAAACTTAGGATGAGAAATGAGTAATAGTTTCAAGTGTTAAGAATCATTATTCAAGCACAAAAATAACATCCCATGTTCATATAAGCATATAAGTAAACATTCTAAGTATTAACTGTTAGAAAAATATAAAAATAGAAGCAAACAAAAATAACAATAGAACATGAGATTTACATGGAAACCATGTTATGTGTAGGTAAAACCACGAGGCAATGACAACTTTGATCTTTTATTACTACTAGGAAAAAACTTACAATGCTTTCTTCTAATGTGATACAATTCTCAGGGGTTACTTCCCTTTTATACAATACATATAAGGGTTCCAATAGGAAATGAAATACACTAAAAGGGTCTAGAAATTCTCACCTTGGGGACTCCATCCCCATACCCCCAGAGGGTGGGCCTAATAGAAAATGTTAGACATTTGGATATTGACTTCACCTCCTAACATTATCCCACTTAAATTTGATATATGGAAAGTTTATTGCTTATGTTTTCCACGCACATTCCATTTCCCAATACTACCTTCATCACATTTTCAACAAGCCTGGAGAAATTTTGCACCATTCAAACTTTTATGTTATGATCAACTTTGTAAGAATATCTACAATATTATGATCAGTATCAATTTTCTCCAATATGATCATACCTTCTTTCACCATTTTCCTTATGAAATGGTACTTAATACAATGTGCTTCATGCAATCGTGAAATGTTGGATTCCTCACTAAGTGAATAACACTTTGACTATCATAATGCAAAGTTATCTTCCCCTATGTCATCTTGAATTCATCCATCATTTACTCTATCCATATTTCCTCTTTACTGACCTCAGTTGCTACCACATATTATGCTTTAGTGGTTGATAAGGCCACCACTAGCTGCAACTTATATGTCCAGCTTGTAACTCCATCAGCAAGAGTGAAAGCATATCATGTAGTAGAATTTAGTCCATCTCTATCTCCACCATAATCAAAAGCTGCAAAACCTTTAATTTGTAAATATGTCGATCTGTAGCAAATAACAGCATCTAAAGTGCCCCTTAAATATTTTTGTTTCCACTTCACAACATTCCAATGCTCCTTACTAGGATTTCCCATGAATCGGCTAACAACTCCTACTAGTTGGGAAATATTTGGTTTGGTGCTCACCATGGAAAACATGAGGCTCCCTAATTCTAATGAATACAATACACGAGACATGCTTGTCTTCTCTACTTCTGTGATAGGAAAATGTTAGGAAGACAACTTGAAGTGTGCAGTAAGTGGGGTACTAATTGATTTTTCATTCTGCATATTGAAGCACAATAAAATATTTTCTATACATGAATTTTGACTTCACCGGATATTCCTACTTATTTTGTCAATGCGTATCTTCATCCCTAGAATTTGATTTGTTTCTCCTAAATCCTTCATTTCAAATGTCCTACCCAATTAAACATTACGATTAATGGTGTTCTTAATGTAGGGTCCTACAACTAGCATATCATTAACATACAACAACAAGATAATAAAATTTGCATCATTAAACCCCTTATAATATGCACAATGGTCAGCTTCACTTCTACTAAAACCTTGGCTCTTCATGAAGGTGTCAAATTGTATGTACCACATCCTTAGCACTTGTTTCAATGCATATAGATATTTCTTGAGTCTACAAAACAAATGCTCTTTGCCTCTTTTTTTGTATCCCTTAGGTTTATCCATATAAATCTCTTCCTCGAGATCACGATGAGAAAAGTAATTTTTACATCCAATTGCTCCAACTCTAAATCATGTGCTACTATGAGTGCAAGTAAAACCCTTACAGTAGTTAGCTTGATAACTAGAAAGAAGATTTCATTAAAATATATACTCTACTTCTACACATAACCTTTTGCCACCAAGCACGCTTTATAACATTCCAGAAACCCATCATTGTTCTTATTTACTTTATACACCCACTTATTTCCAACAACCTTTATTTCAAGTGGGAGATCCACAAGTTCCCATGTTTCATTCTTGTGTAGTAATTTAATTTCTTCATCCATGGCTTTCCTCCATTTATCTACATTCTCAGGTTCTCTAGCTTCCTGAAATGAACTAAGTTTACCATCAAAAATTAACAAAGAAAAAGAAGATTGAAAATTAGGAGAATACATTTCTGGATGTCTCTTGGGACGTGTAGATATTATGAGTTATGGCTTATGAACTTGTTGTTCTCCATGCTAATCAGAAGCTTCATTTTCATCTTCTCATTTCTACTTCAACGAGTACAATCTCAAGTGACTTTTGTACCTCCTTACTTTGCATAGATTTTTCATTAAAAATAGCTTCTCTTCTAATAATTACCTTGTGGTCAGTAGAATCACATAGTCTATACCCCTTTATTGTATTATTATAACCAAGAAAAACACATTTCCTCATCGTAGCCAAAGATATGCAAATGAAAATAATCAACTAGCTTACCACACAAAACCTCTTATGGAATTTTTCCATCCAATGCAGTTGTAGGTGATCTATTAATCAATTATGTAGTTGTATTATTAGCCTCTACCCATAATCCATTATCCAACCCATATGTGCTAAGCATGCTTCGTTCATGTTGCATGATTATCCGATTCATCCGCTCAGCGACACCATTTTGTTGTGGAGTATATGGAACAATATTTTGGTGGTTAATTGCTTCCTCCATACAAAATTTATCAAATTCCTAGGAGCAATACTCTCCTCCATTATCCGATCGAAGACATAAAACAAACTGGACCAAAATTTTCTCTACTCGTGGCTTGAACTCCTTAAATTTCTCAAAGGCTTCCGACTTATTTTTCACAAAATACACCCACACTCTTCTAGAATAATTATCTATAAAAGTTAGAAAATATCTAGAATAATTTATGGACAGAGTGGGAACTAGTCCAAATATATCATAATGAATAAGTTGTAAAAGGTATGAACATTTAACAGATCTCACAGTAAACTGAACTCTTTTGTAATTACCAAAAAGGCAGTGCTCACCCAAGTCTAAAATAGAAGACTTAATCCCAGAAACCATACCTCGATCATGCAAAATTTTCAAACATTTTTCATTCATATGTCAAAGTCGTTGTTTCCATAGCATCACTATATCCATAACATTCCCTGAGTCTGTTGTTCTTACATGATTTGTCATTATATCACCCCACAAACGATACAAGGTTCCATAATATTCTCCTTTTGCTACCTCTAGGGATCCTTTGTTAATCTTGCAAGGATTATCACCAAAGGTAATATAATACCCCCATTTAATCACCATCTTGATTGAAAGAAAATTCTTTTATATATTCGGTACATGCTGTACACCACACAACTTCATTTCTCTCACATTGTCTTGTTTAATTGTAATATTCCCTCTTCCCACAATTCCTAGAAGATGATCATCACCCAAGTAGACCATCCCGCCACTATAGGGCTTATATTTGATAAACTAGTCTCTGTGTGGAGACATGTGGAAAAATGCACATGCGTCCAAAACCCAGGCATATAAAAGAGATATAATATTACTGAGACAAAAATCCTCACATTTTGTTTCTTCTGAATCTGTTATCTAGCCTCAACTGATGGTTGATCTGACATTGTATCCTTCTTTTTCTTCTTCGGATGCCAACGATACTTCCTTGAGTGCCATGGTTTCCCACAATTCTAGCACTTCCCTTTCAACTTGCATCCTTTGGACTTAGATCTGAAATGTTATCTACCTTGCTAACCCATTTCACTAAACTAGCCTCTCACAAATAGGGCTTCATTGGTTAAGGGTTCTAGAGGTGATTTTCTCCTCGACTCTTCTCTTGATAAAGCAGCTACCACACCATCAAGTTTTATAGTTCCTAACGATGAGTTGGTGATAGTCACCACCATATAATCCCAAGTATCTAGGATGGAACAAAGTAAAATTATCACTTTGTCCTCATCCTCTACCTTTACAACAACTGAGACCGGTTTATTGATAAGGGTATTAAACTCGTTAATATGATCTACCACAATTGAACCATCTTTCAACCTTAGATGATAAAGTTGTTTTTAGGAAAACCTTATTTGTTGAAAATTTAGTCTCATACAGTTTCTCAAGTTTATCACAAACGGCTTCCACAATCTTTTCTTCAACAACATTGAACAAGTCGGAGTCTGCTAGGCAAAGACAAATTGTAGAAACCGCCTTCCTATCCAGCTTTATCCACCCCTAATCTGTCATCTCGCTTGGGTGTTTTGCAAATGCTTTCAAGCTAAAGCTTGGTCATTTTGAACCAACAAATCCTCCACCTTCATCTTCCATAGGGAGAAATTATTGCCATCAAACTTCTCAATCTCGAACTTGGATAAACCTCGTGTCATTATTGTAGCTCTCACTCACAGAAAACCCTATGCCTGCAATTTTTATAGGCTTTGATACAATATAAAAATAGAAGCAAACAACAATAACAATAAAACACAAGATTTACATCGAAACCATGTTAAGCAAAAATAAAACCATGGGGCAATGGAAGCTTCAATCATGTATTATTACTCGACAAAAAACTTACAATGCTTTATCCTCTTGTGATTGTTATACCACACTTAGTGGGGCATCCCTTTTCCAAACAAACTGTTGCTTTATGATGCTAATCAAAAATTCCTGATGCCTAGCCTATATTTTCTGCTCTTGGGCCTCCTCTTTCATGGAAAAGATGTGCGTGATGATCAGAATGTGATAGTATTCTAATGTAGCCCCTTCTCTGGGTCCATATTTTGTCCATCCATCCATCTGTTTCACTCCATTAAAACTAGTCTGCATCCTTGGTCTAAGGTTGTTGAAATTGAGCTTTTGGTCTCCCCTATGTGACCCCTTCACCATGAAGGACTCCGTGTTCTCCCCTCATGTCTCGGCTCTTATATGTGCGACAAAATTCTTTGAATCCTTATGTCTTTCTTCTTAGAAATATGCTTGATTGACTATGATTTACTAGGAGAATTGGTATTCTGAAGTATTATGTTTTCCTTGTCCATTACCCCTAATGTTGGACTATGAACCTAGGATTACTGCCATCTAACCCTATTGATCTCTTTCTACTTGTAGACCCTTGTGGATTGGGTGTGAGATAAGGTTGACATAGTTTCCAGAAGTGTACTCCCTAGACTTGAAACAAGTTCCCCCATCCTTGAAATTGGTTAATGGTTGGAAGGGTAGGTACTTGAATTAAAAGGTAATGCATATTTGCTCTAAACAAGCATTGCTGTGGCAACTCCATTGGGCATATGGATGGTTATTGGCTACAGATCTAAGGCTATTTCATCACTGGTGGTTAGAAGACATCCAAGGATAGTAGCTTTCAATCATTAGCTAACTAAAGGATAAGAAAAGAAAAGGTCTCAATGTGAAATATCCAAAAAAGTGAAATGAAAGAAAAATGAAAATGCATATGAATAAAGGGGGAGTTTCTAAAGTCAAAGGTGTATCATCTTCTAGCACATCATCAATTTGTGAGACACATGTTCCCTAATGTTTTCCTAAGTAGTGGAGATCACATAGACCCCTTTTATTCCCAAAGCTTGAATCAATCTAGTCTCCTTAGACCATCAAAATTTTCACTTGACTAACCATGGTTGCCCATCTAACTCACCCCATGGAGGAACCTTGTCCTTGCAAGTACTTGAATATTATTTTAGAATCTAATTAGTTTCTCAAAAACATGTTTGAATATACTTGTGGTGTAGGTATATCATCATGTATATGTGACTAGCTATGTAATGAGTCAACTATGATGGTTATGTATGCTTGCTATGTATCTGTTCACATGGACACCCTTTGTTGTTGGTCCATCAGGACATTCATCGTTCTTGTACATCATCTTTCATATGCCATGAAAGAATTACCAAGATATCTATAATTTCTCAGTGTTTCAGAGCATGTATGTCAACCCTCTGAGGGTTGAAAAGGAGGTTTTCCATATTTGAATATCTGCAAGGTATATTTGTGATGTAAATGCATATTTGGATACCCATTTGGAATTTTTCCTAAGAAAGTGAAGTCAAAATGATCATTACTACCTCGTATCATGGACTTCTAGAAAGGTGTCGAGATTCTCCCTAGTATAGCAGGTGCATATTTTCATGGGCATGCATATGAAGGTTATAATAGATATTTTGAAGATATAAATATAGATTTGGGCACCTTACTAGCCCTTCTACATATTCCAGCCTTTGCATGTCACTTCCTATTTTCAATTTGACCATATCTTACAGGGGCTCCTCTATAATGTCAGTAAATAGGTTGGCAGAGTAATGAACATGCATGGAAATGAAATATCTTCTACTATGACAACGTTTTGGGTTATTTGGGCTCTCGGGAGAGCTATGAGCTCAAAAAAACTCTTTGCTTCCCCATTGTTGTCCATCTTGTCAATTTTCAAGCATGTGGGGGTGTTTCGTAGTTAAAAAACAAACTTAATATGGATTAATTAAGTGCAAGCCTAAAGTTTTTCATTAAAAAATTCTTAATTTGTGCCTAATAATTCACTTAAGGGATAAAAGTGCACATGAAAGTCTAATTTTGAGTTGAGATCGTACTTTTCTATTTTTTACAAATTATTTAAGCCAAAAAGGCCTTCAAGGAAGGGTTTTGCACACATGTGGAGGTAAAATTGATGAGTTGGAATCTTGGCACATAAGTTAATTCATATCAGGATCTTAAAAAGAAAACTCAAGTGGAGATTAAGGCCCAAACGTGTGACTTGGAAAAATATTAATTATTGGTTGTTAGGGTCAAAGAGTGGAATGAGGAAACAACCCATGGTTTCCTAAACCACCCATGGTGCTTTTCCCCTTGTATTTGGATAGCCCCATGGTATTGGAAATTTTTAAATATTTGTCTACATCAAGAAAGGGAGGCAAAGGCACCCTCACCAACAACGAACTGCTCAAGCAACACATGGTATTTGTGAATGGTTTCTTGCTCGCCCTTGGTATTTGACGCAGGTATCTTGGAGACCCATGGTATTACAAATATTTTACTATTTTTTATTCTCCAAGCCAAGGAGGTGCCTCAAACCCTAGGACGACTTGCTATTTTGGAAAATACTTTATTGTATGAGAGTGGTGCTAGACCATTGATCTTGAAACCAACTCCTTGGGATGATCATCACCCTAGAATTTTTCTCCAAAGGAAAATCAACCTCCCTACTTCTCTATAAAGAGGGTCATTTTCACTTGCAAAGGGATAATTTTTGTGTATGCAATAAAACTTATATAATTTGTCTCTTCTCTCTTGTCTTTGTAATATTGATCACTATGTGTTTCACTAACAATTTCTTAAGCTTCTTGTACGGTCTAGACTGTTTTCTTGATTTTAGAAGTAGCCAAATGTCTCTTTATGCCCAAACAGTCTTTACAAGGCATTCGTATAAAGTATTTTTCTCCATTTAAAATATATCCTAATCTTCTTTTGATTTTGTAGGCACTTGGACAAATCCTATTGAAAGGAGCTTCAAAGTAATAAGGAGAAAATGTGTTTCTTATGATTTTGTAGGTACTTAGACATGTTAGGATATTCCTATACTCCATCTTAGTCCCACCAGTATTTTGATCATTTACATTTTCAGTCATGCATGCACTTTTAGGGTTTGCATGCATCATTTAGGGTTTGCATGCATTCCAGTCATCTGTCCAGCACCTAGTCCTCAGTTAGCCAGCCCCTGAGAGCTTCTCACTAATTAGTTTTAGCCCTCCAGTTGCTTAATGCACCCTTCTTCCTTGATTTTAGGAAGCAACTCGCCCTTCTTCACCTACTAGTCCAGTTGTCTTCAGTTACACTCAGTTATACTTAGTTACACTCAGTTACACCTGCCAGACTTAGTTTGACTAATGGTTGATAGTTACTTAAGCATTGATGACTCCACTGATGATGATGAAGACTTCCAGTTGTGCTCCGATGACACTCTAGTGATCTTTTGATCACTCCTTGAAGGCTAATTCGAATTGCCACCTTAGGCATTCAAATTCCTCATGCATTGTATTATTTATTTGTCCATTTGTGATTAATGAATTAGTGTGTGTGAAGTATTATTGCTTCTATCCTAGTTCTACTGTACCATATTATTATGTTGCTCATTATACTGTATTGACCACTCTTCTTCTATTTTCTTGCTTAATCATAATCATTCTCTTGTGAGGTGTACATCATCTCTTAGATATGCTGTGAGGATTTTCACATGGTATCAGAGCATGTTGAGAGTATTGTTTATCTCCATTCTTGAGATTTTTTTGTAGGTTATTACCAAGATTTTGAGTGCAGCAGTTTTTGCAATTTTGCAGCAGTAGCAGTTGCAGATATTCTCTATTGTTTTTGCAAGTCTTCTACAGCTTCAATGAATTCAAAAGAAATCCCTCATCTTTCTCCACTCAACTATGATGAATGGAAACCGAAAATGATAGCATATTTGAAGAGCCATGATCTCTTTGACTGTTGTTTTGAAAGAGAGTTCGAATCTTCTGAAGAGAAGATTGATTGGTTAAATAAAGGTGACGGAGCCTTTGGATCAATGATGGATGCTATGTCTGAATGGATGTTATATGACCTCCCTGATTTTTCATCACCAAAAGAGCTATGGGCTCATCTTGATGTAATATTTGGCAGAAAGAATGAAGGAATTGGTCCAAACCCTTTCGAGAACAAGCCCAGTGACGCATTCGCTCCCCTTGATGGTCTCTCAGATCATGAACCAGTATCATCTCATATTGAAGTTGTCCACAAAGAAAATGCAGATTCTACACTCATGCTCCAACTTTCTTCTCTTTATGTGCCAGCTCACACTCTAGACATTGCAGAAGGTCCTAAATCCTCTCTTGCACCAGAGTCTGTTGGTTTGCATCATGATCACATGATTATTTCAGAGGTCAAATCAGCTATTGAAGATAATGCATTCGCTCTCCTCAAGCAATCACCTCTTATTTACTACTATATGATCATTATTCCATGCTTTCAGAAGGTTATTGAAGAATATGGCCATTGCCATTCGCTTGGGATAATTTCTCATGCACATCATGGTTTTGATGTCACCCCTGTTGGTTCAAAGGAGATCTCAAGAAACCATGGCCATTCGCTTGGGATAATTTCTCATGCATCTACTGGTTTTGATATCACCTCTCATGGTTCAAAGGAGATCTCAAGAAACCATGATTCAAGTCTTGGATCTAATTTGGATTCTAAGCAATTACTACTTGGGATAATTTCTCATACATATGACGGTTTTGATCTCACCCCTGCTGGTTCAAAGGAGATCTCAAGAAACTATTTTTTAAGTCTTAAATCTGATTTTGATTTCAAACAAACATGTAATAGTTCTTTTTGGCATAATCTCACCCATGGTGGTTCGAAGGAGACGACAAAAGACTATATGCACATTCAAAGATTTGATCCTACCTCAGCTAATTCGAATCACAGGTTCAAGGATCATCCTCATACTTTTGGATTTGTTCTCATCACATTCGATCTGAAGAGCAAGTACAAACACATGCTTTTTGGGCATGATCCACTTCTTCCCAAGAAGAAGATACCTCCAGACATATGACCAAGCATCACACCTGATTGAGTTTGGAGCATTTTTTTTATGTGTGCCTTATAGTCTATTTTTGAGGGGGGGGGTATTTTTCCCATGAAATTTTCCCCACTTCCTTGGTTTATTGACTGTTATTATTCATTGTATTGGGTGACCTTTGGTCTTAGTTACCAAGGCCCAGGATGGATTAAGAGGGGGTGTTAGGATATTCCTATACTACATCCTAGTCCCACCAGTATTTTGATCATTTACATTTTCAGTCATGCATGCACTTTTAGGGTTTGCATGCATTCCAGTCATCAGTCCAGCACCTAGTCCTCAGTTAGCCAGCCCTCGAGAGCTTCTCACTGATCAATTTTATCCCTCCAGTTGCTTAATGCGCCCTTCTTCCTTGATTTTAGGAAGCAACTCGCCCTTCTTCACCTACCAGTCCAGTTGTCTTCAGTTACACTTAATTACACTTAATTACTCGGTTACACCTGCCAGACTTAGTTTGACTGATGGTTGACAGTTACTTGAGCATTGATGACTCCACTGATGATGATGAAGACTTCCAGTTGTGCTCTGATGAAACCAGTTGTGCTCCGATGACACTCCAGTGATCTTTTGATCACTCCATGAAGGCTAATTCGAATTGCCACCTTAGGCATTCGAATTCCTCATGCATTGTATTATTTATTTGTCCATTTGTGATTAATGAATTAGTGTGTGTGAAGTATTATTGCTTCTATATGAGTTCTACTGTACCATATTATTCTGTTGCTCATTATACTGTATTGACCACTCTTCTTCTATTTTCTTGCTTAATCATAATCATTCTCTTGTGAGGTATACATCATCTCTTAGATCTGTTGTGAGGATTTTCACAAGACAGATCCTATTTAAAGGAGCTTCAAAGTAATAAGGGGAAAACGTTTTTCTTATTAAAATTCAATCTTCACTATAAATTATAAACCCTAAATGCTATTCATCCTGCTTAAAACCATCTCAATTTTAGTAAGTTCTTAATAATCAAAATCCAAGTATCTTTTGTAGTGATTTGTTAATTGGAAATCCTTATCACTATGTTGGTTTTCCATTCATAAATCTAATTTCTTTTAGATTTTATGTAGGCTTGATCTCATTGATTATAATGTATATATGTCTACTAGAGTTAATAAATTCACTAAAAAACTAGATTTTCTCATTTCCCAAGTATTTTCACTAGTCATTTTGCTTTATTAAACTTATAATCAGTGCGACTGGGGTTAAATCTCGTGATTAGTCAAGATCCGAGTAAGGCGGTTCAGATCCGAGAATTTCATTGACGCAAGGTTGAAAAGGGTTCTAAAAAATAAATCGATCTGATCAAATTGCAAGCACCGAGATCTACTAATCTCATTTAACAAAAACCCTCAGTAAACATCGTTTTCTTTATACTTGAAACCCTCACTTGATAAATTTTGGATTTGTAAAAAATTTCTAGCATCGATCTCATTATGGGTTTTATCTATGGTAAGTATACTGAGATCAATCACAATTTGGATGAAAGCAATACATTATATTCTCTTATTCTGTCGTATTTCTATCATGAATTATCACAAGCACCAAATATCCTTTGTTGACAAAATTAATCCTGTAGATCTGAGGCAAAATTAATTAGTGCTAAAATTGTTGCTTTCTTTCTTTAAATCGTTGTTTTGAATGTATAATCTTTGATTCTCATACAGCTTGCTTCACAGATCTTACGAATCACTGCAAACTGCCTCTGCCTCAATGTCGCCACAGTTAAAAGGTTGAAATTTCATTCTCAAATCATTATCCTTTTTATACCAATTTTGGATTTGAAATTTGCTCATTTCGGCTTAAAATTTATATGTAAAGGCAAGTGTGAATGGTATTCGTCTAGGCATGTCACTCATACTAACACTACCAAAGGAGTGGCCCATATATGTGTTGATTAATTTTGTATCATTCCGAATATAGATTTAAGAGTAGAGTATATTGAAATTTTGGTGTAAACCCTTTTCCACATAAATTTTATTAGAGTCATATGATTCTACTTGTTGACAATTGATTGAAGCAAACAAAATATCTTGGCCTTCTAACCTGATCACCATTCTTTAGTCACTTTCATAACACTGTTGAGCCTATTTTAAAAGTATATGACATTTACACAACATAAGTGCTAAGATCAATGCCCTATTTCACAGCCTAAAGATCTACTCTAGGATATCCATTATGTTTTCTTAGGCATAAATGTTGATTCAAAACTCTTAGTATAAGATGAGTGGATAGAATATGATCTCTATTTGTTTGCCCAAATCGTTGTTCAAATGTCTTATCTTTATGCTCTAATGAATAGTGTTTGTTGTTGTCCCATATTTCCAAGTATTAAAGTTAAGTAGTTTGATTAAGTATCATAGCTTATTTCATTGTTATTGTTTATTTGGATGCTTTGAAATTTGGTAACCTGAAGTATACATTTGCAAACAGTGCATAGGGTTAGAGTTAGGGTCATAATTAAATACATAAGTTCATAATTTTTTTTCTGTTACAAAGAGTTACATATTTACTTTGGGGGCCTTATTGGTACTTGGTTAATAAGTTATTTGATGAACTTTTGGTAATAAGTTTAACAGGATGGTATACTAACTCCTTGAATGATAATCTATAAATTGTTATATGACAAATAATTCATGAGTGGATGAATTGCTAAGTGAAAGAATTGAAGTTGGGTTGCTAAGATCTTATAGCCAAACCTAAGATTGAACTTATTTACATATACTCAGCTAGCTAACTATCTTATGGTTTGGATGAAATTGCTAAGTAAGAGGTTAACAATGGAATATTGAGAAGGTCTTGCTCTCAATTATCTTCTCATTATCTCAAGTGAATGTGGCTTGATTAATAAGAATTACTTGCCACCAATATAATCATAAGAGGACTTGGTATTAGGGATATTGGTCACTTTTTGCTCATATTGGAAAGATTGCTTGTTATTTAATATATTGGCAAATATATTTTATTGGCAAGTTAATGACATAAGGATATTGCATGTTATTGATCTTTACCCTTTGTAAATAAATATTTATTGACTTATATAGGGTCTAGAATCATTAATATTGCTATCATATAAGTTGCTTAAACTCATATATTGTGGAAGTTACTAACTGGATACTTGTTAGCATTATTTATCAATGAAGTATATCTTTTAAATGCTAGATCTTTTATTTCAATGCTATTGATGATTAATGCTTAACAGTACATTGTGAAAGTCTCATTGCGGACAAATATCATTAGCGGAGATTATGCATGTCATTTTATTGCTTAAATCGACAATTGGGTTTTGAGAGTAGAAAACTTGTTTCGGCATCTATAAAGATCTTCAAGAGTTGTCGTTAGGCAAGTAAAACTATGGTCTAAGCGAACTCTTCTAGTACGTTGACCACTGTTGGGACACATCTCCTTGCATCCTCGTCAAGTGAAAGATGTTGGACATCCCATCTGACTCTAGTCTAGTACCCCTAGTCGAGTAGTACTGCATTAGAAAACACTGAGCACAAACTTGGACACCGCATACCTTGAGTATATTGGGGACTCTTTAGGAATCGTGGAACCAACCTATCGATTGTCTTGTTGTTCTAATGCACTAAGAACAACATTAAGGAAGATTAGTGCTCTGAGAGATTGGGTCAAGTGTCACTGTTAGACCCCACATGTGGATCGAAGAGCTTCAACACCTTGATAATCTTTGTGATTTATAAAGCCTTGGGATTTTTTGAAGTCCGTTTGTTTATTTCATTTTGCAAGTGCTTTGTATGTATCATTTATTTATATTGCATTGATCATTTAATATTGAATTATGTCTTTTATACTTCATTGAATATCAAAGTAGGCACATTAACATAAAAATATAGCTAAGTCGGTATTTGGGGCTAGATAGGTCATCTTTCAGCCTTAGAAAAAGATTGGCTATGGTCTCTCCCTTAGTTAGTCTAGGTTCGCTTGTCGTTGGGCCTGTGAAACCTAAAAGTAGATTCCCTTTCGGTAGTGACACAATGTGTTGGGAATCTGTAGTTGTGTCAGTTTAGCAACGGATTCACTTGCCAATCTTGGGGTTGCTAGGTTATGCATTAACAATGATATAATGTCAGAGGTCACTTCCATTTTATACAACACATATAAGGGTTCCAAAAGGAACTAAAACACACTAGAAGGGTCTAGAAATTTTTGCCCCAAGGGGTCCTAGCAAGCCCCTATGACCCCCCGCACACCGATGCATACAAATCCCACAGTTAGATAGTCGTGTACCTCTACATGAAAAGTTTAGAGATATGAATATTGACTTCACCTCTTAACATCAATGAGTATAATAAATATCACAGCACTTGCACATTTAACACCATCTCCAGCTAGACACATCAAGGCACGTGGACCATCTAAACATGCTAAAAGGATCTCTAGCCAATTATCTATGGAGAAGCCACAGATCTCATCTTAGGAATGGGGAAGCCACATATCTCATCTTACAAACAATATCTATGATATGATCACCAACCATAATTGATTAATATATCACCCATGTCGATCAAGGGGTAATAGTCCATACAATGTTGTACGATTTCTACAAACATAAAATTATGTGTAGTATATACAATCCCTTACAATTTATACAATTCAGTGCAATCGTACAATTCTGTACGATTCGTATAGTCCATACAATTCTATATAATTGTATAGTTATGTACGAATTTTTTTATGTTGCTTCGGGGAAAAAAAATTGAAATAGCACTTGGTTTCAACAAAACCCTTTCAACTCTTTGATGTGTTATGCTAGCAATCTTTCAATATGTCTGTGTCGATAGCAGTCCCTAAGTCTTCCTCTCTCCATGTTTTTGAGGCTCTAGTTGAGCTTTGATACCATATAATAGAAATCAAGCACCTAAAGAAACCAAGAAATAACTCAGAAGGGTTATCGTAATATATTGCATAGAAGAAAGCTTTCTTATATAGGGTTATAATGAAGTCGAGTCAATCCACTTTATAAATGTCAGATAGACTGAAATATATAATAAAGCAAAATAAATCATAAAGCACAAAACAATATAAAGTCAGAAATGACTTTATTAAAGCCTAAGTCTAATATCTAATTGACCATTATATAAAGCTATATTCTACTTTAGCAAGGATTTTGTTTTACGTTAATATGACTTCTAGTGCAAAACAATAAGTAAAAAGTCAAAGAATGCAATTGCATATATGTGTAATAATTCCATTTTTGCAACAATTTTGAGGCACCTATGAATTAAGTATTACAAATATCAAAAGTTGGCATTCCAAAGTTTTATTTGGGGTGCAAGTTCCTAGGTTGATAATAACGTATCCCTTGTTGAGGATCTTGTTCCATGCCAATATGACTACTCGGTGTGCAAATCAAAGTAAAATTAGAAAATGAGATTTTGTGTTTGTGATAAAAATGGCAACAATTGTGCGACACATGGTGGGTCACTTCAGTGCAACCATCATCTAGACATAACGTACTTAGTGGTTGATTATTAATGTTGAAAGTTTACTTCTCAACAGCATAACATATGTGTCAAAAATTTAAAATGCACATCATAAATGTATAATGCACTTCATTTCTAGAATGTAAGTATTTATGGTATGTATGTTTTTTATGGTGAAATCTATTAAAAACACATGCAAGTGGTTATTGATTTTTCAATTATCATTCCTATGTGCTTTATGAGGCCCCTTTCTTATGATCATTGTCTATGCAATGCCTTGAATGCAAGGGCAACAATTATGAGACATGGGTGCACCAAAAGCCTTGCCAAACCATTAGTTCACTTTGCACCCACTACTAACATTTGTCTAGATATCCCTCTATACATTGTTGTTCCCCTTGCTTATGGTTGTCTTTGTCATGTCTTCTTAAACACAAGCTTACTAAATTACAATGGTATATTCCTTGTTGAGTATTTTATTCTACAATAATATCAGTACTCCTTTCATAAAATATAAAATAAATATACAAAGAGATTTTGTGAGTATTATATAAGTATGTGTACGTAATAATGTTACATTGCCAACAATCTTAAGACATGAGTGATTTACAAAGCACTGCATGTACCAAAAGCTTTGCCAGTCCAAAACTTGGCTTTGGTGTGCAAGTTGCACTACCTTTGGGATGTACGATCCTAAGTTGATTTAATGGCATCCTCCCTCACTTTATAACTAACATTGCTTGGAAGTGCCTATTAGTTGTATCCCTTTTTTCCCACATGGTTGAAACATATAATAATTCATGTTCTTCATCTATCCTCATATGACTAAAACATACATGGACCTAGGTTATTAGCCTATGTTCCCACCAACTCCATTTCCAACATCACTTGTTCGTATAAGTACAAATCAAAGTAAGAATATAGAGAGTAGCACTTACATGTTGATCCCATCAAGCATATAGTGAGATGGCACATTTCTTGTTGTACCCAATTTGGGCATCGTTCCTATCAAGAATAATCCTATAATCGTAGATAACGACTTACTAAAATATATATGTCAAGCATTGATTCATAAAATATAAAACCTATCACTGCTTTATTATAGAGATAAAACTAACGTTAATTTCTGATAAACCAAGATCAATTTTTCATCACCAACTGTAAGCCTGGAACCACAGTTTATCATGATGCACATCAATATACTTTTGATTATAAGCAAAATTCAGATTTGCATACCCAGAGTTTTCAACATACCTAATGTATTTGTCTCCTTACATTGAATTAACTCTCTAGAAATGGAAGTTTAATGTTTTAGAAGAGTAATGGTGCAGTAAAAGAGTAATCATAGACATGAGGAAAATGAGGAAACATGCTGCGATGAGGAAAATGAGGAAACATGCTGCGATGAGGAAAATGGCAGCAGCCTTCATCTATGAATAATAATCTACCCTTTAGGATAGATTCTTGCATTTATTGGACACTAATTTGTTGCATTTAATGTAAGATAAAAACCAGCTGTTTATGTATGTTCATTTTCTTAAATGATTATATTTTTGGCTTTTGCAATTTCTTTCTTTATCTTTCAAACATTCACTGTTCTTTGAAATAAGGATATCTTCTAGAATGTTGAAAATGCAATTTACCATTTCATTAGTCAAGTCAATGGCACATTTTGTCACCCTTTGAGCATGGCAAGTAGTTAATGGAGGGAAACTTTGCTGATGACTAGCTGTTTACTATAGTTAAACGGAGGAACATAGCAAAAGTAATACAATATATATACATTCCACAAAACCTTTGTATCGTAAGTCCAGTGGAAGAAGACAACAATGTTCAAGCACTTAACTAGTTTCCAATAACATGGCCGGCCATGGATCAAGCATATCAAGATCTTTAATCCTTAGGGAACACAATTAGCCAACAGAAACATAGCAGTTTGTTCTAGATGGAATAGAAAGAAAAAAAACCAAGATTATTGGGTCCCTAAACCAATCTCTCCTGCAACACAATACCAAGTTATCACAAGGATACTCTCCACATGTGATATCTATTGCTCTTCATGTTGGCTTCCATGCAAATTTATATACAAAAATATTATTGCAGTCATACAAGCTTCCTCATGGAGTGGTGAGAAAGGGAGAAAGAACTTTCATAGGTCAAGAGCCAGGGGTATCTGCTTTAATAAGTACTCTTTAGCAGTCATCCAAGCTAGCCCAAAATGGCAAGCCCAAGGATAAATAATGTAGTATAACACATTTCCATATTTGAGAAGTGGTTTCTGGGGGCATTGCATTAGCCATTGACAATATCGACGTTTCGAACCCAAATTGGGGTTCATCTTCAGGACAATGAGTCCATTTCCATATTTTTGAAAGGGAACTAGCCAGGCAGAAGTGACTTTGATGAACAAGTATTAAAGCCCAATTCAATCATAATAATAGTGAGAGATAATTGCTCTTGAAAAAGTCATTAAGGTAGTTCTTAATCCTTTGTCCAACAAGCTAGCCTTAAAATCCCCCATACAGTGGTGGAAGGGCTGGCATTGGAAATTGGAATGCCTCCAAGTCCTTCATGAGACTAACACTCTCTAATGCACACTAATGGAAGACATGAGGAAATGTTGAAAAACACTAGCAAGCTAAATGTATTTCCTTTGTTCCAAAGAGAGAATCCAAGAAAAATGACTCTTATAAGGCATCCTTTGTATGGTCTCTATTGCACAAAGGCCTTGCTCTAAGGCCTAGATTATCAAAACGAGGTGTAATTAAGGCCCCCTAATGCCCTATTCATGGCCCAAATGAAATTATTATGCACGACTTCTAGTGCCATAGTAAAGGGCCACTTTGTGAAAAAGGATGGCAAATTTATCAAAGATGAAATCTATTATGGGTCTACACAATTAAAGGATATTTAACCATGGTACAATGGCAAGTTTTTGGATTTGTAGTTGTCTTTCATATCCCAAAAGGAAAGAAATATTCCATTTCACAATAAGCTCCAAAAATATAATAATGATTCATATGCTGACTACCATAACAATTGCCAACTGTTACACGCAGAACCAAAATCAAATTAAAAAGGTGGCCATGGAACCAAAACATCTCTCAAAGTGTTCAGTCCAAGAAAGGTATATACAATGCTAAATAATGTAAACAGTAATCATTCAGTCTTCCAAATAAATCTCGATCACATAATATATGAGAAGGATACAAAAATGTAACAAAGTAATTGGTAATATAGGGAACTCATGCTTACTAGAAAAAAATCTCTAATTGACAACAGGCATCAAATTAGATCCAAAAAACATGTAATATAATCACTGCAGCATACCCAAAAAGAAAATCAAGCCAACGTATTCCCAGTTTCTTTTGTAGAAAATGATCCTTTGTCATCTTGTTGCTCAGATGCAAAGATGGACCGCTGCAACTAGCAGCTAAGATCACATGTTTATAATCTCTAATAGTATAGGTTTGAAGCCATAGTGGGCAGCATTAATCCTTGGCTCATCCATCAGACATGCTTGACCTTATTGTTCCCTTCCTGTGCACATAAGCCAAAATAATTCTCAAGCTGCTTTCCTTTCAATACTCCAACTAAAAAGTTTCCATCAATCCGATCGGAGCAAGTATGCATCTGGTTTCATTTTTACATATGCTGGAATATATGGAGATATAACCACAAAAGCCATAAACAATGTGAACTGTCACAGAATAAAAGAATCAGAGTAAGATGCATGGAATTCTAACAAATATTCCAACAAGCATTGTCAAAACAGTGAGCTGAAAAAGCCTGAGATGACCTTTTCATAAGATCACCTAAATAGTTCCTCTTTATTTCTAAATCAAGCTCAAATGTTTGGGAGAAATGTTACCAATAGAGGCAATGTTAAGAAACTCCATATTGGCCACAAGGCCAAGCAGAACCTGCAGAATATAACATCTTAACAATCAATTTCTATTAATGCATAACTTTAAATCTTAGATACTATAATTATTCAGCTGAAATTCGACAAACCATACAAACAACCAAATCATATACTAGGAAGCACAATGTGAACATATATCATAAACAAAATGCTAGAGAAATAAACAGTATAAACAATACTCACAGAAAAAATGCTAGGAGGCCAATTACAGTCGCTGTGGGAATAGCAGCAGGAGACAATATCTCCCATCTGTCATCAACTTTGGCCATATCCTTCACCCAAAAGGATAGATATAAAAATATCCCAATGTTGCAGGCGACACATAGTAACCCAAGATTCAATGCTGTTCTGCACCAAAAAAGGAAAGAAATTCTTTAAATACCACTTCTAAACAACAGGCTTGTATTTCGCCATACAGAAACTGCATATATTAATATAGATCTTCTTAATCAGAAAGTACATGGCAATCTTCTATTTGGAATTCATATGGATCTTATGAGAAACTCATAATCAACAGAATCCCAACAGCATTTCAGACTTCAGTACATTGTTCAGAAGTTCGAACACCTTCAGAAACCTCTCACACAAACAAATCACATATCAACACACCGATGTTTTTTACGTGATTAAAACGAGGGAAACAGTCCATGGCCCCAACCAAATAGCTACTTGAGGCAATATATTATGCAAAAAAAAAAAATTACAATGAGTTTCTCACAATTGATTGTCGAGCAAATGACTCTCCATGCTCTTTAAATAGAGATCATGAACCAATCGAGTGTTGAGCCATGGATCAATAGCCGTTAAGATCGAGGTGAAGATGAACCACCGGATCACTCTATGTCTAGAACATATTGTGACCATCGGATTACATAAGTAAAAATGCATACTAATGCATACTAAAGAAACACACTTTACCTAAAGACGCATCATACCAAGTTGATCTTAAATAACTCCTAGATGTTTAAATATCCTAGATCCTCCCTTAAGAACAAATTGGGATAGAATTGAAAGATTTACAAAAGATTTACCCACCCTTAATGCCAAATTCCTGAACTCCTAACATAGATCGAAGTTTAGAAAACTTCACTTCTATAAGAGACTTTGTGAAGAGTCTGCAACTTGATCATCTGAAGGGCAAAAGAGCACTTCGAGAACGTGATCCTAAACAAACTTTCTGATAAAGTGCATATGTAGCTCAATGAGTTTGTTGCGATGATGTTGAACTGGATCTTTGGCGAGCTTGACGACACTCTGATTGTCACACCAAAGGGTAGACGGATGTTGTTGCTTGAATCCAAACTTTGAAAGGATCTGTCGAAGCCACAAAGCTTCTTGACTTGCATTAACTGCGGCTCAATACGCTGCTTCTGCTGAAGAAAGAGCAAGAGCTTGTCGTTTCTTACAAGCCCAAGTAGACTTCCGATCATCAAGGTCACAGACCCAATCTGAATCAGTGAAACCAACCAACAAAGGAGTCCCCCCTGAACTGTAATGAATCCCAAATTGAACTGTACCCCAAATATACCGAAGTATCATTTTTGTTGCTTTCTAATGGCTTTCATGGGACGTTTGCATATATTGAGCAACAAGACCAACAACAAAGGAAATAACAAGTTGGGTATGAGTCAAGTATAAGAGACTACCAACTGCTTCCTCAATGGGTCCATACAACATGCGAAGCAACTGGTGATCTTGTCGATGATCTCTGAGATCAACGTCGAACACGTTCACAGTTCCAGCGAGCCTCTTCTCTTTTGGCTCAAGTTTTAGAGAATCATGAACCAAAAGATACCATGTTCGACTAACACGGGATAGTTTCAGAAGATCAAACACCTTCAGAAACCGCTCACAAAAATAGATCACGGATCAACACACCAATGTTTTTACATGGTTAAAACCCTCGAAGAGGGAAACAGTCCATGGCCCCAGCCAAATAGCTATTTGAGGCAATATATTATACAAAAGAAAATAAATGTTACAACGAGTTTCTCACAATCAATTGTCGAGCAAATGACCCTCCATGCTCCTTAGAGATCATGGACTACTTGGGTGTTAAGACACGGATCAATAGCCATTAAGATCGAGGTGAAGATGAACCGTCGGATCACTCTATGTCTAGAACGTATCATGACTGTCGGATTACATAAGTACAAATGCATACTAAAGAAACACACTTTACCTAAAGACATATTATACCAAGTTGATCTTAACTAACTCCTAAGTGTCTAAATATCCTAACATACATATGTCATATTCATTTTAGCTACAGTCCCAAACTCCAAGCCCAAATGCATGTTCACAATTGCATTTGAATCTTTCATATTGGACATTTGTTGATTAGGCATTCCAGAGGCTTTGTTACCTCTGTGAAAATGCATGTCTTATTTTGCATTTGTAATGGGCTTTCTTCATTTGAGCACATTGACACATACTTTGAAGAATGTTCACATAGCTTACATTACCCTTTGTTGCATCATTGATGCAAACCTTAATCCTAGGTTGAACCCAGAGCCTGAGACCACATGGATGGAGGATATGAACAAGAAGGGAACCTTAGAAGACGAACGCCCTATGACAGAAGATGGCTAAGGCATGACTTAAGGTGAGGTAGCAGTCAAACAAGGCCCAAAAGAGCAAATTCCCTACCTTGTAGGAGGTCCGTAGCATGACATGTGGCAAAGAAAGAAGCTAAAGGAGGAACATCTTGCATGGAACGATACCATGTGGCACTAAAAGCATTCGTATGGTCAAAGAAGGGTCACTGGATGAGCATTTCACTCCAAGGGTGAAAAGATTGATATTTTGGTTGCTTGATCATGAATCTACCCTCTTAAAGAGGGGCATCCCCTTTAACGAGGCATATAAAGCATTCTAAAAGGTCTTTATACTATATAGGGTATTACACATTACTCAAGGCATGTTGTTCATATCAAAGTTACAAATATCGTGTCGGTGAATATATCGCCGAGGGTCCAAAAACAAATGATCGGATTTTTTGGCGAAAATGTTGGCAAACATCGGCAATATATCGGAAAACTAAAAAATAGAAAGAAAACATCTAAAGCAACAAGAACATCAAATAAACACATTGTCACATGAATATGGAAAGAAAACCAATAGATAAGATGTATAAGACGTCTAGTGATACATCACACATAAAAAATGAATCGTGTCCTAAATTCTAAGCCCCTGACTCATGAATCACAAAAAAATACAATCAATGTATCTCATATACAATGAAATCAAGTAAATAACTATTGATTCCCTCTACCCCTTTTACGAGCAAAGGTAGTCGCTCTACCTCTAGAGATAGAAGGCCCTGGTGGTCGTGGGGGTCATAGTGGACTCTATGTATATTTTAAATCGCTATGTATGCATATGTATAATGTATATTTTAAATTAACAAATGAGCAAGGATATTTAAAAAAATGAATGTGAAACATAAATCATAAATCATACATGTCAGCGAATCATTGCCTATATTGGGATCCTATTCATCAATAGCACCATATACCTCCCTCCTCTAGGCTCTAGTCCGTGTCTCTACCTCGAATCTCAAAGTTGATCCTCCAAGAACATTAGTCAATGACTCAACACCTTACAAATTTGATGAAACTTTTGTTATCACATCCATGCTAGCTAGAGCTACCATGTTGTAGATTGTGTGGTCGGGGACCATACTACATTTTTTTTCCAGATCAGAGATCAAATGCCTTTAGAGGGGGCATTCATTGTTTCCAGATTGCCCCGAGCAAAGATATCAGTGGGGACAGAGGGTTTTGCATTGGTCCATACATTACTACAGAGTATTTGCCACAGGGTCACCCTTCCTTGCCGAGCTTTGCATGATCCCATTTGAGAGAGTTACTTTGCCATATTCTGATGAGAGCACTACAGAGTATTGTTGGTTTACCACTTATTGCCCGGATTCAGTAGAGATCCAATTTCAGAGACAGCTTCAGTAGCAGGTATATGGCATGGCAGGTATAGCACTTTATGGTTTATTGCACATGTTGTTGTTTAGACTTGTTTATTTATGATAGTACATGGACTTGACATATGATGTTCGATGTGGTGATCCCGCTTGTTCATTATGATGTGTATGGCCCTGGGTGATGTCAGTCCAACCCATTTTAGTAGACTCGTGTATATGCACACTGGTCCCTACCCCAATATTGGTATAGACTTGGTCATTTCGTCCTCCTTGGCAGCTAACCTTGGATCCACTTGTCACTTCCTTCCACCCATCCGACTCATTCATGTTGATTTCTCCCGACTTGGACCTTGATTTGTGACCTCGAGGATCCCTTTCCCCATTGACCTCTGAGTATACCACGATTCCTTGTCTTTTGTGCATCGGCTCTTTAGTGTGTGAGATGCATTCTCAAACCTAGGATTTGCTCATGTCGGTTGCCCCCGATGTTGCAATGCAGTATAGGATTGTGTAGACTCGCCGGGTGTTCCCCATTGGTCATAGAAGCATGTTCACTTGCCCCCATTACTTTGCAGTATGAGCACTTTGTTATATCTTTTGAGATATGTATGTAGCCCAAAAGGGGCCTTGAAATGTAATGAAATGAAGAAATGTAAAAGAAGCCAAAAAGGCTATGTAAATGTAAAATCAAGCCAAAAAGGCTAAGTGTGAAAGTCAATGTAAAAGTCCAAGTAATGTGTTTTTCAACACACACGGACACAGGTCAGCGATATGTATCAGCTTTGTAGTGGTTATTTCCTCACCTAGTCCTGCGGGGCAAGGAGGTGAGATGGAGTAAGGGACAGCTAATTCTAAGTGTCCCCTAGAGTCTCAAGTTACGGTTTGCCGGACACCCAGTCATGGCGGCTCTAGAAAAGATCCTCACGGAGTCTTCTGAAGGCACGGATGTGAGTTGCAAGGTTCATGTTAGATGATCAGTGGTGGTTTCCCTGCACTATACCCATTTGTGAGGCACCGCCCTTCCCTGTGTTTTATCATGGTATGCTTATGTCAATGGGTCCCGCTCTCCCTGTTTACCCGAGGGGTCACATGGTCTTGGTCCTCGTATTCCCTTATCCTTCACCTTGTTTATCCACCTCACCCAAAGTTAGCTAAGTGGTCAAGTCTGTAAGTTGTGCATAGCATTGAGTCTTTGTTGGGGGTGGTGGACCCACCTCACCCGGGGCTTGTATTTGTTGAGATATTTATGTTTTGATCACCATATCAGCATTATATTGTTTTAAGTGTACTAACGTAAATAAGGAAGCCTTGATGCTTCATGTTGCTTACAGGTTTTCGGCCATTGCCATTTTGACCAGATTTGACTTGGTCAAACCAGGTTGACTAGGCCAAAAATGGGCCCGAAAAAATGTTGCGATCAAGATTTCGATTTTAGTCATTTATTATCTTTTAGGGTCCCATATGAGCATCCAGGTGTCAGAATTCAAAAAGATTGAGGCGTTGATGAGATTTCTAATTATTATGGGTCACCAATGACCTGTTTTAATTAAAAATCATGGATTTGGGGAAAACAATGCCTAATTGATGGATCGGGGTCGTTCAAGTGACCATGTATACTATATTTGGGGTCTACGATCGCATTGCAGCAGACGGTTCGTCAATCCAAGCACTATAAGTGGGTCAAAAGCCCAAATTACATCTTCAGCAATATAAACTAGCAATAAATTAATATGGAAATCAAAATATGGAAAACGTAACTTCGGAAAATGGCAAAAGCAAAGGTTGGCTAATACAAGGGGGTCTCCTACGGTAATTTTACTATGTTTGGACATCCTATTTGTGTTGTGGGGCCCTCACTTTGCCCAGCTCATCATGTGGGACGAATTTGCCCATAGAGGGGCATTTTTTACTATGTAGAACTTCACATTTTGCAATTATTTTGTAATGGGACTTTGTCCAAGTGGTATGGGGGGCTAAAACAGCCCATAGGCACCCCCCATCCACCATATTGTATGCTTCTTGGGCCCCACGAGTGGCCCCATCATCCACATGGGCGTTAGAGGGCAATTCGCCCCCCCTCTCTAGAGTGATCCTCCTCCATCGATTTGGGCATTGAGAGATTCAATCTCAGCCCTTGGTTTTGGAGGGAGTTAGGGTTGAGAGTGATCATTCTCTATAAGGGAAGACACTCACTCATTTTGTACTCCTCTTGGCATTTTTGAGACTTGATATTGAGATCATTGAGAGACATTTCTATTGAGTTGCTTGTGATATGGAGTGGGATCTTTGTTGTGTTGATTGAGATCATATTTCTGATGCATTGCTGAGTTGTTTTGTGGCGTCCCTATCTCTCCTAGGCCATTTCAATTTGCAGGTGAAGCTGACCACTTGAGGAAAACCTAGCACTTGAGTTAGCAGCTCCATGTTAGCGTTTCTCTTCGGGATTTCAACAGGGAAGTGAATTTACATCTTTGTTATTTGCTTTCTTCATCATTAGTCATTCATTTGTTGATTTGTTTTTGCTATTTGTTGTAGATACTGACTTGGTCCCTCTCTGGCAGGCACAAAAACGCATTGGCTCACTGGCTGCACCAAAACGAAAGGGGAAAATGCACTCCATCTCGGCATTTGATCTTCGGGGTCTGTCTTCAACACGGTAACATCTTCATCTCCATTATCCAGGTACGGAATCCTTGCTTGTTTCTCATATTCTCTCTTTCACTGTTGATGTTAAGCTGCAAAACCATTAAATAAACCCTAAGTAAAAAAAACTCAAAATTTCACCGTTAAAATCTATTTTTCTTTCCAAACCCGCTTATAAAATGTTGTTAAATGCTTAAATCTGAAGTTTCAGTTTGATTAGACTTCATTTGCCTTTAGAAGTAGCACTGGTCCATTTGGCAAAAACACCCCCTCTAGGGTGTTTTTCTTTTTCTATCTAGCTGGGTCATTTTGGGGTTGTGGGTAGTTTTGATTTGGGTCTAAATCATCATTTTATCATAAGAAATCAAGCTATTGTTTGCTGGAAGTGCATTTAAACATTAATTTAGCGTTGCCCTAGGTCCACTAAGCCATTGAGTCAACCCTCTCCCTTGGGCAGAATTTCATCGATTGATCACTTCTAGTTTGTTTGCATCCTTAGTTGATTTTCAGCCATTTAATTACTGTTTTAATCTATTTCATTCATCACGTATAATTGCTGGTCACAATCTCATTGGCACGCTTACTCCATACTTGTGTCTATCTGTTGGCTGAAATCAACTTAGGATCCCATCGACACTCACCTCTTGTTTTCATCTTTTCATCTTCATTGGGGTTTGGGTGTCTGATTGTCGCTTGACCATCACTGGTTGAGCGGGGTCTCCCCCCTGACTTGGCTATTTGCCTCGTCTAAAGTGACAAATGCCTTGTCCGGTGTGATGACCGTTCCTTGGACGGTGGACTTGGCAATTGCTGGTTACACCTACTTAGCTGCTCACCCTCTACCATCTCGAACGAGATACCTTTCATTAGCAGCTAGAGTTAGTGTGATAACAGCTTCCTAATCCAATCGTTAAAAAAAGGTAGAAAAATATTCTCATACTTAATAAGTGATTTTGCTGGAGTGAAGAGTACATTTTTATTAAGGTCATGACAAAAGAGTTCAACAATCAACATGACCAACATCAAGGTACATAGAGGGGTTGATGTGCTTGATTAAATATCAATCCCATAATCTCATACATGATAGAATCCAACGGAAACATTGCAATCATGAAATCCTGAAAACTATTAAGTCTGTTGAATTTTGAATGGGATCTAAAATTCTACTTTTTGCATATGTAGTCCGATGAGGTGAACCACTCTCAAACATCCAAAAACAATTAATGGTAATGTTAAAAATTTAAGTAAAAAAGGATAGAAAATGAAAGATAAGGAGAATGTCAATTTTACTTTAAGAATTTAATATTACCAATTACTACTGAAAAAAGCGACATTTTTTTATGGGCATGGCAAATGTTTTTCCTGAACCACAGCAAATGAGCAAAAAGAGGGAAAAAATTACGATATTTTTTTAAAAATCACCAAAAAATCGCGATAAAATTGGGTAAAAGTCGTTAAAATATCAGGGAAAATATCGGTCAATATATTGGCGATATATATCCAGGGGGTTAGCATCGCGATATATCGCGATGTTGCTGATATATCAGCGATGTTTGTAACATTGGTTCATATATTTGGATGAGCTACCTCAAGAAGAAGTTGGCAGATGCCAATTTATGATCAAAACAAACCTGATCATCATTTTATGGATTAGGATTTGATTTGAAAGGTATAAATCAAGGAGAGGATTCATTTGCTAGAGGCAGGGTTGGAAGATAGGGAATTCAGGCCCAAGGGCTTTGTTGAATATCTTTGGGAGGATTGGAGGAAAGACAAGTTCAAGCTGAGGTGTTCATCTATTTTCTACTTTTTCATGAATTGATTTGATGGCTGGAAATTATTCTTACAAATTGCTGGTATAATCTTTGAAGAAGGGTAACTTTGCTCCAGTAAGAAGATGCTACAGTAGAGGTTTCACCCTCCTTGTCTCTTGTTGTAATAATTATTCATTTTATGGATATTGTTGTTGTTGTTTCTGTATATTGGGAGGTGTTGCCGCCTCAAACACACTTGATCGCGAGTAAGTCTCACAACCGTTGTGTGTTCTTGAGGGAAACTATGAGTTAAGAACCCAATGTCACCTCGGTCCTAAACTCCTCCATTTAGACCACAACTCTTAAAGGTCAAGGGGGGTTGTCCCTACTTACTAAGTTTCTTTTTTAGATTTTGTTTTGGGGAATTGTAAATTACTAAAAATCAAAATGACAGTCAAACGTGCAGTAATGCAACAATTTTAATGACAAACAAACCTTTTACAATAAACCAACAATGGATGCAAGAGAGAAATAAACTATTAAACAACAAGATCAGTGCCTTCTCTACTCGGGCTATGGAGTCACAATAATCAATTTATCAAATATTTTTCCAATAGCAATAAAACATTCACTTAACAACACATCACATTGAACATTTACTTGCAATAATTAAACAAATTAATGAACCCAAGAAGTGTATACAAGATTAAGCTCAACTATGAAATGCTTGCAAAGTAAAGGATTGTAAATGATTGTAACAATGTTGTGCAAATGGTCCTGTAAGTTTTAATGTATTTTAGGTCTCCCTTTGACTTAGAGGATTAAGGTTTTGCAAAATACACTAAGCTACTCTATGTGTCTACCCCGAGAGACTATCTCCTTCGATTTGAGAGAGATTGTCGGGCGCTCAACCTGAGAACACAAGGTTCTCAACTAGCTCCATGGGTCAATCCCAAAACTTGTTGAGTTCTCAACTGGAGGACACAAAGTGCCACGAGGCTCCCAACATCCTCTACCCCACTAGCTCCACAGGTCAAGTCTATTTCTCTCAGTTCTAATCAAGATATGTTTCCGAGTGCCTATTAGACTAGACAACTCAAATCCTTGCTCTTTCTTGTCACCCAAGATCGGTCGAACCGGCGAAGGGAGAGAATACAGGGCAAGAATCGGGGCTTAAGTTAAATTTTAACCTTTAAGCAAAAAACCAAAGCAATGCAAGCCAACACGATTTCATAAGGGAGGCAAAGCCTTCTCACTTGTGAGGTGTGGGCAAATAAAATAGCTTAAAGCAAAACTTTAGGAAATAAAATGCAAGCCTCAACGATTTTGCATGGACGAGCAAAGCCTCTTCTCATGCAAAGTGTGGGCAAAAAAGAGAGTGCAAGCCAACACAATTTCACAAGGGAGGCAGAACATTCTCACTTGTGAGGTGCGGCCAAAAGAAAATACAAGATAGTAAAATGTTAAACCCAAGCTACTTACAAAACCATGCAAGGGTGGCAATGCCTCCTCTCTTGCATGCAAACGAAAGCAAACTAACTAAGCACTAAATACTTTAAATAAAATACAATAAATCAAGCTCAAGAGACGCTCTTAGACTTGTTACAATGATACAAAAATCATCACTTGATATTATGTAAGAAAATAGGGAAAAGATAGTGATTTTGACCGTTTTCTCCAAAGTGGCCGAAATGGCAACTTCGGGAGGCCCTTTATGCTTGGAGATGGCTGAATGTGGGTAGCATAATCTTCTTGAATGTGTGCAGACCTACTAATAACCAGCAAGCAAAAGTTACAAAAAAAAAAGTCTAAAATCACTTTGGGACAATGTTAGTATATCATACAAAATGTACAAAAAATTCTGGAAAATTATGAGTAGTTTTTTAATGAGACAATAGCATGTAATCAATGCTTGAAATCAGATTTATGTATGAGAAACTTACAGAAATTAAATGCACAAAATTTTAAAGAGAATCGAAGAGAGAGTGCTCCTTTGCTCTTTCAATGCTTGGAGTCTGGGGTGTCTGTCGAAGAAATTCCACTCTCGAAACCAAGTAACCTGCAACTTGTAAAATGTTTGCTACAAACTAGAAAGAAAGGTGAGTACCTAATGAAGAGCTAAGAAACCATAAACTTGTACAAACATATGAAAATCTCAACTACTAAACAAAAAACTCATAAGATTCTAGCAACACTACTAAAATCTTACCAAAGCAAAACACTTTGCTTGTTTGGCCTCCCAAGCTTGTGAAGCTATGAAGTGTAGAAGCAAACCACCATCAAAGAGCAACACCAACACCAAAACTCCTCCAAAGATTTTCTATAGCCAAGCCAAATGGCTGAAAATTACAATGGCCCAAGAATGGGCAAGATGAGAGCAAGAGAATGAGAAAAATGGAAAGAGAGCAAGAGCATGAGTGATTGTAACCCAAATGAGGAGGATGAGCCTCCTTAAATAGGAAAAGAGAGAGGGGAGAGTTCCATTGCATGAATGACATTTGTCACTTGAAAAGAAAGGGGCGTGGGGGGGTGCACTTCCATGGGTTAAAAACAACAAACAATTGGGGAAAAACCCCCCACTCATGTTTTATATTTCATTGTTAGGCCAAGGGGAAGAAATCATGAAGGTGGGACCCCTTCTTTTGGCTTATTTCAAAATATCTAATTTCCCATGGTGAGAGAGGGTTTCCCCCTCTTGGCAACAACTTCAAACTTGAAAAACATTTGCTTAGGGGGGCCCTCTTGGACTTTAATTTTACCTTAGGAACATAACTTGACATTAGGAAACAATTTTTCCACCTCCCAAGTGACTTTAGGCACTTTTCAAAAATTTGTCTTACTAATTAATTGCCCAATTTCCAGATTTTCATAACTGACTTGGGCAAAAGTGTCCAAAACCATAGCAAGACTTGTCCGAATGACTTCAAACTTGGTCCTAGGGTGTAGGGTGTCTCATGCCATTTAGATTGAGTACCCATACCCCTATACAACATCAAAAAGGACCAAGTATCCCTCTTTTACATCACAACATTTTATGTTGAGGAACATTTTTTAATCACCAAAAATTAAAAAAACTTATGTAAAACTTAATGAAATTCCGCAAGACTCTGGATAATGTCTAGCATGGTAATATAGAACATTTCTAGGCCCCAATCACCCCATGGACTCAATCATTAGAACACCTGTTATCACATATATAGTAGCCGGGCTACCATACATTATTTTTCTCATTCCAGTACACTATTCAGCCAGTTCCCTTGCATTTGAGATGCCGAGATGAGCATCTATATTGGATCACTATCAGATTGTGGAGAGCAGTTGCATTCCCCATGCCATGACTGAGTTTCAGGACACTCAGAGAGATGAACGATGTAGCCATTATACCATTGGTACAGAGCAGACAGTAGTGCCCAGAGTTACAGCAGCAGTCTCAGAGGACAGATGATGGTACAGGTTGATGAGCTTTCAGGTATATGACTCAGCAGGTATATCACAGTGTTATGGTTAGATTGCTTTTATACTTATTCTTATAGCATGTCTTAGCACTTAGTGTCATGATCTGGCAATCATATAGATATATGGACCTGGTTGACCTATTATATATATTATACTGTCCCTACTCAGACTTAGAAGTTCACTATTCAAACTCATTGGTACATACCCTCCTTAGGGAGAATAGAGGTGATCATTACACCATACTTTGGCTTGCTAGTGTTGGCTCCATCATTTCACTGTCTTCATCCGTCCATGGCCTACCTTTTAGATTATCACCCTGACTTACTACTTGACTAGTGGCATGGAGGACTTTTCCCCGCTGTAGCCTCTGTATTGGATGAGCTTCCCTGTTTATTGTGTCTCAGCTCTGAGTTGGTGACAAAACTTACCTATGGTGAGTTGGAGTTCCTTGTGAATTCCCCCTAGTCACTAAAGTTGTGTTGGCTAAACCTGAAACTTTTAGTGCTGCCATCAATACAAAATCTGGAAAATGAAATGCTATATCTTGTATGAAAAGCCCATTCATGCAATGTGTTTCTAAACACACATGAATGAAAGGCATGCCAAATGAAAATGGCTATGAAAATAAAATGTTATATCTTTTGGAAAAATAAATACCTAGGTAAACAAGCTGTCCATGACACACCTAGAAGTGCTCAGGTAAACAAGTGCCTTAAAAACACACCTGCAGCAGAAAGCCTAAAGAAAAAATGTAAATCTATGCAATGTGTTTGTAAACACACATAGATCAAGGCTATGGAAACTTCAGGCCCAAAAAGCAATGGAACTTAAATGCTATATCTAAACAATTGCTGGCCTTATTTGTATTATGGATTGTGCGCATCTGTGAAGGTGAATAAACCCTCTTTAAACAACTCATCCATTTGTGAGACACCGCCATTCCCTGTGTTATTGCTCATTCAGTATATACTATGGTGTATTCCCTTTCCCTTGCCAAAGTGTCACCAAGTCAAGACAGTCAAGTCATCCCTTAGCCTAGCCAGTTAATTTAGCCTTCACCCTTCACTAGCAAATTGATCACAACTATGAAGTGAGTATGATCCTGAAAGTCTGGTCTGAGTAATAATAATAATTAACGACAATATATATTTGGATGTAGATCGCCAGTTATGATCATTATGTGTTATAATTGCTATTTGAATAAGTTGTAGAGCATGTATTAACCTTGATACTTTACAGCAGCCTTGGATGATGGACTGAGTTATATTTGGTCTTGGTTGGACCTAGTTTGACCATGGAGGACCATGGGACATGAGATGATAGACCTTATGATGATATGGATAGATGATATATGGTCTATGTACACATACAGGATGATTCTATGCAGCAGCTACAGGGTTATGATGATGATTCTTGGGATACAGCAGTGTTTGATCATTTACAGAGCATTATTATTGGCCTTGTTCCGGTATATTGGATATTTATTTTGATCATGCAGAGACTCATATGGTGTATGAGTACACATCTTGGATAGATTTGGACCTTCTGAGTCCAATGGGACAGTTTGTTTTCAGTTCCGGGCACTTACAGTGATGATTGAGCCTCAGTAGGCTGTCCCAGTGCAGTTTTGGTCTGTTGGAGGCCCTGTCGGAGCAGATGTGATTTTTATCCGGTTGACCTAGGGCGCTGATGATGGAGGGGGTGGTCCAGCCACTTGTTTTTACCATATTACCCCCCTCCCGGACACATTGGTGCCCTCACCTTGACAGAGCCAGCATTCCAAGAGGCTGTTTGGGGCAGTTTCACGCTTCCCGAGGCATTTCAGGATTGGTAGAAATGGCTATTGAGGAAATCGATTTGGGCTACTGAGGCAAAGTTATGGCATGGGATGATCAGTGATGATAGATCGGGACCTTCCACACCTCCTCCAGCAGTTTCAGCTTCATCGGGGCCCACATCCATCATTTATGGCACTTTCTGTGGATTTTTGAGGTCTTTTGAGGACCACGACTTCACTATGGAGGCACGATTTGGTACATTCATGATTATTTATTGGTTATTGTGCTATGGGGATTGACCAAGGAGGGATAAAATTACCCCTTGGACCCACCATAAGCCTCTTATGATATTTCATCATCATGATTTGGTGGGATTCCCCTCTTCTAGGGCGATTTTGTCCACTTATGTTATATTTTATGTGTGATCCATGTATTATATTGTTGAGCTCATCTCAACCATTGATTAGACTTTTGTATCTTATAATCTTAGCCACTCATTCAAAAAGTGGTTAGGGTTTTGGTGCCTCTCCTTCCTATTTAAAGGAGAGAGCCTCTCATTGTAAAGGGTCTTTGGCTCTTGGATTATTGGTATAGAAAAATATTCTTGTGGAAATTCTTGTGGTCTCCTTTGCATCTGGTGTTCTTAGATGGTGATTGGAAAGTCTATTGCAACCTAGCATTTGGAAATTGTGGTAAGATCTATCTTTTTTTTGGAAATCATTGTTTGTCTACAGGAGGGCGACTTCAACAAGGGCGATTTTGCAAGGCTTCTTCAAATCGACTTTCTTGGCATTCGCTTGTATCAGGGGGTTATCATTAGTATCATTGTGATCTATGCTATCTTCCTGTTACTTCTTTTGTGGCATTAGTCTTATCTCTTGATGCATCAAATCTGATATTGTTGACGTTTGTTGTGCAGGAGAGAGGGCGCATTGGCTTCTTGGACAAAATCGATTTGCATAGAAACTACCTCAAAGCTTCCAAATTGATCGGGATTGCATAGATCATCATCATCAAGGCATCTACAAGGTTACCCAGGTAAGATCCACAGGTTTGTTTCTCTTTCCTCTATCCAATCCATTGACATAACTCATAAATTGTTAAAACCCTAAATATCTTAAAACCCCCATTTTACATTTTCTCAGATCTACTTAGATCTATTGGGTTGTTGGGTATAATACTGAAAACCCACCTCTATAGCATCCAAGGCATCCCGGATCTATAGTTTGGTGAGGATTGGCCTCCATTTGATCCCCTTCCCAGGCCAACTTAGCCTCTCCCAAGCAAGGCGCACTTCTCTAGTTGGGCAAGTTGACCTAGATCTAGGTGGTGGGTGTTTGAGATTCCACTTGATTTGACATCTACACATCAAATAACATACACCCAGGTTGTCACCTTTCTGAAATTCACCTTGTGGGCCCATTTCACAGTTTAAGGGATTTAATCCCCATTTTGGACCACTTGGAACACTTAAACTCAGATCTACTAAGATCTAACCGGTGGATTGCCACAAAATTACAGATCCATACTCCTACCTGACCGATCTACTAGGATCTAAAGTTTGGATGCCATCCGACTTGTCTTGACCTACCTAAACCCCAATTTAAGCCTCCTTGGGCAAAGTCGCACCACCTTGGAGAAGTGAGTTGACTCACTTCTAGGAATTGGGTACTTGAGATTTTTGGAGATCTGAAACCGGAATAATTCAAAACCTAGGTCTAGGCTGTCACTTTGTCAAATCTTGCCTTGGGGACTGCATTCCTTGTTTTAAGGGATTGTGGTCCACTTGGGTTAAACCTAGATCTAGACACATTCAACCATCAAGACCTATATTGCCCACTTATCTCATGTTGTAGGAGTCCTAAACCATAAGTCAACCCTACTTTGACTCCACTTCCCAATTCCCAAGGCACTGGTTTATCTCCAAGACAACCCAACTCTCCTAGATTGTCGGATTGACTTGTGGTTTGACTTTTGCATAGTGAACTATACCCTTAAAGCTATCATGAATCATGGTCAAGCTTGTCTTATGTACTAGTTAGCCCCAATACATCCCTTAAAACTATCCTGCATTGGACACAGTTCCCAAGGCAGTGGATCTTTTGACATTGACCTAGTACACTCATCCTAGATCTCACTTCAAACATTGTAAGTCACTTTCACATCAACTATGAATCAAAGCTATACCTATTGAACCCCTCACTTGGCTTGTGACTTTACCTTTAGGTCTAGGATAAACCATACACCTAACTTCACTTAATACCTTGATTTGGTGTCTTGGTTTTGATCTCTCCTGTCGGGAGTAGATCGGGTCTCCCCCTTTGTTGTCTGGGCTAGATAACATAAAGTGAAGGTTGCCTCGACTGGCGTGACAACCATACATATTTGGAGGTCGAGGTGATCGTGGTTGCACCTTTTGAGTTGCCCTTCCCTATTGCCATCCATGACTGGATCCATCCATAGGGGTAACTACATCTTAGGTGATAACATTTTGGCGCCGTTGCCGGGGACGCAATAGGCTTACCTTGGTCCGACATATTATTTTTTTTTAAAAGCTCTCCTCCCCTTTCTCTTTGCCTAACATTTTGGCGCCGTTGCCGGGGAGGCAATAGCTTGCCCTAGTCCTTCCCACATATACAACGACACATATCTTGGTAGAAGAGTTAAATCTACTTGGCGACTCCCAATCGTGACTCCGCTGAGGAGCGAGCTCATTTACATCCTTACAACACTAAAACAAATCTTATCATTATCTAGAACCCATGGGGTGCATCATTTTGTTTTCAGGTTCTTGAATTTAAAAATAAATATAAAAATATAAAAAATAAAAAATAAAAAGATAAAAAATTATTATCCATGGCTGCTTCTGAGCGACCTAGAACTTTCGGTCGTTTAAAAGTTTTTGACTTTTCAAAAATTGTTGGGTATCCTCATCATATTCCTCATCAAGCATGTGCAAGGTTGCCTATTTTCGATGGAAGTTATGAAATCTCTGCTAAAAGACACCTTGAACTTTTTAGGGAAATTATTAAAGAGTTATCCATAACCCATGAGGATGTGTGTATGAGACTATTGGCTTCATCTTTCAAAGAAAGAGCTGGACTCTGGCTTTCGAATTTGAAACCCAATAGCATTTCTGGTTATGACATGTTTGAAGATAAATTCCTAGAAGAATGGGGAAGTGAATTTGATGATATGTATTTTTCAAATCAAATCCGAGATCAAAACCCTCCCCTTTCCGATCCTATTGTTGAATCATTTAACAATCGAATATCAAGTAATTTGTCAACATCCGGAGATGACCTTTCCTGCCCAATTTCTTCTGATGATAAGTCTTCTACTTTTGAGTCAATCGAAAGTCTAATCTTTAATCATTGTACAAATCATAAGTTTTCAAATTGCTTCTTAGGTAGCCCTAGTCCTGATCCTGAGGGAATTTCTAAGGATGAGCTTTTAGTTAACAAGTCTACTGAAGTTCCTCCCTCAGAGAAACTCATGAGTCATTCTATTTTTAGTGATCATTCAATTCCTTATCAACTTACTGAAGAAGAAGAAAGTAGGGACATAGATCAAGATCCTCTAGTGGTGATTTCAGGTGATCATTGTGCAAATAATCAGGATATGTTAAATGAAATTATTAATCTCACCCCTGATCAATTAAATGAAAATGATCACTTATCCTCTTATAATTTTAATGATGAATTAATGAAAGATCAATATCAAGATGAGGAAGAGTTTATAAATCATACTAGGTGTTCTAATCTTTGTTCCACTTCTTACAATGAATCTTTAAATTTTCCTTTTTTCATCTTTAATCAAGATAACTTAGAGTTAGATAGTTATGGTCAATCTTGTCCTCAAGTTGTAAAAATTAAATTTGATCATCAGCTTGAAATTATTCCTAAAATAAAGAATGTTTTCTATTATCAAGATCCAAGGTCAAACTTGTCTATCCATTTGGGAGAAATTTCATATTTGCAATCCACCCTCCTTTCCCAATTCTTTCAATCATCTTTGGGTTGGTGCTCTAGTCAATCTTTTGCCTTGGAAATTTTTAATAGGAAGTATAAGCATGATTACATGTTTGGAGAAAAAGCACTTCATGTCCCTTTTCAGTCACTTTGGAACCATAATGTATGTTGTCAAGTTATCAATCATTCTTGGTGGCTAGAAAAGGTGTTTAAAGATCAATTCCATCTTTTCTCCATTTTTGAGCATCAAGTGGGTCTGACTTTGATTTTCCGTCTTTTAAGCTTTAATTTTTCCCCACTTGAATTTTTGATCATTAGTCCCAAGGAGAATCAAATTGAATATATAAGAGAAGTCAATGAGGAAAGTAGTTTATTAAATGAAATGTCATGTATTTTCCCTCCATCAACTTTAAACAATCATATTCATGAATTTTATGATCCTATCAATTCTTGGATGGAGGATGTTTGCAGTAATCAGTCTTTCCCTTGGCATAATTTCATATTGCATCATTCAAACCATTCTTCAATTTATGAACAAATCAAGAAGACTGTGCCCTTAAATTTGTTGATCTTTAGCCCAATCTTGATTTGTTCTATTATCAAAAATCAAATAAGAATCATTGACCTATTTGATGAATGGTTGCACTGGATTTATGATTTTACCTAGCATTTGTGCTAACTGGTTAGATTAGAGTAGGTAGGAACTGAATAAGCCTACTTGGGCAGTATTTAGTCTTTTCAGCCATTGAGTCTGGCACCTAGTTTATCTCTAAGCTCCTTTGTAAGCTCTTAGTTTAGTTGAGTACCTGTCACTTTTCTTTTCCTGCACAATAAATTTCAAATTTTGCAAATTATGTTAGTAGTTTAATTTACTTTCTGCACTTATATATTTCATGCATTTTTATTTCTGACATAGAGTAGATTTTATTTCAGTTGGTTTTATATTTTTCCCACACATGCGGCATGAGGTATGTTTGATGTTTGTGAATGCAGAAAATAGGTTGCAAAAATAAAAGCTGGAAATAAAATGGTAGAGTGCTGATCGTGGATGCGAGTAGCAGAGTTCGAGGACCAGAGATTCTGAGGTTCTCAAGCGCTCACTTCAGCAGAGCACTTGTCCCAGCCGGAGCCAGATGTTATCACATATATAGTAGCCGGGCTACCATACATTATTTTTCTCATTCCAGTACACTATTCATCCAGTTCCCTTGCATTTGAGATGTCGAGATGAGCATCTATATTGGATCACTATCAGATTGTGGACAGCAGTTGCATTCCCCATGCCATGACTGAGTTTCAGGACACTCAGAGAGATGATCGATGTAGCCATTATACCATTGGTACAGAGCAGACAGTAGTGCCCAGAGTTACAGCAGCAGTCTCAGAGGACAGATGATGGTACAGGTTGATGAGCTTTCAGGTATATGACTCAGCAGGTATATCACAGTGTTATGGTTAGATTGCTTTTATACTTATTCTTATAGCATGTCTTAGCACTTAGTGTCATGATCTGGCAATCATATAGATATATGGACCTGGTTGACCTATTATATATATTATACTGTCCCTACTCAGACTTAGAAGTTCACTATTCAAACTCATTGGTACATACCCTCCTTAGGGAGAATAGAGGTGATCATTACACCATACTTTGGCTTGCTAGTGTTGGCTCCATCATTTCACTGTCTTCATCCGTCCATGGCCTACCTTTTAGATTATCACCCTGACTTACTACTTGACTAGTGGCATGGAGGACTTTTCCCCGCTGTAGCCTCTGTATTGGATGAGCTTCCCTGTTTATTGTGTCTCGGCTCTGAGTTGGTGACAAAACTTACCTATGGTGAGTTGGAGTTCCTTGTGAATTCCCCCTAGTCACTAAAGTTGTGTTGGCTAAACCTGAAACTTTTAGTGCTGCCATCAATACAAAATCTGGAAAATGAAATGCTATATCTTGTATGAAAAGCCCATTCATGCAATGTGTTTCTAAACACACATGAATGAAAGGCATGCCAAATGAAAATGGCTATGAAAATAAAATGTTATATCTTTTGGAAAAATAAATACCTAGGTAAACAAGCTGTCCATGACACACCTAGAAGTGCTCAGGTAAACAAGTGCCTTAAAAACACACCTGCAGCAGAAAGCCTAAAGAAAAAATGTAAATCTATGCAATGTGTTTGTAAACACACATAGATCAAGGCTATGGAAACTTCAGGCCCAAAAAGCAATGGAACTTAAATGCTATATCTAAACAATTGCTGGCCTTATTTGTATTATGGATTGTGCGCATCTGTGAAGGTGAATAAACCCTCTTTAAACAACTCATCCATTTGTGAGACACCGCCATTCCCTGTGTTATTGCTCATTCAGTATATACTATGGTGTATTCCCTTTCCCTTGCCAAAGTGTCACCAAGTCAAGACAGTCAAGTCATCCCTTAGCCTAGCCAGTTAATTTAGCCTTCACCCTTCACTAGCAAATTGATCACAACTATGAAGTGAGTATGATCCTGAAAGTCTGGTCTGAGTAATAATAATAATTAACGACAATATATATTTGGATGTAGATCGCCAGTTATGATCATTATGTGTTATAATTGCTATTTGAATAAGTTGTAGAGCATGTATTAACCTTGATACTTTACAGCAGCCTTGGATGATGGACTGAGTTATATTTGGTCTTGGTTGGACCTAGTTTGACCATGGAGGACCATGGGACATGAGATGATAGACCTTATGATGATATGGATAGATGATATATGGTCTATGTACACATACAGGATGATTCTATGCAGCAGCTACAGGGTTATGATGATGATTCTTGGGATACAGCAGTGTTTGATCATTTACAGAGCATTATTATTGGCCTTGTTCCGGTATATTGGATATTTATTTTGATCATGCAGAGACTCATATGGTGTATGAGTACACATCTTGGATAGATTTGGACCTTCTGAGTCCAATGGGACAGTTTGTTTTCAGTTCCGGGCACTTACAGTGATGATTGAGCCTCAGTAGGCTGTCCCAGTGCAGTTTTGGTCTGTTGGAGGCCCTGTCGGAGCAAATGTGATTTTTATCCGGTTGACCTAGGGCGCTGATGATGGAGGGGGTGGTCCAGCCACTTGTTTTTACCATATTACCCCCCTCCCAGACACATTGGTGCCCTCACCTTGACAGAGCCAGCACTCCAGGTGGCTGTTTGGGGCAGTTTCACGCTTCCCGAGGCATTTCAGGATTGGTAGAAATGGCTATTGAGGAAATCGATTTGGGCTACTGAGGCAAAGTTATGGCATGGGATGATCAGTGATGATAGATCGGGACCTTCCACACCTCCTCCAGCAGTTTCAGCTTCATCGGGGCCCACATCCATCATTTATGGCACTTTCTGTGGATTTTTGAGGTCTTTTGAGGACCACGACTTCACTATGGAGGCACGATTTGGTACATTCATGATTATTTATTGGTTATTGTGCTATGGGGATTGACCAAGGAGGGATAAAATTACCCCTTGGACCCACCATAAGCCTCTTATGATATTTCATCATCATGATTTGGTGGGATTCCCCTCTTCTAGGGCGATTTTGTCCACTTATGTTATATTTTATGTGTGATCCATGTATTATATTGTTGAGCTCATCTCAACCATTGATTAGACTTTTGTATCTTATAATCTTAGCCACTCATTCAAAAAGTGGTTAGGGTTTTGGTGCCTCTCCTTCCTATTTAAAGGAGAGAGCCTCTCATTGTAAAGGGTCTTTGGCTCTTGGATTATTGGTATAGAAAAATATTCTTGTGGAAATTCTTGTGGTCTCCTTTGCATCTGGTGTTCTTAGATGGTGATTGGAAAGTCTATTGCAACCTAGCATTTGGAAATTGTGGTAAGATCTATCTTTTTTTTGGAAATCATTGTTTGTCTACAGGAGGGCGACTTCAACAAGGGCGATTTTGCAAGGCTTCTTCAAATCGACTTTCTTGGCATTCGCTTGTATCAGGGGGTTATCATTAGTATCATTGTGATCTATGCTATCTTCCTGTTACTTCTTTTGTGGCATTAGTCTTATCTCTTGATGCATCAAATCTGATATTGTTGACGTTTGTTGTGCAGGAGAGAGGGCGCATTGGCTTCTTGGACAAAATCGATTTGCATAGAAACTACCTCAAAGCTTCCAAATTGATCGGGATTGCATAGATCATCATCATCAAGGCATCTACAAGGTTACCCAGGTAAGATCCATAGGTTTGTTTCTCTTTCCTCTATCCAATCCATTGACATAACTCATAAATTGTTAAAACCCTAAATATCTTAAAACCCCCATTTTACATTTTCTCAGATCTACTTAGATCTATTGGGTTGTTGGGTATAATACTGAAAACCCACCTCTATAGCATCCAAGGCATCCCGGATCTATAGTTTGGTGAGGATTGGCCTCCATTTGATCCCCTTCCCAGGCCAACTTAGCCTCTCCCAAGCAAGGCGCACTTCTCTAGTTGGGCAAGTTGACCTAGATCTAGGTGGTGGGTGTTTGAGATTCCACTTGATTTGACATCTACACATCAAATAACATACACCCAGGTTGTCACCTTTCTGAAATTCACCTTGTGGGCCCATTTCACAGTTTAAGGGATTTAATCCCCATTTTGGACCACTTGGAACACTTAAACTCAGATCTACTAAGATCTAACCGGTGGATTGCCACAAAATTACAGATCCATACTCCTACCTGACCGATCTACTAGGATCTAAAGTTTGGATGCCATCCGACTTGTCTTGACCTACCTAAACCCCAATTTAAGCCTCCTTGGGCAAAGTCGCACCACCTTGGAGAAGTGAGTTGACTCACTTCTAGGAACTGGGTACTTGAGATTTTTGGAGATCTGAAACCGGAATAATTCAAAACCTAGGTCTAGGCTGTCACTTTGTCAAATCTTGCCTTGGGGACTGCATTCCTTGTTTTAAGGGATTGTGGTCCACTTGGGTTAAACCTAGATCTAGACACATTCAACCATCAAGACCTATATTGCCCACTTATCTCATGTTGTAGGAGTCCTAAACCATAAGTCAACCCTACTTTGACTCCACTTCCCAATTCCCAAGGCACTGGTTTATCTCCAAGACAACCCAACTCTCCTAGATTGTCGGATTGACTTGTGGTTTGACTTTTGCATAGTGAACTATACCCTTAAAGCTATCATGAATCATGGTCAAGCTTGTCTTATGTACTAGTTAGCCCCAATACATCCCTTAAAACTATCCTGCATTGGACACAGTTCCCAAGGCAGTGGATCTTTTGACATTGACCTAGTACACTCATCCTAGATCTCACTTCAAACATTGTAAGTCACTTTCACATCAACTATGAATCAAAGCTATACCTATTGAACCCCTCACTTGGCTTGTGACTTTACCTTTAGGTCTAGGATAAACCATACACCTAACTTCACTTAATACCTTGATTTGGTGTCTTGGTTTTGATCTCTCCTGTCGGGAGTAGATCGGGTCTCCCCCTTTGTTGTCTGGGCTAGATAACATAAAGTGAAGGTTGCCTCGACTGGCGTGACAACCATACATATTTGGAGGTCGAGGTGATCGTGGTTGCACCTTTTGAGTTGCCCTTCCCTATTGCCATCCATGACTGGATCCATCCATAGGGGTAACTACATCTTAGGTGATAACAACACCTTTCACCACTTTGGAGGTATTTTTGAGTGAAAAACTCAAATAATTAGAATCACTAAAAATGAATTTTAATTATCCAAGTGAAAAAACACTCAATGAAAGGACTTCCCTAATGATAAAGTCTTAGGTGACTAAGTTACACAAAAATAGACCTTCATGCTGACATATCCTTACAAAATCCCCTGCAAGGGTGCGGAAATTTCATGGAGAAGATAAGAAAAAGAGTCGTCTCGCTTGAATAAATCATTAAGTACTTCTTTCTAATCTTCAAAGCACATCCAACATGTGCATGGTACATCGTTGTCCACCAAGTCGGTTTTGGTGGTCAACAAGAGGTAGTGGCTCTCCCTTTTTTGTTCATGGTTGCACATTACTACTAGGTTGTTTTGTACTTGTTGTGAGGTGTGTCTTTGGAAGGGGCTTCCTTTAATTTTCTGCATATTGAAGAAAATTCATATGGTTAGAGCATATTGTTAATAACCTAACTACATCTTTTCATTATATTCAAACCCTCTTGTTTGTTGGTCTTGACTCCATATCCCAATTGGATAGATAGGCACTAGACTTGGTAAATTCCACCATCCATTTTATTCTAGAGAAAACATCATAAAAACATTTTTTTCTAGGGTTTCCCTCTTGTGCCAAAAAAAAAATGATCCAAAGTGAGAGGGAGTATTGCTATCGTGAGATCGTGCAATCTCCTAAGTGCCCCTAGGGTTGCACTTTGTTAAAAGACTTTGTAATATTTGAAGTGCAAGTTTGGGAGGTGTTACTGCAGAACCTATTACCCCCCATCTGCATGGGCGGTCACTTGAAGATTCCATGGTTGCTCTAAGGTTTTGTTTAGCATTTATGGTCATTTTCCATCTCCTGGCAGCATCAACATTCAGTTTGGGGACAGGTTTTTAAGCAGCACGAGGGCTAAATTTTTCAAATATAATAAGGCTTCCTGAGTTCACAGACAGCAAAGTTTAAATCATATAAACAGCTTTACTCCATGATTAGCAGCAGATCTGGAGCCCTGGTTGCATTTTCCTGTAAAAGACAAACCAGCAGAGCTGGAATGCGGAATGAGATTCAAGGAGAAACTGACAGAGTGACAGAGGGGGCTCCAAAATTTCTCCTGTACCGATTCATCTTAGCATATATTCTCCTAATGTTGTTAATTTAAGCATTTGTTGGTTTGCTTGATTTGACAAAGGTTGTTGAGAGGGCATCAAGGCATCCAAAGGGCATGAGTGCAGTCTTTGATGTAGTTAATGCCATCAGTGAGGAGATGTTAAAGATTATTCAGACTCCTTTTTCAGATGATGCATCTATTACTGCACAAGAAGGGAAACTGGAAGAACTCATGGAGATGAATCAAGGGTTTCTTGTCATCCTGCCATCAAACAGGATGGTTTGAAGTATGAAGCAGCGATTCACGATTTCATGAATGAGGAAAAACCAAAAAGATACAAAGCTAATGACCAAGAGCTTGAAGGTTTTGGTGAATTATATTTCTGTTACTGATAAACCGTGAGCATACACACAATACTATATCCCCTGCATGAAGAGAACCTTGAGTTGTGGATCCTGTTCACCGGTGCGCGCCCATCCAATATCAGACCTCGTTGCATTTCTCCACGTGGAATTTTACATCCAGTTTTCCTCTTGGCAACCGATGGAGTTCCACGTTTGCTTAACAGTTGTGCTAGAAGATCGAGGCTGTAAATCATCATCGCCATTTGGATCTTGTGCGTGAAAACTATGACTCCTGGAAACCATCCATGTGAAACACCAACTCAAGATTTGAGAGATCTAGTTTCATTGATTGCCTCATACAATGTCTACTATACACTTCTTGCTCAAAGTGTTGTTCATGAAGTCATGGCAGGATATACATGATTCACTTGTGGGCCAGTTAATGGGCGAAATGCATATATACCAATTGCTCGTGTGACAAAGACTCCAAACCATGTGAGAAAACCATCCATGTGGAAGCTCCAACTCACGATTTGAAGGATCCGGCATCTTTATAATCATGAGTGAAGTTGTTTCAAAACCGCAACTTATGGAGTTGTCTGCGTGGAAATCGGGGGTTATGTCTATCACTGACAACCGCTTGGTTGTATCTTCGCCGCTACATGGAGTTTGGAGCAGCTGTTGACCCCGGATCACATGTTCACTAGCAGCTGAATGCGTAAAGATTTGCCCCACTTTTCCTTTGGGCTGCCGGTGACATGACTGCATTCCATCATTTCCATTAATAGTCAATTACAAGTGAAAAATCTCACACCATATCTGTTGTTAGGTAGCTGCTCGAGGGTGTTTTCATTGATATGTGGAGATTTCTTTTGATGTCGTGGCAGCCAACGTGAGCACGATTTTATGGATCGGATTTTGGATAAGGACGCGGTTGGTCATAAAATCGTGTTAATACACGGTGGTTTCGCTATTTTTCTCTGCTATAAAAAAAATGACACAGTTTGCAATGAACAACGGAGGTCACATAAAGTTTTCCACTTTTGCCAAGCTGTCCACCGTTTTTTATAAGTGCTTTGGTGTATCTCTTCATTTGTGGAAATAGGAATTGTTAGAAAATTCACTTTCACATAATTCGAAGTCTTTGTTTTCGTTTGAGAGAAAAGTATTCCTTCTTCACTTTATCTCCATTATTTTATTATTTTATTTCAGAGGTAGATGAGTTTTTTGGTCTATATAAGAGACCATCTTTCTCCTTTGTAAGGATGGAAAAAAGTAGGGAGTTTTTCTTTCCCTTGAGCTTAATAGAAAAATATCATGTTGGGTTTTTCGGACATATTGGGCATCTCTTTCATGGTTGCATGTTTCATTATAAGCTGTGGAGTAAATCTAGCATAGAAGGCTATATTCTAGTCCATTGGGCAAGCATTTCCGGTTGTGAAGTTGTTTGTTGATGTTATGTTTTCAAAAGATCTTAGGAGTAATAGACTGTAGTCGGTTATACTTATATTCTCCTTGTCTTTGATTATGGAATGTACTAGATTAATCTCACTTGTGTGAAACACAAGGCCCCCTTGAGTTCTCTTTTGACTCCATTCTCCCTTCTGGTATACTGACACTGGTCTTTCCCCGAGGACTGATCCTCCCATCCTTCCCATCACTTAATCAAAACACCTTTTATACCGCAACCGTTTCTCTAAGGCAGCCTCTTCAATTCACCTTGTCCCCACATTACATCTGCCTTAGTGATCCTACCTTAGGGAAACCCCCCTTGAGTTGGAGAAGAGCCAACCTGAAGCGAGGAAGAGAGAGTGTGGTGACATTGGCTTCTCTTTTGAGAGTTGTCACCAAGCTGGTGTGCTTATTTTTGGGCTTCAGCACACGCATGTCAGTTTTGGGTGATGACATTTTTGGCGACGCTGCTGGGGACAAAGTCCAGTTCTCGAAATTTGAAGACTATGCTTCATTGACATTTGTGGGAGATTACATTGTAGATTCTTCTTCTCACATGGCGACTCCACAAAGGGACAGAGCCCTTTTCCTTTTGCAGATTTGAAGATCCTATTGGGTGTAGAGGTGAGCACACTCATTGGAAGGCTTTCAAGCTCTTGGTGACTCCACAGCTTGGTATGAGGTATGACTACATACATATTTCAATTTTAGTACCTCATTATTTGATTTATGGATGATGATAAGGAAAAACCATGTGATCTTCTACACGAAGCTATTTTGCACGAAGCTTTCACCGCGCTGGATTTTTCAAAAATCCGTGGATTTCCTAATGAGTGCTACGACCGTGAGAAGTTGCATGACATTCTTCCAAAATTCCATGGAAATGATGATGTTTCAGCCACCCATCATATTGCCTCTCTCTGCAAATTGATGTTTGATTTTAATGTTCATCATGAGGATGATCTTATGATCGTTTTCGCTATAACTTTGGAAGGGGATGCACTAAGTTGGTTCTATGGCCTTTTGGATGAATCCATAGATTCAGTGGCAAGGTTTTTTGAGAGGTTTCTCCTTCGCTGGCATGAAGGAACAGTTGATGAGATTGAGCAGCTTGCTAAAGAGTATGATTCCCTCCTCCCTAGGGCCCATCTTGAACCAAAAGAACAGATCCATGAAGAACACGTTGAAGATAAAGGAGGGCAGCTTAGAGAAAGTATCATGGATGATCCGATTGAGGAACCATTACAAGGGCCCTTGGTCGAAGAGTATACTGAAAATCTGCCTGATATTGCCATTGAAAATATGGAGCTACCTCGGATTTGTGTCATTGCAAATATTCCTGAATGGCTTCATGATTTGGACTTGCCTCAGGTTCATTTTATTCAAGATAGCAGTATTTGTTTTACAGATCAGCCTGAGCAACTTCATGATGAAGGTTTGGACCTTCCTAAATTTCATCTTTTCGAAGATAATAACTCTTTTGTTGCAGGTTTGTCTCATGAGAAGCCCTTGGATGGCATAATTCAGCTTGAAGAGGGGCTACCCACTCGTTATTTAAGCCCTCTTCAGCATTATGTTGACACAGCATGTGCTCAATCATGCTATATGTTTGCAGATCTAATATATAGCTACCATCCAAGTGGGGGATGCTATCTCTCATAGCCATACTTCGGTGGCATTTCCAGGTCATGTTCACATAATTATTGAACGCAGGGGAAGAAGTTTTGTCATTGATAAGGAGTTGAGATGGCTCCACTAGTTGTATGAATATACATAATGTATTCTAGTCACATGTTAAGTTAGAGTAGGTATGATGAATAAAGCTCTAGCATGAGCATTTTTCTGGTGTTTTGGCATAAATTTTTGTCACTTTCTCAGCTTTTAAAGTATGTAATAAACGTGTGGTGTTGGGATGTGAATCAAGCCATCCCAACCAGACTATTCCTCTCTCTTCAAAATGGTCTACGAATACTCAGAGATGCTGAGATTCTCATGCACTCACGAAATGAGCACATGTCCCCAAGTTGGAGCCAGATGTTACCCCCCATCTGCATGGGCGGTCACTTGAAGATTTCATGGTTTCTCTAAGGTTTTGTTTAGCATTTCTAGTCATTTTCCATCTCCTGGCAACATCAACATTCAATTTGGGGACAGGTTTTTAAGCAGCACAAGGGCTAAATTTTTCAAATATAATGAGGCTTCCTGAGTTCACAGACAGCAAAGTTTAAATCATATAAACAGCTTTACTCCATGATTAGCAGCAGATCTGGAGCCCTGGTTGCATTTTCCTGTAAAAGACAAACCAGTAGAGCTGAAATGCGTAATGAGATTCAAGGAGAAACTGACAAAGTGACAGAGGGGGCTCCAAAATTTCTCCTGTACCCATTCATCTTGGCATATATTCTCCTAATGTTGTTAATTTAAGCATTTGTTGGTCTGCTTGATTCGACAAAGGTTGCTAAGAGGGCATCAAGGAATCCAAAGGCCATGAGTGCAGTCTTTGATGCAGTTAATGCCATCAGTGAGGAGATGTCAGAGATTATTCAGGCTCCTTTTTCAGATGATGCATCTATTACTACACAAGAAGGGAAACTGGAAGAACTCATGGAGATGAATCAAGGATTTCTTGTCATCCTACCATCAAAAAGGATGGTTTGAAGTATGGAGCAGCGATTCACGATTCCGTGAATGAGGAAAAACCAAAAAGATACGAAGCTAACGACCAAGAGCTCGAAGGTTTTGGTGAATTATATTTCTGTTACTGATAAACTGTGAGCATACACACGATACTATATCCCCTGCATGAAGAGAACCTTGAGTTGTGGATCATGTTCACCGGTGCGCGCCCATCAGACCTCGGTGCATTTCTCCACGTGGAATTTTACATCCAGTTTTGTATTGCTAACCCTTCAACCAAAGATCATCCCAATAGAGTGCTCAATGTAGTTCAGAGATAACAAACATGTCATAATCAATTACCAATACTGTCACTAACGTAGCAGATCAATTATGAAGATCATTCACCATGAATTGTTGCATTCAATTAGATATATATCATTTAAAATCTTCTTCAATAAATAGCATCATATATTAACCATTAACTAAATATGCAATGTCATTCATTAATTAGATGCAAGCACATAACTAATTACCAAAGCAATGAACAACCAATGAAAACAATATCACTAACGAAAAGTAGTTCTCTTATGAATGTCAATCACCAAGGAATATTAAACGCTCGCGACATAAAATAAAATGATAACAATAGTGAAGTTTAAAACTGGTATGTCATCACCAAATCCAGATCATCAACAAAAATAACAGCGGTAATATTGTACTAAACTAATCCAATGCTTCAAATAAATTCATATATGTATCATCCACAATATGTATTTAGACATAGATATTAGTTGAGCCTTTGATTCTCCAATTTGTGTGAAAGAAGTGCAAACTGTAACCACTAATTCAGGTCTTCACCCAAAAAAAATCAGACTTATGTACATAAGAAAATCAGACCCTTGAACACGGAGACACACACTCCATATGCATGAAAAAGACCTTTGCATTTATTAACTGGTACTGTGTTTATATGTGCAGGTGGTTAGAAGTTTGGAGGGAAAAAGAAGCGAGGTCTGCAATTTAATTGCAGATTTGTTGCAAGGTTAAATAAAGAGAAAGGGTAGGTGGAAAGAAGATGAAAAGGGGGCTGCGGATGGAAGGTAGAGAAGGGGAAGGTAGGTCCAAGTTAAGGGAGAGGCCAGCGAAGAAGGGAAGAAGACGAGCTGGAAATGGAGGGGAGCAAAGGTAGAAGAGGGGATAGAGGGAGGTCGTTAGGGCTTAGAAGCTCTGCAGCTAGGGCAAGACAAAAAAAATGGCTCTTTTTTAGGTTTTTAAAATTTATAAAAAATAACATAAAAAAAGAACTCAGAAAATTACAAAATAGACAAAACTCAGAAATTAGGGTTTTTGAGGGAGTTTTTGATAATTTGGGGATTTTTTGGGCTCCTAAAATTCCGCCCTACAGTTTTTAGGGACAAATAGGGCAGGCCGAATTTATAGGAGGAAGGGTCGAAATTTTAGGGAGGCCAAAAAATGCAAAAAAAATCAATTTTTAAATTTTTAGGGTTTTTATCATAAAATTGCAAGCCTAATTCTAACCCTAATTCTACCATGAAAATGCAAAATTTTAACCCTAAATAATAATTACAAATGTACAAAACTCAGATTTTAGGTTAAAAAGTAGTTGAACAACCTAGGGTTTCAAGGGAAAACTAGCCACCCAACCCTATGGCATCAATGAGAGAAGCAACCCTCCTTGAGATGGTACTTGGCAAGCTTGGCAACTAGGGCTAACCTCAACAATCTCTAGGATTCGTTGAGGAAGACCTAGCCTTGCAAAACTTGAAGACCTAAAGCTCAAGCTTGAATGCAAGGGTGATCAAAGATAAAAATGAAATGCTAATCAAGACAAAATAAAACAACAATGGCTTCCATTCAACCCTAACAAGCATCACTTTCATACAAATTGACTAAGAGACATCAAACCAAAAGTATAGATACCTCCAAGTGCATGTTTTAAGCAAACAACTCTAGCCTCACCTTAGCAATGGCATGAACAATAGTAAAACCTCCAAGAAATGCTTCAAACTTGCAAATTAACCTTCATCAAGGAGTGTGCATCCCTTCAAAGAGCCCTAGTTAGGGAAAATAGCAGACATAATGAAATTATCCCAAGAGTTGATGAAAATGAAGTGAGGAGATTGAATTTATATGATCTCACACTCACTTTTACATAAAATAAGGTCAATTTAATATTAAAAATGTCAACTTAAAATTAGAATTAAAATAATATAAAATAATGATAAAAGTGGGTAAATTTGGTGTTTTTCCCCAGATTTGACCCAAACATAAGCAAAATAGCTAAAAGAAGCCAAATTTGACCAAACTAAGCCCAGACTGCATAGGGGGGGTCGTCATGCCCCAACTACCCCAATAATGATGAAAAACCCTCAACGCCCCCCCTTTATCAGGCATTACAGTCTGCCCAGGAAGATGACGTCATCCTCTATAGGAGGGCCCAGAGAGAGGGCGCTGGTGTACTGGAGGGCTAGGAGGGTGTTGGAGGTGCTCTGAAGGATGAGTAAATGTCACAGTGCTGAAGAACCTGCCGCTCGAGTGATAAAACAAGTTCGGGGTCAAGTTACCCAGTGACCCACCCTTGGAAGCCCCGAACACCAACCTCAGGGTTTCAAACCCTTTTATGAGGTAGTCAGCAATGCCATTAAGCCATAATACTTCCAGAGGAGAAACCAGAGGGTCTAGCCATAACCCCACCTCAGAATAAGCTGGCTAAACACCCCTCCTGGTCAGAAAAAAGGCACCCTCTCCCTAGGGCACCTCTGCAGGTATGCTGGTGCTGGTACCATCGTAATAGGGCCGACTTGTACACTTTCATTGGGGCTGACTTGCTAGTTTTGATCTCCTCCTTTCATTTGCCTTCAAGCTGACTTGTCTTCCTATCTTCATTTTCGTCTGGAGCTTCTTCAATGTTCTTTGGAACTTCTTCAATGGTTTGCCTTGACTTCTTGGTTATTTCTTCATCATAGAAAAATTCTCCTTGTTGATATCTCCTCACATGTAGATCAAATTCATTATTCTTCCATAGAGCTCTAATGTTGATTTGACCATACTCTAAGAAGTCTTAGACACTTCTTAGAGCTAATGTCAAATTCAACATTAGATTAGACTTTGTCTAATATACAAAGAGATAAGATCCCTTGTAACATAGACAAGTCAACTCACTCTATAAGAATAGATCACTCCCGTTACAGAGCACTCCCACATAGGGTATGCAATGTGACCACTAGCCTTCCTTCACTCTAGTCAATCCACATGACTACACAAAGGCTAAGCATCTGAGCCTCAATACACATAGTCAATACAAATGACTAAATAGGGCTACAACGGTGCCATTCTCTACCAACCATTGGTCAATAACTATGATACCGAACACGCCCAAAACCCCCTCTGTGTCCCGTGTCATTGTGTCGGACACAGACTCAATGGCAAATCATGTCCGACATGAGTTTTGGTCGTGTCCTAAATTAGGACACGAACAAAACTCGTGTCCGACACAATTTGCCATCTTGTCCTGCACTGTGCAGATCGTGTCCTCATTCCAGGACACGATATCTTGAATTTCTATCTTAAAGATAGTGTTGTTCTAAAAAAATATCTTTAAAATATCTCGAATTTTGAAGATGTGCGAGAGAGGAAGGTAATAACTGTGTTTTGAGTGACATTGTCTGTGCATATTGATTTGTTTATTGGCTGAAAATTTTATGATGACAGAAGGTATACAAAAAATTTCGTGATAGTTGTAACCTGCAGGTGTCTTTGCTCTGTCTCTGTCATTTTGAATTCATGATATTTTGGATGATACTTTATTTGGTTGCTTTATGCTTCAACCCAAAATATCACAATGACAACTTTTACAACATTTTTCAAGCCATCTATGTGCAAAGTAAGTATATGGGTTTGGATTCTTGGAAGACAACTTTTACCACGTTTTTCAACCCATCTATGACCAAAGTATATGGGTTTGGAAATTGGGTATGTTGTGTTTTAGTTTAGTTGTTAGTATAGATCCATTTTAAATCCGACATCTTGAGCTATTGCCTATCAATGCATCTATGTATCTCATTTTGATTTGTGAATTCAAAATGTGTAATCATTAATGTGTATTGATTCTAATTTCTCTTGAATATTTGTAAATGTTCTAGTTTCTAAAAAAAATTGGATCTACATGTCTATATTTTTAAATTTTAATATATTTTAAAAAATATATATATGTATATAAAACATGTCCTCCGTGTCCTAATTCCGGGGGTCACCGTGTCCGTGTCGGACACTCATATTTTCGTGTCCTCCTTGTCTCGTGTCCTCGTGTCAGGTGACTTAGGTCAATACACATGACCACTCTAGAAGAATGATCTGCCGAATGTTTTCCTGATGCTGGAACCATGGAGAACATCAACATTTGGATAATCCAGTATTCCTAGATATCCAAATAAGCTTACTTCTTTGAAGTGGTTTAAGCATGTTTCCAAGTTCCATGGACACCCTTGTTTGGCTAAACAACATGTTACATCTTTCATTGATTTTATTTCAGATCTTGATATTGTCCATGAGGATGTCATGATGAAAAAATTTCTACTTACTTTGGAAGATGATGCAATGAGCAAGTTTGATGATTGTAGTCCAAATGAGATATCTTCATTTGCAAGTTTAACCAACGCATTTTGCACATATTGGGATTGCTATTATGAAGAAGTAGAATATGTTGAAGATCTAGTTAATGAACCACAAGATGCCCATGCAGTGCTTGATAAGTTCCATAAAAGGAAGGAATAAGTGCCATAAAAGGAAGGGAGAGAGAGGACCTAATACTTGCACATTAGAGTAACCCCTCGGATGCCCTCTTGGATGAAATCAATGATAAGGCTGAAGTATTCAATGCCCTTCTTGTCTCCCTAGAAGAAGAAATTTATGGATCAGTCATTGAACAACATGGAGGTGAGTACCAAGAGGATTTCTTAGTAGATTACCAGCCCATTCATTCATCAGAAGATCCTTCAATACATGATATTGCAGATTCAGTGAGAAGTGTGGCAATGAAAGCCTCGAAGATCTCATTCCAGCACCTCATGAAGATCTTGATGGTGAGAATTGTGGTGAAGATTCTATTGAATATAATGTTCCTCCCCTTGTTCTGAAAAAAGAACATTGTGATGATTGCACACCCTTACATGAGAAAGACATTCAAGCTTCCTGTTATCACACAACTTGTAGTTGCCCCTAGAGGTATCCCATCCGGGACGGTAGAGGAGACAGACAACTAAAGAGGTGACCCAAGAGATGCCACGGTTCCCAATGCAATGTGGGAGTCACGTCAACCGAGGCACTCTTCGCTTTAGGTCAGAGTGTACTTAGACCAAGGGGGAGACCCTATACCCCAATCATAGTTGATTGGACACCAACAAAGGTTTTTAAGGGTAGGTAAATGATGAGTTACGGAAACCAATGCAAGGCTAAGTGGACCTAAGAGTTAAGGAATGGTTGAAGGTGGTGTGATGGATAGTTAGTGTTTCAACCTATGTATGGTTTAGGTCACATGATGGGGTATGATTACTAGGTATAGTACCATGTGTTTGCACAAGTGGGTCTTGTTTTCTTGGGAAGTGTGAAATGGTTCTAGGTGGGCCCACAAGGTGAAGTTAAGTGTGATGTTGGTACTATAGGTTAGGTATAGGCTAGATCTATAAGTTGGAGTTGGTTTTAGGAGTACCCATGTGCTAGATCTAGGGTTTGACACAAATCCCAAGGAGTGCGACTTGCTTGGAGAAGGACTAGTGCCTTGTTGGATGGGCTAATGGGGTCAAGAAGTATGTCAAAGTATAGATCAGGACACCTAGAAGCCAAGTCAAGTGGGTTGGATGAGATCCAATGGTTGGATTTCGTTAGATCTAGGTTTTTAAGTGATTACCCTAAGTGGACCACAATCCCTTGAAACAAGGAATACAACCCCCAAGGTGGATCGTGACAAAAAGACAGTATGGACCTAGGTTTCAAGACATGGGGATTCCAAATCCACGAAAATCTCCAACACCCACCTCCTAGAAGTGGACCAACTCAAATCTTCAAGGGGGTGCGACTTGCCCAAGGAAGGTAAAAAAATGGGTTTGGTGGACCAAATCAAGTCCAATGGCCACCAAATTGTAGATCCGGGATGCTAGTGCCCCGATCTATGTATGTTCAAAATTTTAAGTGAACCCAATGGCTAGATCTTAGTAGATCTAAGTTTTAAGATACCAAGAGAATCAAAAGGGGGTTTCAACCCCTTAAAACATGGAGAGATGTCCACAAGGTAGTTTTCACCAAAGTAAAGACGTGGGTATAGGTTATCAAGTGTCTAGATTTCAAATCAAGTGGGATCTCACCTACCCATGTGCTAGATCTAACCCAACAAGCTTCTCTTAGGAAAATCGATTTGGGCTCAAGAAGGCTTTTTGCATTGAAAAGTGTGTCAATTTTTAGCCAATAACCACCAAACTATAGATCCAACTAGGGGTGGATCCTATAGAGGTGGGTTTTTGATATCTTTTCAATTGCAAGGCTAGATCTAAGTAGATCTGAAAAATACCAAAAATAAGGGTTTTAATTTGATTAGGGTTTTATGATCTAGAAATTATGGAAGATTCAAGGAAGAGAAGATCATACCTCTTGGAACATACCTGGATGAAGAGATGAATGCTAGTTGAGACGAGGATTACTTTGCCAAAGATCAAATGGAGAATTGTTGAAGCCCTCTTGCCAAATCGATTTTTCCAAGCCACATGTGATTCCTTCTAACCTGTCAAGCCAAGGAGCAAAGCATCAATCAGTTTAACAAATTGAAGGTAGATACAAGCAAGAGAGAGAGAAACATAGAATAGTTGACACAAAGGCAAAACTACTTCCTGTCAAACCCAAAACGACTTCTTCCAAGCTTGAAGGGCAAGCCTCCCCACCAATTCGCACTTGTCAAAATCGCCCTCTTAACCTGCAAATATAATATGGCAAATATGCAAGATAGCTACAATAGATCCTCCAGTGCAATGGACAATAGCATTTACAATCGAAACAACCAACATTCACCCCAATCCAAGCATGTACTCCAAAAGATAGAAATTTTATTCCAAGAGCCAAGAGCCAAAAATCTCTAGATGAATTTTACAATGAGAGGCTCCCTCCTTAAATAGGATGGGGAGAGAGTACAATCCTAACCACTTTTTACATGAGTGGCTAAGATTAAAAGATCAAAAGATCTAATCAATGGTTGAGATGAGCTCAACAATAAAATACATGGATCAACCATAAAATATAACAATAAGTGGACAAAATCGCCCTAGGAGAGGGGATCCCACCAAATCATGATGACAAAATATCATAAGAGGCTTATGGTGGGTCCAAGGGGTAATTTTATCCCTCCTTGGTCAATCCCCATAGCACAATAACCAAAAAATAATCATGAATATACCAAATCGTGCCTCCATAGTGAAGTCGTGGTCCTCAAAAGACCTCAAAAATCCACAGAAAGTGCCATAAGTGATGGATGCGGGCCCCGATGAAGCTGAAACTGCTGGAGAAGTTGCGAAAGGTCCCGATCTATCATCACTGATCATCCCATGCCATAACTTTGCCTCAGTAGCCCAAATCGATTTCCTCAATAGCCATTTCTACCAAATCCTGAAATGCCTCGGGAAGCGTGAAACTGCCCCAAACAGCCTCCTGGAGTGCTGGCGCTGTCAAGGTGAGGGCACCAGTGTGTCCGGAAGGGGGGTAATATGGTAAAAACAAGTGGCTGGACCACCCCCTCCATCATCAGCGCCCTAGGTCAACCGGATAAAAGTCATCTCTGCTCCGACAGGGCCTCCAACAGACCAAAACTGCACTGGGACAGCCTACTGAGGCTCAATCATCACTGTAAGTGCCCGGAACTGAAAACAAACTGTCCCATTGGACTCAGAAGGTCCAAATCTATCCAAGATGTGTACTCATACACCATATGAGTCTCTGCATGATCAAAATAAATATCCAATATACCGGAACAAGGCCAATAATAATGCGCTGTACATATACAAACACTGCTGTAACCCCAGAATCATCATCATAACCCTATAGCTGCTGCATAGAGTCATCATGTATGTATACATAGACCATATATCATCTATCCATATCATCATAAGGTCCAACATCTCATGTCCCATGGTCTTCCATGGTCAAACTAGGTCTAACCAAGACCAAATATAACTCAGATCATCATCAATAGCTGCTGCAAAGTGTCAAGGTTAATATATGCTCTACAACTTATTCAAATAACAATTATAACACAGAGTAATCATGGCTGGCGATCTAAATCCAAATATATAGTGTCGTTAATTATTATTATTACTCAGACTAGACTTTCAGGATCATACTCACTTCATAGTTGTGATCAATTTGTTAGTGAAGGGTGAAGGCTTAAATTAACTGGCAAGGCTAAGGGATGACTTAACTGTCTTGACTTTGTGACACTTTGGCAAGGGAAAGGGAATACACCATAGTATATATTGAATGAGCAATAACACAGGGAATGGCGGTGTCTCACAAATGGATGAGTTGTTTAAAGAGGGTTTATTCACCTTCACAGATGCGCACAATCCATAATACAAATACGGCCAGCAATTGTTTAGATATAGCATTTAAGTTCCATTGCTTTTTGGGCCTGAAGTTTCCATACCCTTGATCTATGTGTGTTTACAAACACATTGCATAGATTTACATTTTTTTCTTTTAGGCTTTCTGCTGCAGGTGTGTTTTTAAGGCACTTGTTTACCTGAGCACTTCTAGGTGTGTCATGGACAGCTTGTTTACCTAGGTATTTATTTTCCACAAGATATAACATTTTATTTTTATTGCCATTTTCATTTGGCACGCCTTTCATTCATGTGTGTTCAAAAACACATTGCATAAATGGGCTTTTCATACAAGATATAGCATTTCATCTTCCAGGTTTTGTATTGATGGCAGCACTAAAAGTTTCAGGTTTAGCCAACACAACTTTAGTGACTAGGGGGAATTCCAAGGAACTCCAACTCACCATAGGTAAGTTTTGTCACCAACTCAGAGCCGAGACACAATAAACAGGGAAGCTCATCCAATACAGAGGCTACAGTGGGGAAAAGATCCTCCATGTCACTAGTCAAGTAGTAAGTCAGGGTGATAAACTAAAAGGTAGGTAATGGATGGATGAAGACAATGAATGATGGAGCCGACACTAGCAAGCCAAGGTATGGTGGAATGATCACCTCTATTCTCCCTAAGGAGGGTAATACCAATGAGTATGAATAGTGAACTTCTAAGTCTGAGTAGGGACAATAATATATATATAATAAGATCAACCAGGTCCACATATCTATATGATCGCCAGATCATGACACTAAGTGCTAAGACATGCTATAAGAATAAGTATAAAAGCAATATAACCATAACACAATGATATACCTGCTGAGTCATATACCTGAATGCTCATCAACCTGTACCATCATCTGTCCTCTGAAACTGCTGCTGTAACTCTGGGCACTACTGACTGCTTTGTACCAAAGGTATAATGGCTACATCGGTCATCTCTCTGAGTGTCCTGAGACTCAGTCATGGCATAGGGAATACATATGCTGTCCAAAATCTGATAGTGATCCATAGATAGCTGCTCATCTCATCATCTCAAAGTAAAGGAACTGGCTGTAATGTGCTCTGGAATCTGAAAAATAATGTATGGTAGCCCGGCTACTATATATGTGTGATAACATCTGGCTCCAGCTGGGACAAGTGCTCTAAGGGAGAGAGCGCTTGAGAACCTCAGAATCTCTGGTCTCGAACTGCTCTGCATCAATCTTCAATCCAGCACTGCACCATCATTATTTTCAGCTTTTATTTTGCACCTGTACCTGTGCTCACAAACACTAGAATACCTCATGGAGCATGTATGGGAAAAATATGTAAAATAAAACTGGAACTGAAATCTACTCTAAAACGGAAACTGAAAATGCATAAAAGAAAAATTTAAACTAACATGGCATGTATCATTTATTCATCATTCATTATTTTTATTACTGTGCAGGAAGAAAATAGATCCCTTTTTTATTTTTATTTTTTTAAAGCAGGCAATCTTACTTGCACAGGCAGCCAAAAATGTAAACGGAAATTAAAAATTCTTCAATGCATGCAGGAGTAGAGACAAGCTTAGGAAAGAGCCAGGCTCAACTCAATCAAACACAAAGCAAGCAGAAAAGCAAAGGGGGCAATACTCAGCACACAGAAAAAGGAAAAAGCACACAAATCCTATTGCTCAAGTGAGCTTATTCAAGACCTACCTACCCTACTCTAACCAGTCAACACAAATGCTAGGTAAAATCATAAATCCAGTGTAACCAATCGTCAAACAGGTTAATGATTCTTATTTGACTTTTGATAATAGAACAAGTCAAGATCGGGCTAAAGATTAACAATTTTGAGGGCACAATCTTCCTGACTTGTTCAAACATAGAAGAATGGTTTAAATGATGCAGTATGAAAATATGCCAAGGAGAAGATTGTCTGATACAAACATCCTCCATCAAAGAACTGATAGGATCATAAAATTTATGCAAGTTAAACTCAGAGATGGATGGACGGAAGACATAAGACATGTGATTCGGTTCATTTTCACACAAATTAACTTCTTCATTTGCTTCTCTCACATATTCAATTTGATTCTCCTTGGGACTGATGATCAAATAGAAACCAAGTGGGGACAAATTAAAGCTTAAAAGATGAAAAATCAAAGTTAAACCCACTTGATGCTCAAAAATGGAGAAAAGATGGAATTGATCTTTAAACACCTTTTCTAGCCACCCAGAATGATTAATAACTTGACAATAAGCATTATGGTTCAAAAGTGACTGAAAAGGAAAATGAAGTGCTTTTTCTCCAAACATGTAATCATGCTTATACTTTCTGTTGAAAAAATCAAAAGCAAAAATTTGACTAGAGCACCAACCCAAAGATGATTGGAAAAGATGGGTAGGGAGGGTGGAAGCAATTTCTCCAAGATGAATAGAAAAATTTGGCCCTGGAATTTGACAAAAGGAAAGGCCTTTTAAAGCAAAATTGTTTATTCTGGGAATGATAAACTTTTGATCAAGTCTTATATTTACAAACCGAGGACAAGATTTAAATTCTAATAAATGGATGAAGCTGTTTTGACTAAGGATGGAAAATTTTAGAGACTCATTGTAAGAAGTGGAACAAAGATTAGAGCATCTAGTGTGATTCACTAATTCATCCTCATCTTGACCTTCTATTGATTCATCATTAAATTTATTTGAGGATAAATTATCATTTTTATTTAAAATGTCAGGGATAAAATCAACAAGTTCATTTAAAGCATCTTGATTATTTGCACAATGATCATGTGAAACCACCACTAATGGATCTTGGTCAATGTCCCCACTTTCTTCTTCTTCAAAAAGATGATGAGAAATTAAAGCATTGTTAATGATAGAATGATTAATGAGTTTCTCCGAAGGAGGAACTTCAATAGACTTGTTGACTAAAGGCTCATCCTCAGAAATTTCCTCAAGATCAGGACTAGGGCTACCTAAAAAGGAACTTGAAAAGTTATGATTTATACAATGATTATGGGTTTGACTTTCAATCGATTCAAAAGTGGAAGACTTATCCTCAAAAGAAATTGAGCAGGAGGGGTCATCTTCGGATGTTGACAATTCACTTGATGTCTGATTATTAACAGATTCAACAATAGGATCAAAAAGGGGAAGGTTTTGATTTGAAAAATATATATCATCGGATTCACTTCCCCATCTTTCTAAGAAACTTTTCTCAAACATGTCATACCCGGAAATGCTATTGGACTTCAAATTTACGAACCAGATCTCAGCTCTTTCTTTTAAGGACGAAGCCAATAGTTTCATACACACATCCTCATGGGTTATGGATAGATCTTTAATAATTTCCCTAAAAAGTTCAAGGTGTCTTTTAGCAGATACTTCATGGCTTCCATCAAATTTAGACAACCTTTCACGGGCTTGATGAGGGATGTGATGAGGATACCCAACAATTTTTGAGAAGTCAAAAACTTTCAAACGACCAAAAGTCCTAGGCCGCTCAGAAGCAGCCATGGATGGCAAATTTTTTTTTTATTATTTTTTTTTTATTTTTAAAAACAAGAACCTAAATACCAAATGATGCACCCCATGGGTTCTAGATAATGATAGGATCGATCACCAGTGGAGTCGCTTATGTGGAGTCGCCAGGTAGATTTTAAAACTCTTCTACCAAGATGTATGTCGTTTAAAGTGCAGGGAGAGAGTGAGACAAAACATATGTTGAACCAAGGTAGGCCTCTACCTCCCCGGCAACGGCGCCAAAAATGTTATCACACAACTTGTAGTTGCCCCTAGAGGTATCCCATCCGGGACGGTAGAGGAGACAGACAACTAAAGAGGTGACCCAAGAGATGCCACGGTTCCCAATGCAATGTGGGAGTCACGTCAACCGAGGCACTCTTCGCTTTAGGTCAGAGTGTACTTAGACCAAGGGGGAGACCCTATACCCCAATCACAGTTGATTGGACCCCAACAAAGGTTTTTAAGGGTAGGTAAATGATGAGTTACGGAAACCAATGCAAGGCTAAGTGGACCTAAGAGTTAAGGAATGGTTGAAGGTGGTGTGATGGATAGTTAGTGTTTCAACCTATGTATGGTTTAGGTCACATGATGGGGTATGATTACTAGGTATAGTACCATGTGTTTGCACAAGTGGGTCTTGTTTTCTTGGGAAGTGTGAAATGGTTCTAGGTGGGCCCACAAGGTGAAGTTAAGTGTGATGTTGGTACTATAGGTTAGGTATAGGCTAGATCTATAAGTTGGAGTTGGTTTTAGGAGTACCCATGTGCTAGATCTAGGGTTTGACACAAATCCCAAGGAGTGCGACTTGCTTGGAGAAGGACTAGTACCTTGTTGGATGGGCTAATGGGGTCAAGAAGTATGTCAAAGTGTAGATCGGGACACCTAGAAGCCAAGTCAAGTGGGTTGGATGAGATCCAATGGTTGGATTTCGTTAGATCTAGGTTTTTAAGTGATTACCCTAAGTGGACCACAATCCCTTGAAACAAGGAATACAACCCCCAAGGTGGATCGTGACAAAAAGACAGTATGGACCTAGGTTTCAAGACATGGGGATTCCAAATCCACGAAAATCTCCAACACCCACCTCCTAGAAGTGGACCAACTCAAATCTTCAAGGGGGTGCGACTTGCCCAAGGAAGGTAAAAAAATGGGTTTGGTGGACCAAATCAAGTCCAATGGCCACCAAATTGTAGATCCGGGATGCTAGTGCCCCGATCTATGTATGTTCAAAATTTTAAGTGAACCCAATGGCTAGATCTTAGTAGATCTAAGTTTTAAGATACCAAGAGAATCAAAAGGGGGTTTCAACCCCTTAAAACATGGAGAGATGTCCACAAGGTAGTTTTCACCAAAGTAAAGACGTGGGTATAGGTTATCAAGTGTCTAGATTTCAAATCAAGTGGGATCTCACCTACCCATGTGCTAGATCTAACCCAACAAGCTTCTCTTAGGAAAATCGATTTGGGCTCAAGAAGGCATTTTGCATTGAAAAGTGTGTCAATTTTTAGCCAATCACCACCAGACTATAGATCCAACTAGGGGTGGATCCTATAGAGGTGGGTTTTTGATATCTTTTCAATTGTAAGGCTAGATCTAAGTAGATCTGAAAAATACCAAAAATAAGGGTTTTAATTTGATTAGGGTTTTATGATCTAGAAATTATGGAAGATTCAAGGAAGAGAAGATCATACCTCTTGGAACATACCTGGATGAAGAGATGAATGCTAGTTGAGACGAGGATTACTTTGCCAAAGATCAAATGGAGAATTGTTGAAGCCCTCTTGCCAAATCGATTTTTCCAAGCCACATGTGATTCCTTCTAACCTGTCAAGCCAAGGAGCAAAGCATCAATCAGTTTAACAAATTGAAGGTAGATACAAGCAAGAGAGAGAGAAACATAGAATAGTTGACACAAAGGCAAAACTACTCCCTGTCAAACCCAAAACGACTTCTTCCAAGCTTGAAGGGCAAGCCTCCCCACCAATTCGCACTTGTCAAAATCGCCCTCTTAACCTGCAAATATAATATGGCAAATATGCAAGATAGCTACAATAGATCCTCCAGTGCAATGGACAATAGCATTTACAATCGAAACAACCAACATTCACCCCAATCCAAGCATGTACTCCAAAAGATAGAAATTTTATTCCAAGAGCCAAGAGCCAAAAATCTCTAGATGAATTTTACAATGAGAGGCTCCCTCCTTAAATAAGATGGGGAGAGAGTACAATCCTAACCACTTTTTACATGAGTGGCTAAGATTAAAAGATCAAAAGATCTAATCAATGGTTGAGATGAGCTCAACAATAAAATACATGGATCAACCATAAAATATAACAATAAGTGGACAAAATCGCCCTAGGAGAGGGGATCCCACCAAATCATGATGACAAAATATCATAAGAGGCTTATGGTGGGTCCAAGGGGTAATTTTATCCCTCCTTGGTCAATCCCCATAGCACAATAACCAAAAAATAATCATGAATATACCAAATCGTGCCTCCATAGTGAAGTCGTGGTCCTCAAAAGACCTCAAAAATCCACAGAAAGTGCCATAAGTGATGGATGCGGGCCCCGATGAAGCTGAAACTGCTGGAGAAGTTGCGGAAGGTCCCGATCTATCATCACTGATCATCCCATGCCATAACTTTGCCTCAGTAGCCCAAATCGATTTCCTCAATAGCCATTTCTACCAAATCCTGAAATGCCTCGGGAAGCGTGAAACTGCCCCAAACAGCCTCCTGGAGTGCTGGCGCTGTCAAGGTGAGGGCACCAGTGTGTCCGGAAGGGGGGTAATATGGTAAAAACAAGTGGCTGGACCACCCCCTCCATCATCAGCGCCCTAGGTCAACCGGATAAAAGTCATCTCTGCTCCGATAGGGCCTCCAACAGACCAAAACTGCACTGGGACAGCCTACTGAGGCTCAATCATCACTGTAAGTGCCCGGAACTGAAAACAAACTGTCCCATTGGACTCAGAAGGTCCAAATCTATCCAAGATGTGTACTCATACACCATATGAGTCTCTGCATGATCAAAATAAATATCCAATATACCGGAACAAGGCCAATAATAATGCGCTGTACATATACAAACACTGCTGTAACCCCAGAATCATCATCATAAACCTGTAGCTGCTGCATAGAGTCATCATGTATGTATACATAGACCATATATCATCTATCCATATCATCATAAGGTCCAACATCTCATGTCCCATGGTCTTCCATGGTCAAACTAGGTCTAACCAAGACCAAATATAACTCAGATCATCATCAATAGCTGCTGCAAAGTGTCAAGGTTAATATATGCTCTACAACTTATTCAAATAACAATTATAACACAGAGTAATCATGGCTGGCGATCTAAATCCAAATATATAGTGTCGTTAATTATTATTATTACTCAGACTAGACTTTCAGGATCATACTCACTTCATAGTTGTGATCAATTTGCTAGTGAAGGGTGAAGGCTTAAATTAACTGGCAAGGCTAAGGGATGACTTAACTGTCTTGACTTTGTGACACTTTGGCAAGGGAAAGGGAATACACCATAGTATATACTGAATGAGCAATAACACAGGGAATGGCGGTGTCTCACAAATGGATGAGTTGTTTAAAGAGGGTTTATTCACCTTCACAGATGCGCACAATCCATAATACAAATACGGCCAGCAATTGTTTAGATATAGCATTTAAGTTCCATTGCTTTTTGGGCCTGAAGTTTCCATACCCTTGATCTATGTGTGTTTACAAACACATTGCATAGATTTACATTTTTTTCTTTTAGGCTTTCTGCTGCAGGTGTGTTTTTAAGGCACTTGTTTACCTGAGCACTTCTAGGTGTGTCATGGACAGCTTGTTTACCTAGGTATTTATTTTCCACAAGATATAACATTTTATTTTTATTGCCATTTTCATTTGGCACGCCTTTCATTCATGTGTGTTCAAAAACACATTGCATAAATGGGCTTTTCATACAAGATATAGCATTTCATCTTCCAGGTTTTGTATTGATGGCAGCACTAAAAGTTTCAGGTTTAGCCAACACAACTTTAGTGACTAGGGGGAATTCCAAGGAACTCCAACTCACCATAGGTAAGTTTTGTCACCAACTCAGAGCCGAGACACAATAAACAGGGAAGCTCATCCAATACAGAGGCTACAGTGGGGAAAAGATCCTCCATGTCACTAGTCAAGTAGTAAGTCAGGGTGATAAACTAAAAGGTAGGTAATGGATGGATGAAGACAATGAATGATGGAGCCGACACTAGCAAGCCAAGGTATGGTGGAATGATCACCTCTATTCTCCCTAAGGAGGGTAATACCAATGAGTATGAATAGTGAACTTCTAAGTCTGAGTAGGGACAATAATATATATATAATAAGATCAACCAGGTCCACATATCTATATGATCGCCAGATCATGACACTAAGTGCTTAGACATGCTATAAGAATAAGTATAAAAGCAATATAACCATAACACAATGATATACCTGCTGAGTCATATACCTGAATGCTCATCAACCTATACCATCATCTGTCCTCTGAAACTGCTGCTGTAACTCTGGGCACTACTGACTGCTCTGTACCAAAGGTATAATGGCTACATCAGTCATCTCTCTGAGTGTCCTGAGACTCAGTCATGGCATAGGGAATACATATGCTGTCCAAAATCTGATAGTGATCCATAGATAGCTGCTCATCTCATCATCTCAAAGTAAAGGAACTGGCTGTAATGTGCTCTGGAATCTGAAAAATAATGTATGGTAGCCCGGCTACTATATATGTGTGATAACACTTCCACTGCATCCTCCATCCAAGACAAGAGTTTTGTAAGTTATGTTCCTTTTCAAAATTTTAAATTTGATGATAAATCCTTTAATGATTTGAAGACGATAGATGTTGTAGAGAAACCCTTGGAAGAACAAGAAATTGTAACTTTCTCATGTGATGAAAAACATGGCAACCAAGAGGATGATGTGGGCATCTTTTTGTCATTGGGAGACATAGATGGGATATGGATTGTTGGTTTGTTCATGGAGATCACATATATGACATAGATGGTGAGAGGTTGATGGAGGAATATATAAACTTGCACCTTCCGTTTCCAATCAGCATGACGAGATGTTTCATGGTGCATGGGGAGGAAATTGTAGATCCTATGTTCTTTGGTCTTGGACAGACAAAATATGTTAAATTATGTGATGCATCATCTATTGTTAATCAACATCCTTATGTCCTTATCAATGGAGCGGAATTTTTGCAACATAAGAAGCCTTATCATCACATTCGATATGAAGAAATTTTCCAGCCATTGATATCTTCAACTTGTACCCTTTATAGCTACAAAAAATCAACAAAGGTTTGTGTTACCCCCTGATATGTAGGGGTCACTTGATGATCATTACTTATGTGATCCTCCATCACATCCAGCAATTTTGAGATCTATGGTTTCTCTATGGACATTTCCCAGAGACACTTCTATCCTGCTCAGATCACCATGATATGTAGCCAGAGATCGATGGGGACATTCAATTGACACTAGTGTTATGACATATGCTACCTAGTTGACTCATGATAAATGATTTCTTATGTGTCGACATGACCATGAGGGATCGATTGTGTTACTCTATAATGACTCATGTATCTTAGATGGTTGTTTCATAGATAAGGATGCATTGTGGTGTGGTTATAATTTTCCCTTAGATCAAGTGCATGACCTTGTGCATCGGGTGTATCCTTAGGAATTTAAGCAAGTGTAACACTCTTTCATGTCATTCACAACATTTTACCTAGCCATTGTCATACTATGTCATTTCACTAGCCATTTCACCCATTTCCATTATGTCCCCTGTTATGCCTCAGATTATCTGAACCATGCCCTTCAGGATGTACTATAGCGAGGGGGTCTTTTGCCATTGTAAAAGGCCAAGTCTGGGCTTTCTTATGTAAAAATGTTGGTCTAACGAGGCTCAAGACCCTTGGTCTAGTCATGGCAAGTCCTCTTGGTTCTCATTTCAAGGAGTGTTGTCCTCGTGGCTCTGCTGACTACCCCTTGATGGGTGAAAGTCCCTCATCATGTTGGGCATTTATGCTCTGGGTAGGTGTCCGGCACACCTTGGGATGAACCTGTTATCACATATATAGTGGCTGGGCTACCATATGTTTTATTCCAGATTTCAGTGCATTTTTCAACCAGTTCCCTTACATTGAGATGTTGAGATGAGCATCTATATTGGATCACTTTTATGATTATGGACAACAGTATATTCCTATGCCATGACTGAGTCTCAGGAAACTCAAGTTTGATGACCAATGTAGCCATTTAGCCATTTACAGAGCAGTATGTATTGCCCAGAGTTGCAGCAACAGGTTCCCAGTGGACAGATGATAGTTCAGATTGTTTATGCACAGGTATATGACCCAGCAAGTATTATCATGTGTTATGGTTATTATTGCTTCTATACTCATTCTTGTGGCATGTCTTAGCACTTAGTGTCATGATCTGGCAATCATATAGATATTTGGACCTGGTTGTATTATTTATATATTTATGTCCCTGCTCAGACTTAGAAGTTCTTGGTTATACTCATTGGTTTTACCCTCCTTAGGGAGAATAGAGGTGATCCTTCCCACCATCTTTTGGCTTGCTGGTGTTGGTCTCATTATTCACTTTCTCCACCCATCCATTACCTTCCAGTTATTGTTGTTACCCTGGCTTACAACTTGACTAGTGGCATGCAGGACCTTCCCCCACTTTAGCCTCTTTGTTGGATAAGCTTCTCTGTTGTATTGTGTCTCGGCTCTAAGTTGCCTAAGTTGTGTTGGCTAAACCTGAAACAGATAGTGCTACCATCAGTACAATGTGTACGGAAATGAAATGTATATCTTAAATGAAAGCCCATTCGTGGAAGTGTGTTTCTGAACACACATGAATGAAAGGCAAGCATAATGAAATTGGCTTTGAAAGTTAAATGTGAAATGTAAATCCAAGAATGTGTTTCTTAACACACACGGATCAAGGCTATGGAAATGTATTAAAGGCCTAAAAGGCAATGGTTTAACAAATGCTATATCTAATGATTGTTGGCCTCACTTGTATTGATTTATTCCTCACTAACTTGCGAGTTATCATGGAGATGGAGTAAGGGATAGCTAATTCTAAGTGTCCCCTAGAGTCCTGACTTACGGTTTGTCGGACACCTAGTCATGGCGGCTCTAGAAAAGATCCTCACGGAGTTGTATCAGCTTGGATGTGAGTTGTAGGCATCTGTCAAGGTTGAATAAGCACTTCTGAAACAGCTTACCCATTTGTGAGACACTACCCTCCCCTGTGTTACTGCTTGTCCAACATATGCTAGAGTGTGTATCCCCTTCCCATTTCCAAAGTGTCACAGTGTCAAGTCAGTGGTCATCCTTTAGCCTAGCCTTATAAGTTTTAGCCTTCACCCATCACTAGCAAATCGATCACAACTATAAAGTGAGTACAGTCTTGAAAGTCTAGTCTGAGTCATAATAATAATATTGAAAACATTTAATATTTTGTTTTAGATCGCCAGAGAATTGATTACTATATGTTATACTGCTACTTGAATGATTTGCAAAGCATGTCTTAACCTCTAACACTTGCAGCAGTTTGATGTTAGCCTGGATCATTTTATGGGTCATGTTGACTTGGTCAAACCTAGTTTGACCAAGGTCAACTGCAAGACAAGAGGTGGATAGACCTTGGATGATACAGATAGATGATATAGGGTCTATTACAAATCACCAGATGGTTCCATGCATTGGTTATAGGTTTATGATGATGATTTGGTGTTTTAACATATATTGATCATTTACAAATTGTTATTATTTTTATCTGTTCGGGCATTATTGAGATATTATATGATCATGCAGAGATCCATATGGTGTATGAGTACACACCTTTAGTAGATTTGGGCTCTCTGAGTCCATTGAGACAGTTGGTTTTCAGTTCCGGGCAGTTACAGTGAGTATTTTCCTCAGTTTATCATTCTGGTGCATATTTGCCATTAAAAATGGCCTGTCAAAGCAATTTGACGATCTTCTTGGTTCACTTATGGCGCTACAGAGGGAGTATGGGGTCCAGCCACTTGTTTTTACTATTATGCCATACTCCCGGACATTATGGTGCAGTTAGATTTGGCCTCGGATGAACCAGCAGAGAGTTACAGGTGTTTTTATACTTTCCAGAGGATTTACAGAGGCATAAAAATGGCTACTTGGAAAATCGATTTGAGCTACTGAGGCAAGGAATTGGCATTGGAATTGTTTTGATGATGTGTTTGATGTCTCTCACACCTTCCAGAGCAGTTGTATCATTCAATGGGGCCCTCACACATTTCTCCGACACATTTTAAGGTTTTCTGGAGCCTTTGGAGGCTCATGACTTTCCCAGAGGAGCAAGATTTGGTGCTAGGATGAGTCATATGTTGTTATTGTGCCATGGGGACCCACTAGGGAGGTTAGATAATGCCCTATAGACCCACCATGAGCGGGTTTGTCATGTTATTTAGTCACATTGAGTGGGACCCCCCTTCCTAGGGCGATTTTGTCCATATATATGTTATATTTTTTAGTTGATCCATGTACTTTATGTTGAGCTCATCTCAACCATTGACTAGAACTTTTATATCTTTTAATCTTAGCCATCCATTCAAAAGGTGGTTAGGGTTTTGGTATCTCTTCTTCCTATTTAAAGGAGAGAGCTTCTCATTGTAAAGGGACTTTTGGCTCTTGGCTTCTGGAATAAAATATTTTCTCACAGATACTTGTCTTATGGTTGTGAATGTGATTGATGTTGATTCAAACTGTTCTTCCTTTGCACTGAGAGTATTGTAGAAGATCCTTTGCATATTTTTCTCCACACTTTTATCTACAGGTGAAGAAGTCGATTTGGTGAGGAAGGCGCATTGGCTGGGGAGACCCTCACTGCTAGTTTCTCTTCTCTTCGTCGGTTACAGGGAGTATCACCGTCTTAGTACCTCTTACTCTTTATTTCCATTTTCATTACTTGTATTTCTTCCATTCTTGCATTAGACTGATTGATCTCCTTGTCCTTGGTTTATCAGGAAGAGGAAGGCGCATTGGTGAAGCTGGGCAATTCGCACAAGCAAGGAAACTCTCCAATCTTTCATTTGATCTCCGTGGGAACAATCCTCGACATCATAGCAAACATTTCCATGACTCAGGTACACTTGTGAGGTAAGTTATTTATTTCTCTATCCAACCTATCTGTCATTTTCATTGAAAACCCTAAGTAAAATTCTTCTGAAAAATCCTTGGCTCAAAAGACTTGGCTTACAACATAACCATTTCTGGGTTTTTGGTATCCGGTTATTATCTAGGTGGGTTCTCCAAAACGTCATCTTTGGAGGACTCCATAGGCCCAAATCACAAGGCATTGGCTTCCTCAAACCCTCACGACTTTCCTGGGCTATCTATTTTTCTTGTCTTTTGATCCACCTTGCTAAGCTTGTGTACTTTGACACTGTCACATCTGTTTATCAAGATGTGCTAGAAAGCCCTAATCCACAAATTTACTCTTTGGGTCACTTTCCCTATTTTAAGGGTCACGTTTCCCAAGGCAGCTGAATTTGTCATTTTGAACTAGCACCTGAATCCTGGAATCATACCTAATCATTGAATCACTATGTGTAATCATTCTTCATCAAGTCATATCTTCCCTAAGCCTCCACAGTGATCTCATTTCCCTAAATCTAGGGTTCCATACCTATCACCTTACGTAATTCATCTTATCTGATTTGATCTGGTGACTGGGTTAGATCTCTCCTGTCGGGAGTAGATCTGGGTCTCCCCCTTGTTATATTGGCTTTGATAACGTAAGTGAAGAGTGCCTCGATTGGTGTGACAACCAATACATTGTAGATCGAGGCTCTCGAGGTTCACCACTTTGGTAACCTATCCCCTCCTACCATCCATTCTGGATCCATCATTAGGGGCAACTACAAGATTGGTGATAACATAACCCATTAGGACACATGGCTAGGGGCTCCTAGTCACACTTGTGTTTATGCTATGTAGAGGTGATTGCACATGTAAGGGTTGTCATACGCGCTTTAGCACACCTCATATATGCCCACTTCGACCTCTCTTTTGATGTATTACCCCTCCTCTCGGTCTCCATGAGCAAGAATGATGATGACATCCTCCTTTTGGCTCAACATCTCACTTGGTTGAAGCTATTTGCATCATTTGTGATGTCGCCTTTCGCTTGATGTTGCCTACAGGGATGATTGAGTAGCCTATTAGGCTCCCATAGGCTATAGTCACCATATTTGGGAGTTGTTGGTTGCCATTTAGTTAGAAAAGGTGTTTTGCTTACGAAAGTCGTATTGGATGACCCATGGTATTGTCCATGGTATTGGGCTCAAAAAGAAGATAAAAGAGGAGGCATTCATCCATTGTGGACATGTTGATTTGGATATTGAATTCTTGTGACCATCTGGGGGTTGTCTAGAGTTTTCGTTAGGGTTTGGAAAAACTCTTCCATTGTTGGTTTGGTTTCGGTGGTGAAAGATCCACCCTAGCTAGACAAGGAGGAGGATCCATCCAGGGTCTTCACTTGAGCTTCATCTTTTGGTTCGACATCATCTTGGAGAGGGTTTAGAGGTCAAAAGTTAACCCTCCGACAATATTGTAGGAGGAAGATCCATCTATTGAGGAGATTGTGGCATCATTTCCATCATTTCCAGGTTTTGATTGGTCTATTGTGTTTCTTGGAGTGTTGTAGTTGCCATAGCAGCCATTAGATATTTGTATTGTTGCCAGCTACTATTCATAATAAAATGTCAATTTTGTCTCTCTTATTTCATGTGTACTCGAAATGAATGCAATATGTTTGACAAAATGCCTTTGATGATATATGTGATTGTTTATGAAAGATGTACATGAAAACTGTTTGACAAAATTACAGAACCAAAATCAGAATTGTGCCTAGAATTGCATTAGGGATATTACAATGGTATTAGAGTTGGTTTTCTTGCCAGCCTGAGGGGAAATCTATTCAAGGTTTCCAATTGAGCTTCAATTTGTGATCTTTCTCATGATGAAGCAAGTGGCTGGGCCGTCTTGGCCTGAAGAAGCTAAATTTGTTGTAGAAGCCAAAATTTATTCGAGTTCTAGTGCGGCAACTAAACCAATTGTAGTGATCAATCGCATCATGAGGACGAATTCATATGAGGAAGAGGGACGCATTCTTTGCAAGGACTGAGTTTCAAGTGAAGAGGGCCGAATTCATACTTGAGCAATCAAAGAAACCCCCTGAGGGCCCGATCTTCCCTTATACACAGTTAGAAGAGACGTGGGATCGTTTTAAAGGCATCTAACCATTTGTAGGGTCGTGTTGGAATCTCAAAGGAGCTGTGAGAATCGATGAAGACGTGGAGGTTTATTGAGAGGCTGAGCCACCATTCCCCAGGTCGTGGGATTTCGTGGAGCAGAATCGTGGCCCTTGTTGACATGCGTGGGTTTGAAGGAGGGTTGAGCCCCTTTGTTTGCAAACTAACATACAAGGAGGTCGTAAGGTATATGGAGCCCAAGTCTTGCAGAATGGAGCTCAGTGGAGAGGTCGCGGGGTCTTGTTTAGAGGAGATAGTCACTTTCGTGAAAGGGCCGTAAGAAAGGGAGCAAGTCAAAAGGAGGGGCAACGATTCAAGGAGAGGGCCGTGGGTCTTGGAGGAAGAACATCAATCACAAGAGGAGACCGCAGGTTTAGAGAACAGGTCGTGAGTAAAAGCAATCTCACGAGTAAGGTCACGTCACTCTTTGGAGAGAGTCGTGAGTAAGAGGAGAGACTATAAGCCTTCGTGGAATCCAAGAATTGGAAAACCAAGTCGTGAGTTTTTTGTTGAATGTTGTGCTTCATAGAGGAAAATGTGGGGAACGTGAGACATTAGAGGGATTGAGAGCTTCATTGAGGAAATCAATTACACTTGAGCAGGGATCGAGTCTCTATTAGAGATGAAATCATTTAAAGGAGGAGCAACAGTGAATGAAATGGCATCATTTATAGGTTCTTTGTTACTGTATAGAGTCAATTTTGGGAAGAGGGATACTAGTAGACAAGGAGCTGGGTGATTCCAAGGTGGACTACTAATCATCTGTTGGGGAACATTGGCATCATTTTCTAGGGCTGTAGAAACATATTTAAGGCACAGTCACCCATTTCCTGTCATAGGGGGGAACGCTACCTATAAGCATTCACCTACAGGCAGAGTATTATACAGTGATACTAAATAGTGTCACAAAGTGTTTGACGAAATCTCCCACATGTACTTCTCAACAAAAATAATCACAAAATTGATTCAGAACACCGTTGGGCATCAAAGTTTGTGGGGAAAATCAGTGGAATCATGAAGACAACAAGTGAGATTGTGGCTGAAAACTCAAAGTTTTTTATTAAAATTTCGACGAAGGAAGCAGCGCTTAAATACATAACATTAGGTGAGGAGTTCAGAGAAACCCTTTCCTTTCAAGACTATTACAACACCATGTACAAAAGTTGGCTCAAGGATTTGGGTTTGGATTTCCTTAAAGACACAAGACAGAAATTGAATAAAGATGAGGAGAAGAAGTAGGCATCTAGCCTTACTAAGTATTTGGGCTTAGAAGAAGACCAAACAACAACATATGAGGACGATGATAACAGGATAGTGGATGGGAATACCTATGATGTAGGTGCCAATTCAGCAAAGGAAGAAGATACAGCAGCATGCCCTACTTATGATAACTATGGGGATATGGAGGAGCCAACTTCTTTCCCTATGTATGATGCTGACGATGACATGGATTCCACACATCATCGTATTTATGACATGTACGATGATGCAAGCATCATTGTACCCGGATATGACGAGTTGCGAGTGAGTGCACCTAAGCATGATGAGGACTTAGTACAAGATGAGTTACCTTTTGAGGATGATTTCATTTCCCATGAGGAAGAAAAGGAAGGGACTAAAGTGATAGATGAGAGCTTGTATGAGGATAATGGTCCATGTGGGTCAGTTGGTCCATTATGTTGTTAAGATTCAATATGCTAAGATAGATAACATCAGTATTCAATTCAATTTCACAACAATAGCATATACAGGATCAATGAAAGAATAACAAGCACGACATAAACACAAGAGACACAATTTTATCCTGGGAAACCCTTTAGGGGAAGAAAACCCAACAAAACTTCCTCAATATAGATGATCAAAAGTACAAAGACAAAACCCCAAACAAGTACTCCTTCTCCTTGCAGATATCTCTCTCTCTATCTCTCTCTCTTATGCGAATTACACAAGTGAGTGTGTGTGTGAATGAATGAATAAATGAGAGATCCTAACTCTCTATTTATACATTCACTTCTACTTTAATTTTACAACTTGACATGTCGGCCTCAACTAACTTTACCACTCAACTAATGCTGACTGGGCCGACTCCTCTAGGGGACTTAAAAACCCCATTACATTTGACTCTAGGGGATCTATTGCCCCAACCTACAATGGAGGATTTACCTCATGACTCTATGATGACCAAATACAATAATAACATCCCGACGGAGGAATAAAACATCTCCAAATAAATTACAATAATAAAATACAATGGAATATTCTTCGAAGTTACAATATTTCAACATATGTGATAGCCTACATAGTGTTGATGAGATGACATGGCATGACTTGGAGAGCCAACTATTGGTCACAGAGGAGCAAATTATGCAAGTGTTGATGAGAGCAGATGGTGCACATAAGTTTATTGAAGACCTTATGTGGAAGGCCCAGCTGGAGGAGAGACAAAAGGGAGATGCAAAAGAGGTCACTATTACCCAATTGCACATCATCAAAGAAGCATTGGAGCAGATGAAGTTTGATTACTTGCAGTTGTTCATGGATAGGGACCTTTCTCTTAAGTTCGCAAAAGATAAGGCAAGAAAGGTTGAGGAGCGTAGTTACCAGCTGAGCTTGGCACGATCTCCATCATTGACAGCAGCAGGGACTTCACCATCTTTGGCAGCAGTGACACATGAGGGCATGAGTGGCACTCATGGTTTGAGGGGAGAGTCTTTGGTGATGATTACACACGAGGAACGTTTAGAGTTACAGGTGCTTGAGGGGAAACCACCTGACAGAGTTCACGAGCTTACACTTGAGTTTGGTTTACCTAGGATCGGTGAGCTTCAGAAAGTAGTTGATCCTTCAATGATCTATCTTTATCCATGATATCATCAAATGAGAGCTAGGGAGCTTGATGCCCACAGGTTTGCTCCTGGACTTCCCAATCTTCAGTTTCCATAGTTTATTCTTGGGATGCTTAGGGTTGGATGCATGGAGGAGCCATCTTTTGAGGTGTTTGTGCAGTTTACGATTGCTTGGCTCTTCAGGGGCAGACAGATGGAGGCTTGTGTTAGCACTTGGTAGACCGACGCAATGGGTAGAGGATGTTTCACACCTCACAAGATAGTGTGGGACCCTAGTGACTTTACTATTTATGGGTGGATTCGAGATATCCCTTCAGCTTAGATCCCCAAGAGAGGAGGATGCAAACGGAGCATGATAGCTAGATGGTTGGGATCAAAGTGGTACAACGTCAGCGTGGTGGTTGTTACCAGGAAAACTAGCAAGGCTAGTTCCCGATAAGCAAAAATAAGAAAAGCGAGCCAATGTCACCTCGATCACGATTCTAACTTCTTCGGAGCGTCGGAACCTCCAAGGAGAAGTACCCTTGATAACCTGCAAAACACTAATGCAACCAAAAAAACTATATTCTCTATGCAATCGTTAGTTAGACCAGTGCCTAAATGGAGTCAATATGAAGATAACTTAACAATTAATCATCGAATGTCAGTAGGTGCAAACCGGACAAAGCATATGATCAAAGAATCGCCAATTGCATTAGGATTCACCAAGGATTATTAACCAACATAGATTATTCAATGAGAGTGTAAGGTCAATTCAAGGTTATCGTAAATGAAAAATCATTCATTACATTCACCATATGAAGTATAAGAGCTCTTTACATTCACCAATATATGACCATTCATCAATCAAAAATAGCAAGTAGATATGCATTCATGCTTATAAGACAAATAACCTCACTACCTTTTATCAACAATTAAGTAACGTCAATCATCCATAATAAATTCAGTCCATTTACCAAACCAACATATCATATTTTAGAAAGTGTAGCAAAATGTATCAAGTTCAGAAATGGTGGCATGTGTGGCTATCCAATTATGTTTAAGTTGTGAGTAAAAGGTCATAACCATAGATCAATGAAGTATAAGAGTTCTTGGGCTAAGATCATCCACCGATGCAAATATGTATCAACTAAGCATAAGCGAGCCCAAATGGTAATTGTAAACGCATCCAAGTCAAATATAGTTCAATCAGCGTTAACCACTAAAATGAACAACTGTGTTTCAATGCAAATATCCCCAGATATGAATGTAAGTATATTTCATTCAGTAACATCAGTAAAATACCAAACAAAATTAAGCTCATCTTATGTAATCACTTAGTAGCAAAATTATGATAACGTATGTTCACCACCAAAGTCCTTCATCATTCACTAAAACATGTGCATGATAATAAAGAGAGTATATCAGACCTTAATTCAAGCAAAAACCATATTACAAATTATTAACTCAGAGTAAAGACATGGGCAAGGGGAAGGAGACACAGGGTCTACAATTTATTGCAGACCTGAGTCAAGTGGTAAAAGTGAAAGGTTCGGATGGGAGGACAGAAATGAAGGGGTGGCGAAGGCTGGAAAAAAAAGGATGAAGGGAAGGAAGGTAGGGTAGGAGAAGAAAGGGTAAGGAAGAGAGGGGGTCGCGGGTATGTAGGGAGATATGGAAGGAGAGAGGGTTGCGGATGGAGAATGGGAGGCAGCAGAGAAGATGGAGGGAGTGGAGGAGAGGAGGCCAAGGGGAATAGGAGGTAGTTGAGGGTGAGAAGGAGAGGAGACTGCAGTCAGAGCAGGTCCGAGGTAGGAAAGAGGTCAGCGAAGGAGGGAAGAGGGAGGTCCGAGGGTGTAGAAGAGGTGGAGGAGGGAGGCCGAGCAGCTTGGGAGCTAGGGCGAAGGTAGGAGAGAGGAGATGAGGGAGATCGTAGGGGTTTAGGGTCTGCAGTTAGGGATTTACAGAGAATTTAGGAAAGAAATCAAAATTTAGGGTTTTTAATTTAGTTTAAAATTACAATAATTTACATAAAAATTAACTTGAAACAAAAATAAACAAATCTGAGCTAACATAATATTAACAAAACTCAGAAAAATGCAACTAATTTAACCTAATAATTACAAAAATACAAACTCAGAAAATTAGGGTTAGAAGTGTAGATGAACAACCTAGGGTTTGCATGAGAAATTCACACTAACCCTAGGCATCAATGGAGGATAGCCTCCCCTTGAGATGGCACTTGCCAAGTTTGGAAAACTAAGGATTCTTCAACAACTACAAGAGTTGGTTGATGATTCCCTAGCTAAGACAAACTTTTGAGACCTAAAACTCAAGTTGACAATGCTAGAGTGACTAAAGGCTGAAAATTACTTATGCTAGGGAAAAATGCAACATCAATGGCTACCATTCAACATTAGACAAGACAATCTCAAATATTTAACAAAGAAATATCAAGAGAAAAGACTTGGATACCTCCTTATGCATGTATTAAGCAAACAACTCTTAGCATCACCTTAGCAAAGAAACAAGAGCAAAGACTTGAAAGATTTGTCCCCAAACTAGCAAGCTTATCCATCCTCAAGAGGTGCGCATCACTCCATGGAGCCCAAGAAGGGTAAAAATTAGAAAATTTAGTGTAATCCCATAAGTTGATGTGTAAAAATGAAGTGAGGAAAAGTTATTTATACCTTTTCACACTCACTTTACAAAAATAAAATAAAATCCAGGCCGACGTGCCTTTTTTAAATGTCAATTTGAAATTATAAATGTCAATTTAAAATTAAAACAAAAATAATATAAAATAATCAAAGTAGTGGGTAAATTGGGGTGTTTTCCCCATATTTGACCCACATATGACTAAAATGGCTAAAAATGAGCAAATCGGTATGTTCTGAAGGCCAAACTTCGGAGGGGGGGAGGTCTTCATGCCCCAACTAACCCCAACAGAAGTGAATATCCCTCAACGCCCCCCCCCTTATCAAACATCATAGTCAGGCATCAAGGATGACGTCATCATCTAGAGGGCCCAGAGAGAGGGCGTTGGTGAATTGGAGGGCCAGGAAGGTGGTGGAGGTGACCTGGAGGAAGAAGAGATGCATCAGTGCTGAAAGATCTGTCACCGGAATTCTAAATCAGGGTTAGGGTCATGTGACCCAGTGATCCACCCATAGAAGCCTCGGACACCAACCTCAGGGCTCCAAGCCCTTTCATGGGGCAGTCAACAATGCCACTAAGCCATAGTACTTATAAGGGAGAAACCATAGGGTCTGGCCATAGCCCCTACTCAGAAAAAGTTGGCTAAACATCCCTCCTGGCGAGAAAAATGACCCCCTCTTCCTAGGGCACCTCAGTAGGTGTGATGGTACTAGCACCATCGTAACAGTGGTCTTTTCTTGAGATTAGCTTGGGACCGTGGGATTGAGGTATTGGATGGTACAGTAGCTGACATAGAGGCAAGAACCAATTTTTGCTCTCATGAGGTTGGGTTCCTAATAGAGCAGTTTCCTGAGGAATTGATTGAGTTGCTATAGTATCAGGTTGCTTTACTTATTGGTAGTATCTAGGAGGATTCCTATGTCTTACAAGACTATGTATCGAGCAGAGGATACTTCACCCATCTCCGAGTGGTTTGGGACAATGGTATCATTTTCGGTTCAGTCTGGTTCACTCGATGGAGCGACAGGGTGTGATTGCATTGCTTGAGGACAAGCAATCATTGGGAAGGGAGGACTGTGATGCCCCCTTCCGCTTGATGTTTCCTACAGGGATGATTGAGTAGCCTATTAGGCTCTCATAGGCTATAGTCACCATATCTGGGAGTTGTTGGTTGCCATTTAGTTAGAAAAGGTGTTTTGCTTACGAAAGTGGTATTGGATGACCCATGGTATTGTCCATGGTATTGGGCTCAAAAAGGAGGCACTCATCCATTGTGGACATGTTGATTTGGATATTGAATTCTTGCAATCGTCTAGGGGTTGTCCAAAGTTTTCATTAGGGTTTGGCAAAACCCTTCCATTATTGGTTTGGTTTCGGTGGTGAAAGATTCACCCTAGCTAACAAGGAGGAGGATCCATCCAGGGTCTTCACTTGAGCTTCATCTTTTGGTTCGACATCATCTTGGAGAGGGTTTGGAGGTCAAGAGTTAACCCTTCGGCAGTATTGGAGGAGGAAGCTCCATCTATTGAGGATACGGTGGCATCATTTCCAACATTTCTAGGTTTTGATTGGTCTATTGTGTTTCTTGGAGTGTTGTAACTTCCATAGTAACCATTATATATTTGTATTGTTTCCATCTACTATTCATAATAAAATGCCAACTTTATCTCTCTTATTTCATGTGTACATGGAATGAATGCAATATGTTTAATGAAATGCCTTTGATGATATATGTACTTGATTGTGAAATATGTACATGAAAACTATTTGACAAAATTACAGAACCAAAATCAGAATTGTGCCTAGAATTGCATTGGGGATATTACATCATTTTATTGTTATTTTATGTCATGTTGTGGTTTAGTCCCCGGCTTGTGGGTGACAAACCCTAATTTGAAATATTGTATCTTTTAGTAAGGTAGACTCTAAAGTTAAAGAGGCTAGGTTGCTCTATATAAATAAATAACACCTCCCTCTCATTTGTAACAAGAACAAGGGTTCAAATATGACCATTTTACTTTTTCTCTTGGTATACTTGAGTCTCCAAGGTTAGCGTACTTCTCTCTTTGGTATGCTCTCTTGTAATGAAGGATAAATGATGGCAATCTAGGGTTTGCTATCTCTCTCAAGGTTGATCCATGCAAATGGTTGTTATAACTCAAGGCTAAGAAAGGACCTAAGATATCTCTTGCTCATTTCTTGGTGGATGTTGGTAAGATCTTTCAATTTTCTTGTTTAGCATTGCTCTTGTGCATCCTAGGCAAGGAAAAATTAGGGTTTTTCCTGCATCTTGTCAATCTTGTTTGAGGAGACCTTCCTCTTGAAGGAACTCTCCATAAGTGGGCCTTAAAGTTCATTATTTTCCCTAATTAGGCTAAGGCTACTTTGACCTATCTAGGGTTACTAATCGTTGCCCTAATTCGTAAATATTGGATTGTCAAATTGAGAAAGGACATTAACGTTGATCTCTTATTTCCCTAGAGTTAAGGGCTATGGTCAAATCCCTTCTCTTATTCATTTTTTATCAAATTTATGTTATATATATATATATACATATATCTTAAAATACAAAAAAAAATATTGTGAAACCGTAAAAAGAAAAAAATTCAAAAGACCAAAAAATATCCATCAATTGGAAAGAGTAATCCACCCAAAAAGTGTGCCCCCCTAGGTTTCTTGGAGGATCTTGAAGGGCGTCACCCTTATGTGGCTTGATTGTGAAATATTAACGTCTTTTGTGGAAAGTACCAATGTTTTTTCAGATCTGGTATAACAGGTACAGCAGTAAAATCAGCAGGTTTTGAAAGCCTAAAAGAGTTGGAATAAGGCTTAGGTTTGACCCCTGGGGGTTGAGCATCTATTGGAAGAGTTTAAGCCAACCCATTATCTATTTTGAGGGATGGTTGGGGCTTTAACCAGATCTGGTTAAGCATTTTCAGATCTGATTTACTGCTTCTTTTTACCCTCTTAAGGTATGTTCCGTACCCTAATGCTCAAGGCACATCTTGTATAGTAAGTTGGTGAAGTTTTGGCTGGCTTTTCATCTATTTATGAAATTATTGGTTGCCATTCCATCATAACAGTAGTAGGATATTGAAGTTGTTGAACTTGAAATTGATGATGAAGTACTCTAACTCCTACCCTCTATTAGTGTCATATATATGCTTCATTGTTTTGAGTCTTGACTCTTGACTCCATAAGGCACTGGTCTTAGGGAAGAGGTTGTTTGTGAAGGGTATTGTTATCACACAACTTGTAGTTGTCCCTAAAGGTATCCCATCCGGAATAGTAGAGGTGTTAGACAACTAAAGAGGTGACCCAAGAGATACCACGGTTCCTAATGCAAGCTGGGTGTCACGCTAACCGAGGCACTCTTCACTTTAGATCGAACCTAATCAAGACCAAGGAGTAGACCCTAGCTTAGCCAATAAAGGCTAGCGAATGCAATCAAGGCTTCCTAAGGAAATGTGATGATGAAATAAAGGAAGACCAAGATGGAATGAGATCTAGATCTAGGGTGATTAAGTGGACCCAAAGAGTTAGGATATGGTTGAAGAGGCTTATGAAGTGACAAATGGTTCAACCAATGAAAGATAAGGCCCACTTATGAAGTTCGATTAGTAGATCTAGATAGATCTAGTACCATAAAAATTAGCCAAGTGGGACCCACTCCTTAAAAAGTGTAAAGTGGTCAAAGTTGGGCCCACAAGGTCAAAGTTGAAATGAAATGGCACTAAAGGTATGCTATAGCATGGATCTAAAGGTTTGATGAAGAAATAGCAATACCCAAGTATGGGATCTAGCAAATGGTCACCTACCCAAGGAGTGCGAATTGCCCCAAGGATGACTAGTGCCTTGGATCAAGGGCCAAATGGATTCAGATGTCCACCAAATTATAGATCGGGGTAGTTGTGACGATAAGCAAGGTGGGTTTTAAATGTCAAGTACAAGTCATGGCTAGATCTCCATAGATCTAATGCAACACTAAGTGACCCAAGTGAGGCACAACCCTCAAAATGAGGAATGGGGCCCACAAGGTGAAGCACTAGGGGTAGGTTTTAGGGGTTGATCTATTCAATGAAGCAACAATCTCTCCTACCCACGTCTTGGAACAAACCCTCCTCAAGAAGTGTGACTTCCCTTGGAGAGGCTAATATGCCTTGGGAGATGGGTTAAATGAAGGCCAATCACCACCAAACTATAGATCCGAATTGCCATGGATGCTATAGAGGTGGGTCTTAAGTTTTATCCCCAAAAGCATGCTAGATCCAAGTAGATCTAAAAAAATAGAAAAAGAGGGTTTTGAATTTTAAGGGTTTTATGACCAATGAAGAAGAAAGAAAGGATCTAAGAACATACCTTGTAGAACATACCTCTAGTGCTTGTGGCCACTTTGCAAATCGATAACCTTCTCCTTGTGTTTATATTCAAGAGTGAGATCTAGAGTCTCCAAGCCAAAATGTCCTCCCTCAAAGATGACCAAATCGTCCTCCTCCTGCAAGACAAGATCTAATGAGAAACAAGCCCAACAAAAGAATGATGAAAATAATGAAGAGATGTAAAAGAAAGCATCAACTATGTCACTAAGATACAATAATGACACTCCCTATCACAAAGATCAATCCAAAGCAAGATATGAGGGTTCCCCCAACAATAACCTCCGTCAAATCGTCCTTCTCCTCATCAATTCGGCCTTCCCTGTAGAAACAACTTGAAGCCCCAAGAACCACAATGATACACAAGAACAAGATTTTATATTCAACCTGCAAAAGAATCCATCAAGACATAAAAGGTCGATCCACAAAATAGTATTCTTATTCCAATCTTCAAGAGCTCCAAAGGTGCCTTTACAATGAGAGGGTCTCTTCCTTTTATAGGATAGGAAGACCAAAACCCTAAACCACTTTTGAAAACTAGTGGTTGAGATCAAAAGATATAACAATCTAATCAACGGCTAAGATGAGCCAATACAATATAAGACATGGATCACTTAACTACGTGATGACGTCATAGCCTAAAAGGCTCAATGAGGGTGACATCATACATGGGGGTGGCTAATAACATATGTGCCACAACAATAAGACCGAGACAAGTCACTAGGAGCACATGGTAGGGCTAGGAGGTATTAATCCCCTTCACTAGCATGTCCCAATGGCACAATAATATAAAATATGAGTCTATGACATGTCCAAGTATACAAATGATCAAATCTTGTCCCCGTCATCAGAGAGAGAAGTACAATAAAAGAGCTACTGTAGCCCATGTGGACCCCACCCCACTGACTAGTGCAAACTGATCTCGAAGAAGGGGGATACACCATGGATAACCTCTGAGCAGACCAAGTGCCAAAACCTTGCCTCAATTGCCCAAATTGAATTCCTCAATGACCTTTTTATTCCATTTTTTAATCCTCCTGAAAACCCTGAAAGTGCCCAAAACTGCCTCTAGGGTGCCTTCATTGTCAAACTGAAGGTGCCATCATATCCGGAAGGGGGGTATAATGGTAAAAACAAGTGGTTGGACCACCCCCTTCCTCTGTATCTCCCTAGGCAACGACTTGCCTCCAATGCTCCTGCTGGACAAGCAGGATTAGCATGCCCAAACTGGTCAACAGGTGGATAACCGCTACTATCATGCCCAAGAGTGCCCAGAACTGAAAGATAAGTGTTTAAATGGATCCAGAAGACCCAAATCCACTAGGGATGAGTACTCATACACCTCATGATAACCTGTGGGGTCATCTGTAGGGTCCACCATACCCGGACAGTGTAAAATATGATGATCTGGAAATAATAATAAAACTGACCAACTGCATCAATCATCATCTGGAGCATATGTCCAACATATGGAATCATCAATAGGTGTATGTGGGACCATAGATCAACATCCTAAAGCATAGGTGGTCCATCTCATCACGGATCCCAAGAATGACCATGGTCAAACTATGTTTGACTAGGTCAAAATACAACCAAAGACTAGATTATAACAAATGACTAAGACATGTTCCTTTAACCATATTCACAACTTAACTTAAAGTATAAACATCAATCAAGTGGCAGTTAATACATAGGTATTTAATGTCATTTATAACTTACTTGCACCAAAGCTTTAAAGACATACTCATCCAATGGACATGGCCTAACTGCTAGCAAAGGGTGAAGGCTAAGGACAAGGCTAGTTAAAAAGGGATGAATTGACTACTTCAACTAAGTGATACTTTGGACGGGGAGAGGGGGAGCTACACACTATGCTGGACAAAATAAACAAAGGGAATGGAAGTGCCTCACAAATGGATAAGTTGTTTAGAGAGTGCTTATTCAACCTTGGCATCATGTCTACATTAAGTTGATCCAAGTTCATTAGGATCATTCATTTAATTTCCATGGCCCTTTTGGCCTATATGACCCCTCTGGGATTTTGCATAAGCTTAAAAGCACAACTAATCGCAACTTGCATCCAGGGTATATTTACATTTATGAGGTCAGCAATCTTTAGATATAGCATTTATTTAACCATTGCTTTTAGACCCTTTTGGACCCTTCAAGGGGTACTTTAGCATTTTATTGCTTTAGCCTTTAATTCATTGTGTGTTTAGAAACACATTCTAGAATTTAATTTCCATAGGCTTTCATAAGAGATTTTCAATAATTTCCATAAGTAGTACATGTGCTTTCAGTTTTAGCCAACAACAACTCATGTGACTAGAGGGAATTCTACACTAAACCACACATCGGGGCAACCGACTAGAATGATCTAGGCTTAAAATCCAAATCACCAAAGGCAAGTTCTATCACCAACTCAGGGCCGAGACACAAAACAAACATGGATGCTATCCAACACAGAGGTAGAAATGGGGAAGTCCTCCATATCAAAAGTCAAAAGGCAAGTCAGGGAGAAAGCCAAAATAAGAAAGGTCATGGATGGATGGAGTCAAGTGAATGTGGTGCCTAAACTAGCAAACATAAGTTAGGAAAGACCATGTCCATGCTCACAAGAGGGTAATGAAACCAATGAGTATAGTCAATAAACCTTAAAGTGCAAGTAATACATCCAATTTTATATTTTAAATCCATCCAAGATAGATCATTTCATTTAATAATAACACTGCCACATCATGAGTTATATACCAAGTTAATGCTATGAAGATGACTAAAACAACAAGATAATAATCAATGCTAACAATCACAAGTCTAATGGTCATATCACTACATATCAATCATCATCATCTAGAACCAACGAAACACTGCTGCAATAATACAACTGGAACTCTGGGCACTGAAATGAAACTGTATGGAACAAAAGGTCATATCGGTTATCAAATCCAAGCTCTCACGGCTCAGCCTTGGCACAAGGTCTACACAATGTCTGATATAAGCTGCTCTGATGTGTAAGTGATCATAAATGACTCTGTTCATCATAGTTGATCTCTATAAAGGAAAAGCTCTGAAAAGTGCAGATATCTGCTTAGCAAGAATAGTAGCCCAGCTACTATGGTGTGATAACAGGTATATTTGTGTTGTGAAGTGATTGCAGATATCTTTTACCAATATTAGGAACTCCCTATCCTGTCCATTTCCGGATGACCACCTTGGAGACGACTTATTAGCCTATCCAGTTCCCGTACGCTATAGTCAAGAAAGCAGGGAATTAATTAATTATTAAATGCCACCTAGGCTTAAAGTATTTTATAAAGTGACATTAATAATTAATTCCTAAAGTAACATTTATAAAGTCACTTTGGGTTAAAAGTGACAAAAAAAGTGTTAAAGGGGTTCAAAATGAAATTAAAAGACAAAACGATCATTTCCTCCATAAAGTCACTTTTTAAATATTTTAATGAGAGAATTGGTCAAGGGGAAGTTGAAGAGCCACAAAGGGGTTAATGAAAAAATATAAAAAGGACATGAGAGCTCGTTCTCTCCATTATTGTCATTTTACATTTTCAAAAACTTGAGAGCTCTTGAGCTTGGCTTCCTCTTGGACGAAACCCTAAGAGAGAGGAAACGATTTCGGTAGTGAGACAATCTACCTAGTCGTCTTGGAGGAGAGATCAACCAGATTTCTCTATTGTGCTTCAAATCCATGGATTGAGTTTACTGTTTGTTGCTAGATTTGAGTTTGTGTGGTTTGGAAGAGTTTTCAGACTTGTATTGGAGGGCGCACTTGTGTGGGAAGTCTGGCAACCTTGGTGGAGAGGGCACATTCATGTCAAGGGTAACCCAGGTTCCAATGCTTCCATTGAGGGCGCGGCAATTCTTCTTTCTCCTCTGCTGAGGGTGCACTTGTGTCTTAATATCTATCTCTGTTGAGGGCACAACAGCTGGAGAATACACCCTCTGCAAACAACATCCAAGACTGAGATAGTGAGAACAGAGTCTACCAGGAATTTGCTTATGCGTGGGACTTCTGGCTGAGTTATTGACTGTGCAAAGTACTGTTTAAGTGGACTTCATTACAGTGCAAGGGTGATCTAAACAATGAAGAGGGCGTAGATGTATAAAGGGAGCAGACTATTATTCCATTTATCTTCCTGTTGCTGATTGAAGGAAAGTCGTTTCACTTTCTGTAGCTGCATATCTCCTTCCTGTAGCATTTCTAGTGTGGCTGAGCTGTTGTGGAAGTCATTGGGTTGAGTTGTAGAAGGCATTTGAACTGCTGTTGCTGTTGGAGAATTTCTGAATTGTTATCTTGTTTAATCATACACCTACAGCATTATTCTACTCCATTTATTGCCTTGGGACTGAGCTACTTCAATACTGTAATTTCATGCTATTATTTGCCCAGTTAAATACTGTTATGTAGTATGATTAATGTCATAAATCTAGAGCTGTGATTTTCTCTTGAAATCTGGTGTGAAACATTATTTGTGTGTTAGTTGTGGATTAAACTTAGGCCCAAGGATGTAACCATCATACTCATTAAATAGTGGTTCTCTTGTGAGAGTGTAAACAAATTGACAAGTCTCAAACAACAAAAACAGTATCTACAACACTCAGAAACCCATATGAATACGCAGCCTATACTTGACAAGTGACGGATAAGGTCTTCAAGTGTACTTTATCTATAAGCAGTCCTCAAATCAGCAAGTATTAATCTACGGCAAGTAACTCATGAAAGTCAAGTCCCAGACACCGGAGCAGTCATATTGTCAAACAGTTTGGAAAACTTTGGGTTAAAATTGGTTAGGAACTTTACACTCCCCCTTGGTCTTAGGAGTTGACCTAAAGTGGTGAGAATCTAGGCCGAGGTGACAGTGGGCTCTAGCTACTCCCGTGCTTACCCCTCATAGCTTCGAGATTCGTAACCTTAACCAGGGTGCTAGTTTGAGCAATAACATCCCCCATTCACAATTGACTTATCATAAGTTATGTTCCAAGGTCTCTATATTATTCACATATATTGAATGCCTAAGCCAAAGTTAAAAGAGTGAAAAGTACTCTAAGGTTGATGTTGCTTAGTTATAAATATAATATATGTGAGCAATGACCCATTGCAAAAATTCAGGATCCGTATGTCCTAGGTTATCAAAGTCAAATCTAAAGCAAAATGGACTAAGCTAAAAAAGGCTGAAAAAATAAACAGGATGGCAAAAAAAAAGGCGCAAAGAAAGGGTAATTCAAGAAAAAGAGCTTCCTTCTAAGGCACACATGTGGAAAAAAAATCATGAACCTCTAGCTCTTGAAAGCTAAGGGGTAGACCTGGCACTTAGTCACATTTCTATGATGGTCAATTCATGAACACCCTTTCCTAGCATCACATTCATTTCATCACCCTCACCTTACTTAGAAACTTACGAAATGCACTCGGTCTTAGAGATGTAACATGAAATCTGGATTAATTATGGTCATGCCACGATAATTCTAAGTTTAATTAATAGGATAATTAATCAGAAGTGGATGAGTTAATTAGAAAATTGCACTTGATAACCTTTTATGTTAATGTTTTACATGTTTGAAGCAATGTTGATAACCTCGGCAAAAAATCGACGCTTTTTAAAAAAAAGGCGAATTTTTCCCTAAGCCGAAAAATCGGCTGGGAATATCGCGATTTTTTGGTAAAAGGCGCGGGTCAACCTAAAAAGTTGCCCAGGCCTCCAATCCGCGGCTTAAAAGAGGGAAAAGTCATTTTTTTGTGTCATTTCTTTCATTTCATTGTTGGAGAAGGAGTGTGAAGGGCAAGAGGGCACCATCAACCACCTTGGAGGCATCCAAAGATTCCAAACACCATCTAAGATCACCATTGAGAATTTTTGTGGAGAAAGGGTTCAACTTCAAGAATCAAAACTTTGCCAATCAACCAATTCCTCTCACAGGTATGTAGTGTTTCACTTTCTTCTATCTTTTCTATAATTTTTTTGCATGTTTGCTTGCATATTTTCTTGCCTATCTTCCTCTATTTGTTTTACCATTTTGTCAACGATTTCCATGTCCATAAATATTAAAAATAGTCAAAATGTAAAGGGGTTTCAGAATGGAATAGCATGCTTGTTTCTTAGATCTTTAGCCACCCTCTTGTTATCATGTTTCATGGCTAAAAATATAAATTTAGAGGCATGATTTTTTAAGCCAAATTGTTGCAATTTTTTCAAATGGGGTTTAATTTATTTTTTTGTATTTTTGTGCCCTAGGCTTGCATTTTGAGGCTGCCATTCCATTTGCCAAAATGCCAAAGCCATTGGACCCGTTTTGGCAGTATGGTGAACCTGAGGATGGAACAAACAGGCAAAATTTGAGTTGCAAATTATGTGGGCATCACATGTCGGGAGGGGTTAACAGGTTGAAATACCATCTAGCTAAACTCCCTGGGCATGATGTTGTTCTTTGTACTGCAGTGACCCCAAAGATCATGAGATCTGCCCATGACGCAATCCATGAAAAAAATAGAAAGAAGGATGACATAGCCACAAACAGAGCTGAGATTGCAGCTTTTGGCGTAGAAAAAAGTGTTGGGGCATCACTATCTACCACTGTCGATGAGGGTAGTATGAGGGGATCCACTGCCACAGATTGACCTACCGAGAGGGTGGGGGCCTCATCCTTTTTTGCTCCACTAACAGGAGTTGGAGCACAATCTTCTATCAAGTCATTGATAAAGAAAACAGAGAAGGTAGAAGCAGACAAGGTGATGGGGAGGTGTCTTTACTGGAGTCACATACCTCTCAGCATCGTCAAAAACAATCCATTTTGGCAGCCGATGTGTGATGCCATTGCAGTAGTTGGCCTGGGGTATAAAAGTGCCACCTTTGAGGAGTTGCAAGGTCCAATCCTTCAAGTAGAAAAGAAGGACATCAGTGTTAGGTTGGAGGAGTTCAGGAAGTCATGGAAGAGCACTGGATGCACAGTCATGTCAGATGGTTAGTCAGATGGTAAGGGTAGATCCCTTATCAACTTTTTGGTACATTGTCCTAGAGGTACCATGTTTATGAAATCAGTCGATGCATCGGCATATGTAAAAGATGCAGCGCTCTTATGTGAGTTGTTAGATGGGTTCCTACAGGATATCGGGGTGCACAATATTGTGCAAGTTATTATGGATAACGCAGCTAATTATGTGGTTACTGGCAGGATGCTTATGGAGAGGCACCCCACTTTGTTTTGGACTCCATGCATTGCTCATTGTATTGATTTGATGCTAGAGGATATGGGGAAAATTCCCTTTATCAAGGTGGTGATTGATCAAGCTAGGAGCATCCCCGAGTTCATTTACAACCATAATTTTGTTCTCAGCCTCATGAGGAGGCACACCAAAAACAGGGAGTTAAAGCGTCTCGCAATCACGCGTTTTTCCACCACCTTCATTACTCTTCAGTCCTTGCTTCAATGTCAGTTTGAGTTGAAGCAAATGTTTGTTTGTGATGAGTGGCATGATTGTGTTTATAGCAAGAGAGAGGATGGGAGAACCATTGCCAAGTTGGTGTACACTAACTCCTTCTGGGAAGGAGTGGAGGAAGTGTGCCCGTTGAGTGAACCTTTGGCAAAGGTTCTGAGACTTGTTGATGGTGATAAGCCTGCAATGGGCTATTTGTATGAGGCCATGGATAGGGCCAAAGAGGCCATCTGGAATTATTATGTGGGAAAGGGTACCCCGAGGCACAATAGGCACATGTTGTTATGGGATTTGATTGATAGTCGATGGACCGAGATGCTTCATACACCCATTCATGCAGCAGCACTCTTCCTCAACCCTGCACTTTCCTACAAATGCAAATTTGATTTTGATGGCGAGGTGTTGGAGGGGCTCCTCACCTGTATTCAGAGGATGATACCTGATTATGAGACTCGCAATGCAATCAATCGCGAGATAGAGGTGTATCAGGATGGTACTGGAGTATTTAGCTTTGGTAATGTTATTCGTGACAGGACCAATTTCATGCCAGGTAAGTTATTAAAGTGTTTAACTTTTATTTGAAAGTTGAAATTTGAATTATGATTTATTTATTTCCTATTTCAGTTTTCCAATGCAATGAAATGTAATTTAGTTCTATTTATTTCTTATTTGTTGTAGCTACTTGGTGGCGAACCTATGGTGTAAGGACACCAAATTTACAAAAATTTGCCATCAATATTCTTAGCCAAACATGTACCGCTTCAGGATGTGAGTGGAATTGGAGTGTGTTTGGAAAAATACACGCAAAGAGACGCGGAAGGTTAGAATTTCAACAAATCAATTGCATTTAATGTAATTTATGAATCTATCATCCTCACATATTACACTTTATTAATTTTTTAAATTTGAACCTCTAGACTCATAAAAAAAAATTATTACCCTCTTACAGGTTGGAGTTCACACGTCTCAATGACTTCGTCTACGTCCATTACAATCTCCGCTTATGGATGAGATAGATAGAGAAAGAACCAGATGTTGATGCCATCGCCTTAGACAATATTGATATATTGTCTAAGTGGCGGGTGGAGATTGAGACTCCTATCATGGAGGAGTCACCTACATGGCTAGAGACAGAGGAAGGGCAGGAGGAGGAGGAGGTCGGAGACACCACGGAGGGTGATGTGCTAGCATCGCCACCACCTTCTACACCGATTGATACAGCTAGTCCTCCATCCATTACTCATCGTCTGATGTTAGATACAGGGCCAGGGTCTTTTGCTGCAACTACTAGTGCTAGGGGTAGGCCTGACAAACGGCCCATGACCTTTTCCCATAAAAGGGGAAGAGGGCGTTGATATTAGATAGATAGCTACTAGTTTTCCTAAGATACATTTATATATGTGATGTCCTTTTGTATTGGTTATCTACTTTTGAGTCCTTGATTGGACAACTATGGTGTTTCAGGATTCAGTATCGACTTTGATGTATCATTTTATATTTGACATGACTACATGATGATGATATATATCAGTGCTTTCTCCATATTTATGTTCCAATGTGTTTATCTGATGTTATTGTTGCTTTATATGTTTAAAATTCTGAAGAAAAAAAATGAATGTATTTTGTATTTTTTAATGTTTGTCGACTTTTGCCGATTTTTCCCAATTTTTTCACCGATGTTGCCGAGAAATTGTTTTCGGGACCCTTGCCGACTTTTTGTCGATGCCGACTTTTTCAATATTGGTTACAATTGACTTCCCTTGATGTCTGAGAATCACTTTCCACATATCATTATCCATTATTAGTTGGATACTCTCTATCATAGTATCTTTCCAAAACTGAAGTTTGGCTGCCTCTATATCAGTGGCTAATCCCGAATAAGTGATATAGCTCCCATTGGAGCATCCTTGGAACCTCTCAATAGGTTCCTCAATGAAATCAACTAAAGGCTTCTTGGCCTTCTCCCTCTGCTTCTCTGAATGAGAAATCTCATAGACTTCTATATCTGAGTAACTGTAAGACTCCCTCTTGATATTTGAAACTTGATAGGGGTTATTCATTAGAGCTTTAACAACATGTCATGAGACCTTGTAAAGGTCCCCCTCACGGACACCAATCTCAATCGCTGAGTTCATATTTCCACCTTTAGTCCATACTAGTGCCTTTCCTTCTGAGAAGGCCACAAAGAACCCCTTGTCTTCTAAAATTGCCACTGAAAGAACATTCCTCTTTAAACCAGGAACATATAAAATTTCCTCAACATGAATTAACGTACCTAAATCAAGCTTTAAGACAATTGAACCAATTCCTTTGATTTCAAAGGTACTTTTATTTCCCATCTCCACTTTCTCATTAAACTTCTTGGCCTTGTAACCTACAAGAGCCCTTTTGTATCTAGTCATATGCTTGGTGGCCCCACTGTCAATCCACCATGAATCTGATGAGTTGGAGATGGATCCTGAGAGTGCTGAAATCAAGAAGAATTCTCTTTGATCCTTTTCTTTGGTCTTAGCTTTACATTTATTTTGTTGAGGCTCTTCTTCTTCTGTAGCAATTGAAGCATGATGCTTCCCTTCATGCCAATTCCTGTTAGGAGGATTTCTACAATCGTTTGCATAATGACCAAGCTTGCTACATTTAAAACATCTTACTTTTGATTTATGAAGGTGCTTACCTTGAGGTCCTGTTATCACACCATAGTAGCGGGGCTACTATTCTTGTACAACAGATATCTGCACATTCCAGAGCCTTCCTTTATTCCAGAGCATGGCTATATATTTTGGATCACTCATGATCAGAGCAGTACATTATTCAGATTTTATGACCTTGTGTCAAGGCTGAGCCTTGAGAGTTCAGATTTGATGACTGATGTGACCACTTATCCCATTACAGTTTCAGTTCAGTGCCTAGAGATGTATTTCAGCAGTGTTTCAGATGATGCATGATGATGATTATTATGATGATGATTATTATGATGATGTTGTATGATCTATGGATATGTTCTCACTGACTGTGGATTATTATCTTGTTGATTTAGTCATGATCATGGCATGTGCTTGGTATATTACTCCTGATGTGGCAAACTATTTAAAATGAACTGTAAATCATAAAATGGACAATTGCTTGCACTTTTAGGTCATTTAACAAAACTTACTGGTATTTCACCTTACATAGACATGGTCTTTCCCCGACACCAGTTGTTTGCTAGTGTAGGCTCCATATTCACTTGTCTCCATCCATACATGACCTTCCTATTTGACTTTAAACCCTGACTTGTCTCATTTGTCTTTCTGATACTGAGGACTTCCCCATTTTTCTACCTCTGTGTTTGGACCGCATCCCTGTTTATTCAGTGTCTCGGCTCTGAGTTGGTGACAGAACTTGCCTTTGGTAAGTTGGATTGTAGGCCTAAATCATTCTGGTCGGTTGTCCCGATGTTTGGCATTGGCTCGAACTCCCCCTAGTCACTTGAGATGTTGTTGGCTAAAACTAAAAGCTCATGTTCTACCTGTGGAAACTAAATAAATTCGCCCATGGAAACAAAAAGGGGCAAGAGCAATGAAAAGCTAAAAATACTCCTCGAAGAGTATAATAAAGGTCCAAAAAAGCAATGGTTCTTAAAAGCTATATCTAAACAATTGCTGACCTTGTATGAATATATGAAAAACATGCCCTGGATGCAAGCTGCAACTAGTTGTGCTTCTCAGCACATCTGAAATCCGAAGGGTTATGTAGGCCAAAAAGGCCATGGAAATAAAATTGAATGATCCTAATGAACCTGGATCAACTTGATGTAGACATGATGCCTAAATTGAATAAACACTCTCTAAACAACTTATCCATTTGTGAGGCACAGCCATCCCCCGTGTTTTTTTGTCCAGCACAGAGTTTGTAGCTTCCCCCTTTTCCCAGTCCAAAGTATTTTTGAGTTAAGTTAGACAAGTCAAACCCTTGGCCCAACCTTGCTCCTAGCCTTCATCCTTCACTAACAGTTTGACCATGTCCAATGGGTGAGTTTGTCATTTGAACTATTGTGCAAGTAATTTTATATAACCACGGAATATGTTAACTTGATTAATGCCACTGAATGGAATTTATACTTTGAGCTTAGCTGTGGGAATGATTAGAGAAACATTGTCTTAGTCTACTGATGTGATTTATCCTTGATTATATATTCTTGGGATCCGTGATGATATGGACCATGTATGGATGATTATTGATGATGATTTATGGTCCCACATGTTTGATGATGATATCATATGATGGACATATGATGCAGATGATGTTTGATCCAGTTCAGCAGGTTTATTATTATTTCAGATCAGCAGATTATACATTGTCCATATATGGTGGACCCTACAGCTGGCCCACTAGGGCAACCCAGGGTGTATGAGTACTCATTCCTAGTGGATTTGGGTCTTCTGGATCCATTGAGACACTTATCTTTCAGTTCCGGGCACTTCTGACAGTGATTGATGCAGTTTTACACTTGTTGACCAGATTTGGGGCTGATTTCCCAGCCTGAGCAGCAGGGGCCCCGAGAGGCCAGTTCACCTAGGGCGCTGATGATGGAGGGGGTGGTCCAGCCACTTGTTATTACCATTTATCCCCCCTCCCGGAGAGCCTGGTGGGCTCAGATGGACAGCGCTAGCACCCTAGGAGGCAGTTTTGGCACTTTCACAGTTCCCGAGGCAGTTAAAAAATGGGATAAAGTGGTCACTGAGGAAATCGATTTGGGCAATTGAGGCAAGGTTTTGGCATTTGGTTTTCACAGAGGTCTTCCAGGGTGGCATCACTACCTTCCAGCCAGTTTTCACCATGTGGGTATGCCCGGATTGATCACAGGAGGACATTTACTGCTTGACTGTCATGGATTCTGAGGACAGTTTTGGTCATTTTTATTATATTGGACATATTTTATTATTTTATTGTGCCTTGGGGATGAGCTAGTAAGGATTGATGCCTCCTAGCCCCACCATGTGCTTATTTTATTATGTCCTAGTCATCATGAGGTGGATTATTGTACTTTTTACCCCTCTAGTGGGATGACGTCACCCTCCATTGTACCATTTAGTGAGGGCGCTTTTGTTATTTTGAGTGATCCATGTGATATATTGTTATGGGTCATCTTAGCCATTGATTGTATGATGAGATCTTATAATCTCAACCACTCATTTGATGTAGTATTATGAAGTGGTATGGGGTTTTGGTCTTTATTATCCTATATAAGGAGGAGACCCCCCATTGTAAAGCTCACCTTTGGAGCTCTGGAATATTGGAATAGAAGATTTTTTGTGGAGCACATCTCTCTTGCATTGTGGATTCTCTTGCATATTGAATATACAGTATCTCTTCTATGTATCATTGTGGATTTTGGTGTTTTTGCTAACCTTTGACAGGAAAGTCGAATTGGAGAGAGGAGGGCGACTTCATGAGGGTTATTGTTGGAGGGATCCACATATTCTCTCTTGTGGTTGATCTTGTGACAGGGAGTATCATTATTGTATCTTCGTGACATAGTTGATGCTTTCTATTACATCTTTCTACCATTTTCATAATCATCTTGCTTGACTTGTTTCTTTGATCTTGTCTTGTAGGAGGAGGACGATTTGGCTATCTTGGAGAAGGGCGATTTGGTTGGAGCACTTGGATCTCACTCTTGAATATACACATAGGAGAATGCTATCAACTTGCAAGGTGGCCATAAGCAATTGAGGTAAGATCTACAAGGTATGTGTCTCTTTCATCCATTCTATCTTCATTGGTCATAAAACCCTAATTAAATCAAAACCCCAATTTTAGTATTTTTTTAGATCTACTTAGATCTACCCTTGAAATTGAAAAGATATTAAGAACCCACCTCTATAGGATCCACCCCTAGTTGGATCTATAGTTTGGTGGTGATTGGCTAAAAATTGACATACTTTTCAATGCAAAAAGCCTTCTTGAACCTAAATCGATTTTCCTAAGAGAAGCTTGTTGGGTAAGATCTAGCACATGGGTAGGTGAGATCCCACTTGATTTGACATCTAGACATTTGATAACCTATACCCATATCTTTACTTTGGTGAAAACTACCTTGTGGACATCTCTCCACGTTTTAAGGGGTTGAAACCCCCTTTTGATCTTCTTGGTACCTTAAAACTTAGATCTACTAAGATCTACCCATTGGATTCACTTGAAACTTTGAAGGAACCTAGATCGGGGTACTAACATCCCGGATCTACATTTTGGTGGCCATTGGACTTGATTGGGTCCACCAAACCCATCTTTTGCCCTTCCTTGAGAAAGTCGCACCCCCTTGAAGATTTGAGTTGGACCACTTCTAGGAAGTGGGTGTTTGAGATTTTCAGAGATTTGGAATGCCCATGCCTTGAAACCTAGGTTTACACTGTCTGTTTGTCAAGATCTGCCTTGGGGATTGCATTCCTTGTTTTAAGGGATTGTGGTCCACTTTTGGTCATCACCTAAAAAACCTAGATCTAGTAAGATCCAACCATTGGATCTCATCCAAACCACTTGACTTGGCTTCTAGGTGTCCCGATCTACACTTTGACATCCTTCTTGACCCCATTAGCCCATCCAACAAGGCACTAGTCCTTCTCCAAGCAAGGCGCACTTTCTTGGGATTAGTGTCAAACCCTAGATCTAGCACATGGGTAATCCTAGAACCAACTCTAACTTATAGATCTAACCTAGATCTAACCTATAGTACTATCCTCACACTTAACTTCACCTTGTGGGCCCACCTAGAACCATTTCACACTTCCCAAGGCAACAAGACCCACTTGTGTAAAAACATGGTACTGTACTTAGTAATCATACCCCATCAAGTGGCCTAAACCATACATAGGTTGAAACACTAACTATCCATCATTACACCTTCAACCATACTTTAAACATTAGGTCCACTTAGCCTTGCATTGGTTTCCGTAACTCATCATTTATTCACCCTTTGAAACCTTTGCTTGGGTCCAATCAACTGTGATTGGGGTATAGGGTCTCCCCCTTGGTCTAGTTATACCTTGACCTAAAGCGAAGAGTGCCTCGGTTGACGTGACTCCCACATTGCATTGGGAACCGTGGCATCTCTTAGGTCACCTCTTTAGTTGCCTAACTCCTCTACCGTCCCGGATGGGATACCTCTAGGGGCAACTACAAGTTGTGTGATAACATTTTTGGCGCCGTTGCCGGGGAAGGTAGAGGCCTACCCTGGTTCGACATATTTTTTTCAAACCTCTCCTCCCGTTCTCTTTGCCAACATTAACATTTTTGGCGCCGTTGCCGGGGAAGGTAGAGGCCTACCCTGGTTCGACATATTTTTTTCAAACCTCTCCTCCCGTTCTCTTTGCCAACATTAACATTTTTGGCGCCGTGACCCGGGGAAGGTAGAGGCCTACCCTGGTTCGACATATATTTTTCAAACCTCTCCTCTCGTTCTCTTTGCCAACATTAACATTTTTGGCGCCGTTGCCGGGGAGGTAGAGGCCTACCTTGGTTCATCATACCTGTTTTGTCTCACTCTATCCCTGCACTTTAAACGACATAGATCTTGGTAGAAGAGTTTTAAAATCTACCTGGCGACTCCACATAAGCGACTCCACTGGTGATCGATCCTATCATTATCTAGAACCCATGGGGTGCATCATTTGTACTTAGGTTCTTGATTTAAAAATAAAAATAAAAAATAAATAAAATAATCCATGGCTGCTTCTGAGCGGCCTAGAACTTTCGGTCGGTTAAAAGTCTTTGACTTCTCAAAAATTATTGGGTATCCTCATCATATTCCTCATCAAGCCCGTGAAAGGTTGTCTAAATTTGATGGAAGTCATGAAGTATCTGCTAAAAGACACCTTGAACTTTTTAGGGAAATTATTAAAGATTTATCCATAACCCATGAGGATGTGTGTATGAAACTATTGGCTTCGTCCTTCAAAGAAAGAGCTGAGATCTAGTTCGTAAATTTGAAGTCCAATAGCATTTCCGGGTATGACATGTTTGAGAAAAGTTTCTTAGAAAGATGGGGAAGTGAATCCGATGATATATATTTTTCAAATCAAAACCTTCCCCTTTTTGATCCTATTGTTGAATCTGTTCATAATCAAACATCAAGTGAATTGTCAACATCCGAAGATGACCCCTCCTGCTCAATTTCTTCTGAGGATAAGTCTTCCACTTTTGAATCGATTGAAAGTCAAACCCATAATCATTATATAAATCATAATTTTTCAAGTTCCTTTTTAGGTAGCCCTAGTCCTGATCTTGAGAAAATTTCTGAGGATGAGCCTTTAGTCAACAAGTCTATTGAAGTTCCTCCTTCGGAGAAACTCATTAATCATTCTATCATTGACAATCCTTTAATTTCTCATCATCTTTTTGAAGAAGAAGAAAGTGGGGACATTGACCAAGATCCATTAGTGGTGGTTTCACATGATCGTTGTGCAAATAATCAAGATGCTTTAAATGAACTTGTTGATTTTATCCCTGACAATTTAAATAAAAATGATCATTTATCCTCAAATGAATTTAATGATGAATCAATAGAAGGTCAAGATGAGGATGAATTAGTGAATCACACTAGATGCTCTAATCTTTGTTCCACTTCTTATAATGAGTCTTTAAAATTTTCCATCCTTAGTCAAAACAGCTTCATCCATTTATTAGAATTGAAATCTTGTCCTCGGTTTGTAAATATAAGACTTGATCAAAATTTTATCATTCCCAGAATAAACAATTTTGCTTTAAAAGGCCTTTCCTTTTGTCAAATTCCAAAGCCAAATTTTTCTATCCATCTGGGAGAAATTGCTTCCACCCTCCCTACCCATCTTTTCCAATCTTTTTGGGGTTGGTGGCCTAGTCAATCTTTTGCTTTTAAAATTTTCAACAGAAAGTATAAGCATGATTACATGTTTGGAGAAAAAACACTTCATTTCCCTTTTCAGTCACTTTTGAACCATAATGCTGGTTGTCAAGTTATTAATCATTCTTGGTGGCTAGAAAAGGTGTTTAAAGATCAATTCCATCTTTTCTCCATTTTTGAGCATCAAGTGGGTCTAGTTTTGATTTTCCGTCTTTCAAGCCTTGATTTGTCCCCACTTGGTTTTTATTTGATCATCAGTCCCAAGGAGAACCAAATTGATTATGTGAGAGAAGCGAATGAAGAAGTTAATTTGTGTGAAAATGAACCGAATCACATGCCTTATGACTTCCCTCCATCCATCTCTGAGTTCAACTTGCATAAATTTTATGATCCTATCAGTTCTTTGATGGAGGGTGTTTGCATCAGACAATATTCTCTTTGGCATAATTTCATTTTGCTCCATTCAAATCCTTCTTCAATTTCTGAACAAGTCAGGAAGATTGTGCTCTCAATTTCATTAATCTTTAATCCAATCTTGACTTATTTTATCAACAAAAATCAAAGAAGAATCATTAATGTATTTGATGAATGGTTGCACTGGATTTATGATTTTACCTAACATTTGTGCTGAATGGTTAGAGTAGGGTAGGTAGGACCAAATAAGCTCACTTGAGCAATAGGATTTGTGTGATTTATCTTTTCTGTGTGATGAGTATTGTCCTTTTTTCTTTTTTCTGCCTGGAGTGTCTGCTTGTTTTTATTCTTGGTTGAGTTGAGCCTTGCTCCTTCCTAAGCTTGTCTCTTCTCCTGCATGCATTTAAGAAATTGTAGTTGGCATTTCTGTTGTTGGCTGCCTGTGCAACTTGAGATTGCCTGATTGAAGAAGTACTCTTTTCCTCCTGCACAGTAAATGAAAATGATAAAATAATAATATATGCCATGTTAGTTTATATTTATATTTTGACGCATTTTCAGTTTATGCTTTAGATTAGTTTTCAGTTTTGTTTTATTTTTATCCCATACATGCTCCATGATGGTATTCTAGTTTTTGTGAGAGCAGGAACAGGTGCAAGATAAAAGCTGAAAGCAAGGATGGTGCGGTGCTGGATTGAAGATTGATGCAGAGAAGTTCGAGACTAGAGATTCTGAGGTTCTCAAGCGCTCTCTCCCTTAGAGCACTTGTCCCAGCTGGAGCCAGATGTTATCACACCATAGTAGCGGGGCTACTATTCTTGTACAACAGATATCTGCACATTCCAGAGCCTTCCTTTATTCCAGAGCATGGCTATATATTTTGGATCACTCATGATCAGAGCAGTACATTATTCAGATTTTATGACCTTGTGTCAAGGCTGAGCCTTGAGAGTTCAGATTTGATGACTGATGTGACCACTTATCCCATTACAGTTTCAGTTCAGTGCCTAGAGATGTATTTCAGTAGTGTTTCAGATGATGCATGATGATGATTATTATGATGATGATTATTATGATGATGTTGTATGATCTATGGATATGTTCTCACTGACTGTGGATTATTATCTTGTTGATTTAGTCATGATCATGGCATGTGCTTGGTATATTATTCCTGATGTGGCAAACTATTTAAAATGAACTGTAAATCATAAAATGGACAATTGCTTGCACTTTTAGGTCATTTAACAAAACTTACTGGTATTTCACCTTACATAGACATGGTCTTTCCCCGACACCAGTTGTTTGCTAGTGTAGGCTCCATATTCACTTGTCTCCATCCATACATGACCTTCCTGTTTGACTTTAAACCCTGACTTGTCTCATTTGTCTTTCTGATACTGAGGACTTCCCCATTTTTCTACCTCTGTGTTTGGACCGCATCCCTGTTTATTCAGTGTCTCGGCTCTGAGTTGGTGACAGAACTTGCCTTTGGTAAGTTGGATTGTAGGCCTAAATCATTCTGGTCGGTTGTCCCGATGTTTGGCATTGGCTCGAACTCCCCCTAGTCACTTGAGATGTTGTTGGCTAAAACTGAAAGCTCATGTTCTACCTGTGGAAACTAAATAAATTCGCCCATGGAAACAAAAAGGGGCAAGAGCAATGAAAAGCTAAAAATACTCCTCGAAGAGTATAATAAATGTCCAAAAAAGCAATGGTTCTTAAAAGCTATATCTAAACAATTGCTGACCTTGTATGAATATATGAAAAACATGCCCTGGATGCAAGCTGCAACTAGTTGTGCTTCTCAGCACATCTGAAATCCGAAGGGTTATGTAGGCCAAAAAGGCCATGGAAATAAAATTGAATGATCCTAATGAACCTGGATCAACTTGATGTAGACATGATGCCTAAATTGAATAAACACTCTCTAAACAACTTATCCATTTGTGAGGCACAGCCATCCCCCGTGTTCTTTTGTCCAGCACAGAGTTTGTAGCTTCCCCCTTTTCCCAGTCCAAAGTATTTTTGAGTTAAGTTAGACAAGTCAAACCCTTGGCCCAACCTTGCTCCTAGCCTTCATCCTTCACTAGCAGTTTGACCATGTCCAATGGGTGAGTTTGTCATTTGAACTATTGTGCAAGTAATTTTATATAACCACGGAATATGTTAACTTGATTAATGCCACTGAATGGAATTTATACTTTGAGCTTAGCTGTGGGAATGATTAGAGAAACATTGTCTTAGTCTACTGATGTGATTTATCCTTGATTATATATTCTTGGGATCCGTGATGATATGGACCATGTATGGATGATTATTGATGATGATTTATGGTCCCACATGTTTGATGATGATATCATATGATGGACATATGATGCAGATGATGTTTGATCCAGTTCAGCAGGTTTATTATTATTTCAGATCAGCAGATTATACATTGTCCATATATGGTGGACCCTACAGCTGGCCCACTAGGGCAACCCAGGGTGTATGAGTACTCATTCCTAGTGGATTTGGGTCTTTTGGATCCATTGAGACACTTATCTTTCAGTTCCGGGCACTTCTGACAGTGATTGATGCAGTTTTACACTTGTTGACCAGATTTGGGGCTGATTTCCCAGCCTGAGCAGCAGGGGCCCCGAGAGGCCAGTTCACCTAGGGCGCTGATGATGGAGGGGGTGGTCCAGCCACTTGTTATTACCATTTATCCCCCCTCCCGGAGAGCCTGGTGGGCTCAGATGGACAGCGCTAGCACCCTAGGAGGCAGTTTTGGCACTTTCACAGTTCCCGAGGCAGTTAAAAAATGGGATAAAGTGGTCACTGAGGAAATCGATTTGGGCAATTGAGGCAAGGTTTTGGCATTTGGTTTTCACAGAGGTCTTCCAGGGTGGCATCACTACCTTCCAGCCAGTTTTCACCATGTGGGTATGCCCGGATTGATCACAGGAGGACATTTACTGCTTGACTGTCATGGATTCTGAGGACAGTTTTGGTCATTTTTATTATATTGGACATATTTTATTATTTTATTGTGCCTTGGGGATGAGCTAGTAAGGATTGATGCCTCCTAGCCCCACCATGTGCTTATTTTATTATGTCCTAGTCATCATGAGGTGGATTATTGTACTTTTTACCCCTCTAGTGGGATGACGTCACCCTCCATTGTACCATTTAGTGAGGGCGCTTTTGTTATTTTGAGTGATCCATGTGATATATTGTTATGGGTCATCTTAGCCATTGATTGTATGATGAGATCTTATAATCTCAACCACTCATTTGATGTAGTATTATGAAGTGGTATGGGGTTTTGGTCTTTATTATCCTATATAAGGAGGAGACCCCCCATTGTAAAGCTCACCTTTGGAGCTCTGGAATATTGGAATAGAAGATTTTTTGTGGAGCACATCTCTCTTGCATTGTGGATTCTCTTGCATATTGAATATACAGTATCTCTTCTATGTATCATTGTGGATTTTGGTGTTTTTGCTAACCTTTGACAGGAAAGTCGAATTGGAGAGAGGAGGGCGACTTCATGAGGGTTATTGTTGGAGGGATCCACATATTCTCTCTTGGGTTGATCTTGTGACAGGGAGTATCATTATTGTATCTTCGTGACATAGTTGATGCTTTCTATTACATCTTTCTACCATTTTCATAATCATCTTGCTTGACTTGTTTCTTTGATCTTGTCTTGTAGGAGGAGGACGATTTGGCTATCTTGGAGAAGGGCGATTTGGTTGGAGCACTTGGATCTCACTCTTGAATATACACATAGGAGAATGCTATCAACTTGCAAGGTGGCCATAAGCAATTGAGGTAAGATCTACAAGGTATGTGTCTCTTTCATCCATTCTATCTTCATTGGTCATAAAACCCTAATTAAATCAAAACCCCAATTTTAGTATTTTTTTAGATCTACTTAGATCTACCCTTGAAATTGAAAAGATATTAAGAACCCACCTCTATAGGATCCACCCCTAGTTGGATCTATAGTTTGGTGGTGATTGGCTAAAAATTGACATACTTTTCAATGCAAAAAGCCTTCTTGAACCTAAATCGATTTTCCTAAGAGAAGCTTGTTGGGTAAGATCTAGCACATGGGTAGGTGAGATCCCACTTGATTTGACATCTAGACATTTGATAACCTATACCCATATCTTTACTTTGGTGAAAACTACCTTGTGGACATCTCTCCACGTTTTAAAGGGTTGAAACCCCCTTTTGATCTTCTTGGTACCTTAAAACTTAGATCTACTAAGATCTACCCATTGGATTCACTTGAAACTTTGAAGGAACCTAGATCGGGGTACTAACATCCCGGATCTACATTTTGGTGGCCATTGGACTTGATTGGGTCCACCAAACCCATCTTTTGCCCTTCCTTGAGAAAGTCGCACCCCCTTGAAGATTTGAGTTGGACCACTTCTAGGAAGTGGGTGTTTGAGATTTTCAGAGATTTGGAATGCCCATGCCTTGAAACCTAGGTTTACACTGTCTGTTTGTCAAGATCTGCCTTGGGGATTGCATTCCTTGTTTTAAGGGATTGTGGTCCACTTTTGGTCATCACCTAAAAAACCTAGATCTAGTAAGATCCAACCATTGGATCTCATCCAAACCACTTGACTTGGCTTCTAGGTGTCCCGATCTACACTTTGACATCCTTCTTGACCCCATTAGCCCATCCAACAAGGCACTAGTCCTTCTCCAAGCAAGGCGCACTTTCTTGGGATTAGTGTCAAACCCTAGATCTAGCACATGGGTAATCCTAGAACCAACTCTAACTTATAGATCTAACCTAGATCTAACCTATAGTACTATCCTCACACTTAACTTCACCTTGTGGGCCCACCTAGAACCATTTCACACTTCCCAAGGCAACAAGACCCACTTGTGTAAAAACATGGTACTGTACTTAGTAATCATACCCCATCAAGTGGCCTAAACCATACATAGGTTGAAACACTAACTATCCATCATTACACCTTCAACCATACTTTAAACATTAGGTCCACTTAGCCTTGCATTGGTTTCCGTAACTCATCATTTATTCACCCTTTGAAACCTTTGCTTGGGTCCAATCAACTGTGATTGGGGTATAGGGTCTCCCCCTTGGTCTAGTTATACCTTGACCTAAAGCGAAGAGTGCCTCGGTTGACGTGACTCCCACATTGCATTGGGAACCGTGGCATCTCTTAGGTCACCTCTTTAGTTGCCTAACTCCTCTACCGTCCCGGATGGGATACCTCTAGGGGCAACTACAAGTTGTGTGATAACAGGTCCCTTACCTTTGTTCTGGTGTTGAGGGAAACTTCTTCCTTTCTTTGTCTTGGTAGCAAGAGCATGATTCTTTTCAGCTGGAGGCCCAAATCTACTCTGGAGTCTGCCTTCTTCTTCTAGCCAATCATGCTACAACCTGTCAAAGCTTGGTTGTATTTCTCTTCCATTAACTGCTGAAAGAAATGTCTCCCAAGATGTAGAAAGACCATCTACTGTTGTGTGCACAAGATCATCATCATCTACTTCAACTCCAATTGCCATGACTTGATCTTTTGTCTGAGCAATCTTTGAGAAGGAGGCAACTAATTCCTTCTCTTCCATCTTCAATGAACGAAGTTGCTTCTTCAAGACCCTCTTTTGAGTAGGTGCCCTCTTCTCGTAGAGATTTGCTAGGGCATCAAAGCATTCCTTAGCTGTCCTTAGAGGATCTATTACATGCATCAAATTGTCTTTAACTGAGTCAAAAATGACCCTCTTTGCTTTAGCTTGCTTCTTCTTAAATGTTGCTCTTCCTTGGGTTGTTGTGGGCTCTTCCACAATCCTAGAGACCAATTCATCCAAGTCACTCTCCTCCAAAATATTCAAGACCCTAGCCTTCCATGCATTAAAGTTTGAGGCTCCTTCAAGCCTATCTTCTGCTTTCACTGAGTTAGAAGCCATCTCAATCAACTTGCCAAGAGCACTTGTAAACTTGTAGTCAAGTTGATTAGGACACAAACCCTTACCTTAGGATCTATGTAGGTTCTGTTAGCCTGCAAAACAGAGTTAGCTACAAGACCTAAGCTCTGATACCATGTTAATTTTTGCTAGGGTTAGGGTTTAATGCAAAAGAATAACAATTCAATATACTTTAATGCAAAATACATTTAATAAACAAGTACTGAAACTAAATATGAAATAGTACAGCAGTAACTTCTAACATAATTTTCACACCTTTAACACTACCAATTTGGTCACCGTGTTAAAGTAAACTTCAATAACATGTAATCAATAATAAAATAATCAATAATAAAATAATCAACAATAAAAGAGATAGGTGAAGATACTTACTTGGGTGTGAAACCTTTCTTGTAATATACTCAGAAATGTTACTTTCAGAAAAGGGATTGTGCCTCTTAGAGGCCAGTCAATACTAAGAACCAACTGACCATACAAGAGGGTATGTATAAACCAGAGAGAGAGAGATGACAGGGATGAGGTACAGTCAATCAAAAGTGGTCAAAGATAATCAAAAACACATTGGCAGTACCAAGACTCAATATAGAAAAAATCTGATCCAAAACTCAGCACAAGATGTAATCCAACAAACAATTCATAACACGAAAGATCTAAATTTAAATGCCAACACAAGTCTCAGCAAACTAAACCAAGTTTAGGGCACCACATAAAAAACAAGGAGCAGACTCCAACAAGTATTGTCTCCAAAGAAGTACTCAGATCAGTTCTAGAACAAACTGGTTGAATGTTATAAAAGGTAGATCAGATCCCAAGGCTCACGGCCTCCACCAGTTTAGACTTTCAGGCATGACGGCCTCCACAAAAATTACAACCAGCAGGCTGAGTATAAACTCAAAACCTTACGGCCTCCACCAACAGTTGGTTCTGAGTCAAAGAGTTACGGACTAGAGGTATATCAGAAGTAAAGGAGATCCAAGCTCAAGAACCAATAGATCGAACCAGTAACTAGCAGATCAGGTCCTCATAGAAACAAATCGAGTCTATACACAGTTAGGACAAGCTTGATAATAGCAGATCAAACTTCCACAAAACCCAGGTGAGCAAAAAACAGAAGTTAACAGATTCAGAACTGTCATGGCCTCCTGTAATCAGGTTACCAGTAAAACCTCGAATGCTTTCTATAAAAAATTAAACCTTGAACTTAATCAACAGGTAGGCGGCAATCAAATCTCAAAAGGAGCAGTTGTAAAAACCCTTGACGTGAAGCACAGTAAGGAGTAGAGCTGAGATAAAGTTGATGGTTAATTAAATGAGGAACCAAGATCTATAAATAGGATAAAAGAACCTTCTAGAAAGGTTAATAAAAAAAATCCTTTGATTAAGTTAGGATTCCACATATTAAGAAGGGTCTAACTTTATTTAAGTTAGGGAGTTAACACTTAATAATAAAAATAAAAAATAGAAATAGAAATAAAAAATAAAAGTAAAAATAAAAAAATAAAAGTAAAATTAAAATAAAAAATAAAATAAAATAAAATAAAGATTCACATAAAACATAAGTAGGGTACTAGGGTCATAAAATAGGTGAGGGTACAAGTACCAATATATGGTACAAGTCAAATCATGACCCAATATAACATAGGTGTGGGTACATGACCCATAACCCCTAGGACCAAGGGTAAACCTTAAATGTGGTCAAACAACCATAGTACCCATAAGACCAAAAACATCAAAAGTGGTAAAAATCAAAAGATAACTCAAAGTGGGTAATTGACCCTATTACCCACAAGGTACCACAAGAAAAATAATCAACAAGGTGTAAGGACCAAAAGTCAATCAATCAAGGTGGGGCACAACCAATCATCTCTCTCTCAAATGTACAAATGTTCCAAATAACCTGAAAGTTCATCATCACAATATAAGGAAGGGTCCACACGGATGATGTGATCATGTGGTCCTCTAGACTGCTCCTAAGGTCAAATGTTAGTGGCTTCATCAAGGGGTGGCCAGTCCCTTGAGAAGACCATCTAACTAAACCATCTCGAAGACCTAGGAGAAGAGGACATCACACATCATCATCTTGGTAACTGACCAAGAACCTCCATTCTCAAGGAATGGCTCTCGGCTCAAAGTTGAGCTTCAGTCCTAAGACTGAGTCAAGTTGATCAACCACCTGGTCTTTGACCAGGTTCTTCAGCCACAGGCTGAAGGTTGACCGAAGTCAACATCTTGGTAACTGACCAAGTGCCTCCATTCGTAAAGAATGGCTCTCAGCCCTAGGTTGAGCTTTCAGTCCTAGACTGAATGTTGATCAACCACCTGCAGGACCTACTTTGTCCTTGACCAAGAATCTGCCTGGTTATAAACCAGGATGTCTTTGTCTCAACCTGCAGGATCTGCTTAGTCCTCGTGACCAAGAAACTGTCTAGTCCTAGACCATAATACCCTAGAGACAAGAAGGGGCCCTAGTCACATGCTATGGACTTTGCCATGGCATCAACCTGCTAGGTCCCCGACCAAGAACCCCAGGAGACAAATGGGGGCCCTAGGGTACCATTATCACACAACTTGTAGTTGTCCCTAAAGGTTATCCTATCTAGGACGGTAGAGGTGTTGGACAACTAAAGAGGTGACCCAAGAGATGCCACGGTTCCCAATGCAATTGGGTGTCACGTTAACCGAGGCACTCTTCACTTTAGATCAAGCCTAAGCAAGACCAAGGGGGAGGCCCTAGCTTAGCCAATGAAGGCTAGCGAACCCAAACAAGACCTCCTAGGGAAATGTGATGATGATAAAGGAGAAGATCAAGATAGGATTAGATCTAGATCTCGAATGGATAAGTGGACCCAAAGAGTTAGGGCTAGGTTGAAGAGGCTTATGGAAGGACAAATATTCAACCAATGAAAGATAAAGGCCACTTATATGGTTAAAATAATAGATCTAGTTCCAAAATAATAAATCCAAGTGGGGGCCGCCCTTAAAATATGGAAATTGGTCCAAATGGGGCCCAGAAGGTGAAAATCAATGAAGAAAAGCACTAGGGGGTTTACAAATGAATGGATCTAATGAAACAATGAAGATTAGGCAAAACCCAAATTGAGATCTAGCAAAATGGCCACCTACCCAAAAGTGCGACCTCCCTTGGAGAGGCCCAGTGCCTTAGATCGGGGGGTAAATGGAGTCGGATGTCCACCAAACTTTAGATCGGGAATGTTGTGACTAATGTAGAGGTGGGTTTTAATTATTTAGCCCCAGTGATTGCTAGATATCCATAAATCTGAAAAATAAAAAAAATGAAGGTTTCAACTTTGAGGGTTTTGAGATCTAGAAGATAAATGGATAAGTTGAAGGAGTAAAATACGTACCTCTTGAGTGTACCTGGATAATAAAGATGGATGTCTATTATGACGAGGATTACTTCCACACAGATCAAGTGAAGGAGATGTAGTATCTCTTGCTTATGTGTTTTTGTGACCTAGTCCACAAGTGCGTCCCTCTCTTCCTGCAAAACCAAGGAGACAAAGCTCAATTAGCCAACAAAAACGAGGGTAGATACAAGTAAGAGGAAATAGATATAGAATAATTGGTACAAAGTCAAAATCACTCCCTGTTTGAACCACAATTTGACAGAAGATTGCAAGGAAAGCCTCCCCACCAATGTGCACTCCTTCCAAATCGTCCTCTTCACCTATAAATCAAAATAGTGGAAAAAGATACAAGATAGCTACAAAAATCCTTCAATGCAATGTAGAAGCATTTACAATCATCATAGCCAGACACACATTTCAAGATCCAAGCATGTGCTCAAAAGATATTTCTTTATTCCAGTAGCCAAGAGCCAAGAATCTCTAGATGCCTTTACAATAGGGGGGTCTCTTCCTTAAATAGGAGGAGAGAGACCAAAACCCTAACCACTTTATCAACGAGTGGTTGAGATCAAAAGATAAACATAATACAATCAACGGCTAAGATGAGCCGGTACAATATAACATGGATCACTCACATGAGGGGGGTGCGCACTAGCTAAAAGATGCCCTAGGGGGGTGCACACCACATAAGAAGTGACAATAATACAAGTGTGCCATAAAAGATGACAAGGACAAGTGATTAGGAGCACATACATGGTGGGGCTAGGAGGCATTACTTTCCTTCACTAGCATCACCCCATGGCACAATAATATAATATATGACTCAATGACATGTCCATGTGAACAAATGATCAAATCCTGGCCCCCTCAACTGAGAGAGAGATGCATCAAAACACAACCTAGTGACTGTGTGGACGCCACTAAATGCTGCAAACTGATCTGGAAGGAGTGGGATACACCATAGATGACCTCAAAGCAGACCTCATGCCAAAACCTTGCCTCAATTGCCCAAATCGATTTCTTTAATGACCTTTTTATTCCATTTTTAATCCACCTGAAAAACCATCAAACTGCCCACAGCCCACTACCCGGTGCCCAGGCACAAAATCTGACTGTACCATCATATCCGGAGAGGGGTTAATATGGTAATAACAAGTGGCTGGACCACCCCTCTCTTCTATAGATCCCTAGGCAACGAATCACCATCTATGCATCTGCTGGACAGGCCACATCAGCATGGCCAAACTGGTCAACGGGTGAAAAACTGCTCATATCATCTCTGGAAGTGCTTGGAATTGAAAATCAAGTGTCTCAATGGATCTAGAAGACCCAAAAATACTAGAGATGAGTACTCATACACCTCATGGTAACCTGTAAAATCATCTGTAGCATCCACCATACCCGGACAAATAAAAATATGATGATCTGGAAATAATAACAATCAATAAAAACTGAATCAATCATCATCTAAAACCTGTGTCCAACATATGGAGTCATCAAAAGGTATACAAGGGACCACAGATTAACATCATATAATATAAATGGTCCACCTCATCACGGATCCCAAGGTTGACCTTGGTCACACTAGGTTTGACCGGTCAAACTGATCAAAATATGACCCAGGCTAAAGAAGCCTGCTGCTGCAAGTGCAAATGGTTGAGACATGCTCTTTAAATCATTTTCATAGCAAGACTGTAAAACATTAAGCATCATTTCACTTGCAGTTAATAGATAATAATAGGTTAATTAATAATTTACTTTCAAAAAGAACCTCAAGAATATACTCATTTGTAAACATGATCAATTTGCTAGCAGAGGGTGAAGGATAAGGATGCAAGGCTAGGCAAAGGGGGATGACTTGACTGCCTTGACACTGTGATACTTTGGATAAGGGAAATGGTATTACACATTCAAGCATATGTTGGATAAAGAATACACAGGGGATGGCAGTGTCTCACAAATGGGTAAGTTGTTTAGATAGGTGCTTTTTCAACCTTGGCAAATGTCTACAACTAGAACCGTCGTGAATTGGGTGCCCGGCTAACCGTAACTTGAGGTTCTAGGGGACACTTAGAATTAGTTGTCCCTTGCTCCATCTCACATCACAACCAGCAGGCTCCGTGAGGAATTAATGATTACATTATATTTCATTTCCTTCGCCAACAGACTCCGTGAGGAATTAATCATTACATTATATTTCATTTCCTTGGCCAGCAGTCTTTGGATTTAGCATACATTTAACCACTACTTTTTTGGCCTTTATGACCCTTTTTGGATTTTGCATGTGCTAAGAAGCACAACTAATCACAGCTCACATCCAAGGTACTTTTCATTTCAATTCATTTCATTTCATTGCAAAGCCTTTCTTTCATTGTGCTGAGAAGCATAGTTTTTGAAGCACTTTCATGGGATTTCATATAGATATAACAATAGTTCCCACATGTAATGATGGTAGTACTATTTGCTTCAAAGGTTTTAGTCAACAAATCATGCAACTATGGGGACTCTCCACGATCAAGACCAAACATCGGGGCAACCGACTAGAGTGATCAAGGTATCAAATCCAACTCACCAAAGGTAAGTTTTGTTGCCAACTCAGAGCCAAGACACAAACTAAACAGGGATGCTATCCAACACAGAGGCAAGAACGGTGAGATCCTCCATATCACAAGTTAAGGTGTAAGTCAGGGTAAAGATCAATAATGGGGAAAGATAATGGATGGATGGAGAGAGTGAAAGTGATGCCTAAGCTAGCAAGTCAAAAAGACAAGAGTGATCATGTCCACACTTCTAAGAAGGTAAAAACCAATGAGTATAAAACAAGAGTTTCTAGTTGTCAGTAATACAATCATTCATATAATCCATAGTAACCAATTTCATTTTAACATGTAATACTACCAGATCATAATCACTATATGCCAAGCTATCAAAATGACTAAAACAACAAGATAATAATACCAATGCACATCATATACCTGTTGGGTCATATACCTGTATCTGTAATCCGGACCAACTGTAACCAATGAGAACACTGCTACTGAAACTCTAATCACTGCATTGTACCTGTATGGAATAAAAGGTCATCTTGGTCATCAAATCTGAGGTCTTAAGGCTCAGCCTTGGCATAAGGTCTACTGCATGTCTGATATAAGGCTACTCTGATGTGTGAGTGATCACAAATAACACTGTTCATCATAGTTGATCTCACTAAAGATGTGTAAAGGAAAAGCTCAAAAATGTGTAGATATCTGCTTTGAAATCATGGTAGCCCAACTACTATGGATGTGATAATAGGTACCTTCTAGGGTCTTACTCTCTACTCTACCTGGTTAACATAACCAGGAACCCTAGTTAACTAACTAGGGTATTATTCTCTCTGAGAATGGGTCTCGCAGCTGCATTAAAAATTAACACAAGGTGTGCTAGGAGGAGATAACAGTCCTTTACAAAGCGCAATCACCTCTGCATAAGCAAAAACCATGATGGGCATGTTCCCTAGTTGATCACCCCCAAAAGCCCCCGAGCACTAACCCATTGGCTAAAAGCCTTGCATGGTGGAGATATCATCACACCGAAGGGGCAGTCAGCGAAGCCACTAAGCCAAATACTTTTGAGAATGGAATCAAGGGGGTAGGCAATGACCAATCCAAGGGATAAATAGCCCCCAAACCAAATATCCATACAATAAATCCCACTTTGGCCCGTACAACAAAAAAAAATTTGACCCCTTACTCTAGCCTCAGCCTTGCTGGAACACTGCAACTGCTCTGGCACGTAACACCTAGCATGAAGGGACGTTAACTGAGTAGGCATGGATGTAGTGTGTGAGAAACACTCTACCAATCAGCATGGCTTCAGTTGTGGAAGCATGCAAAGGGTCCTGAGACTTTTACCTTTTGCATGCGATATTTTTTAATGCAATAGTGTGATTTTTAATGCGGAAGTGTGATTTTGCATGCAAGGAAAATTAGGGATTTGGAACCCTAATCAATCACTAAAGTTATTAAAAGAAGGCAGGGGGTAAAGGTAAGGAAACTACTCAGTGATTGAGCAGCAGAGAAGCAGAGGCGCATTCTTGAGAGAGAGAGGCGCACTTCTGTGAGAGAGGACGCATTCTTGAGGCCGAGAGGGCTAAGAGAAGTGAGGCACATCCTTCAGAGAGTGATAGGAGGGTGTCTTGATCATTCAGAAATTGAGTGACAGTCAGAGGGCGTATCCATTGAGCAGACAAAAGGAGCAGTCAGATAGGGGCGCATTCTTCCATAGCAAAGAGAGTAGAGGAAGACAGGGGCGCACTTTTCAGAGACCGAGAGGGGGCGCACTACCCTAGGCTAAGATTCATACTTGACTCCATCAGAGATCTGAGCAAACAGAGGGCACACCTATTAGATTGGACACACGTGTGACAGAGGAGCGCATTCCTTCAAAGGCAGTTGGAGTTGTTGGGTATTAAGGATTTCTCTCTGAGATCTAGCACGCCTTTCCAAGGCATCGGGTTCTTATGTTTATATGATAAAGTTGATTGTAATCATTCTTATTTTCTCTGGCTCAAGATAAAAGAAAGCCCTAGTTTGTTGGTTTTTCCCCATTGGGGTTTCCAGGGTAAATCATCGTGTTGAATGATGTGTTTGGTTTCCAGTTCCACTTCGCATGTTTGACAAGTTAATGAGTTTATGTATTGTTGCTTATACAATCAGATCGGAGATTTATTTATGTGTATGCATCTGGGAATTGTATGGAAAGAAATAGATTAGATTATAAGCTCAGAAATAGAAAATTTAGCAATCATCGCCGAACTTCACAAAATTCTGAGCTTTTCTGGCACCAAAATGTTAAGCTTGCCGGAAATTAATGGACTAGACCTCGGGAACAACTCGAATGGAATGTCATCACTTTTCCTTATAGTCCCTGTTGCTGTCGGAACACACACCCGGGGGTTATCGCAACAGAAATCTTCAAGTTGCTTAGGTGCGTTCCTTGGGGGCAAATTTCGAGTTGAGATACTGTCACTCAACACTCAACTCCTCCATTTAGGCAAAACTCCTAACGAAGCCAAGGGGGGGTAGTCCCTATGAGTTACTAAGGCTGATTAAGCTTTAGGTTTATGATTGGGTAAGTTGTTTAGGAGTTTTGAAATAAATTGACTAAAAGCAAATTCACTTGAAAAATTAAGATCAACAACATAACATAATCATATAACACATAAGATCTTATTCAAAGATTGAAATAAATATAAACAAGATCAGTGCCAATAGTGGAGTCAAAATAGCGTGTTATTGTATTGTAAATGTTTTGCGAGTGCTTCTTCATTAGTTTTAAATTATTATGAGATGGGATTTGATTACGAGAAGGGGGAGCTCCAGATATACAGTGAGGTACAAGAAGTAATGTCCGAAAGTTAATTAATGGTGGCTCCTCACGAAGACGTGTGGGCTGGAATGGAGTCTCGAGGGCAATGTTCAACACTACACCAACAAGGGTGTAGTCTAACTGTGCCCTGAAGTTGCCTCTCAGTGGTTCCCGCTTCTCCTAAGAAATTTTCCCACGTAATAATTAAGTTCTTAGCGCTGGATTTTCACTATGTTCAGGGTAGTTAATTTTATTACTATGAGTTGTTTACTTAGAAGTGAAGAATTAAAGAGTAGTTACAACTCTTTCCGATTTCCCACAGGCCCAAGAAAATGCCCGCAAGGGGAAAGAGCATACTTTGAGTCGGAACTAAAAGTTTATTCCGTTTGATTGCAAAAGGTAAATAACTGAAGTAAAGGGTTATACTAATTACTATAGGCAAGGAGTCTCTTTTCTATTCATCCGATCACATACTCAAGCAAAGCCCTTTATGTGACGACAAGAGCATAATTCAGGAAAGCAATGCCAAGTTCGTTACTTTGAAGCAAAAAGGAAAAGACTAAAACAAAATTTATGATGTTTAGAAATTGAAAGTATACAACCTGTTTGTGTTTGTGATTATGTTTAAACAGAAAATAAAACTTGTTAGAAAAAATCACGCCATAAAAACTTTGCGAATCCCCCCAGGGGGGATGGGGTGTGGGTGTTGAGTAGCCCACTTGCTCTTTTTTTTTATCACTTATTACCAATGTTGCACGACTCGGACTCAGCAAAGACTCGGCTGGCATATGACTCGTGGACTCGGGAAAAACTCAAGAAAGACTCGAGACAGACTCGGCAAGACTCGGCAAATAGACAAAAAAATAAAAATATTGTACATTTTCGAACAAAAAAGATGTTAAAAGCATTTCCAATCTATATAAGCTATAAAACTATAATTTATGCAATAATTTCATAACATTGTCTTATAAACTATGATGATAGGACAAAAAATAATATAAATAAAAATAATAATAATAACAACAAAAATAAATAATAATAAAAACATAAAACAAAAAAATTTGATTATAAGACCTAACAAAAAAATATAAAAATAAATAAAATATATGATAATAAGACATAACAAAAAATAAATAATAAATAAATATAAAACAAAAAATCAAAATAAATAAATAACTATATAACAATAACATACAACAACAACAACAAAAAAAAATTTAAAAACAATAGACAACAGACTTAACAAAAGATAAATAATAAATAAATAACTATATCACAATAACATACAACAAAATAATTTTTTTAAAAAAAGCAAAATAAAATTTAAAAAAAAAAACAATAAACAATGGGCTTTCTGGGAAGAGAGCCTGCCCGAACTCAAAGTGGACCGCACCACAATGCCCCTGCACCAACCCGGCCCGAACTGCATCGCACCCGACCTTCACGAAACCCTTTCCGAACTGCACCTTCACGAACAGAAGCTCAAAGAGCACAAACAGAAGCACCTTCACCGGCTTGATGCTGCATCTGTTCGTCCCTTTCTCCCTCACGCGAGCCTGCTGCGTCTATCCGTCCCTTTCTCCCTCGCGCGAGTCTGCTGCCGAGTTCCCCGAGTCCTCTGCCGAGTTCCACGAGTGTCTACGGGTTCCGGCGAGTGGGCAAGCTGACGAGTCCTTGGCCAAGTGGTTGCCGATTACCCGTTGCAGGAGCTCGCTCAGGGAGACTCGCGAGTACTCGCAAGTCCCCAGTGAGTCGTGCTTCACTACTTATTACAATATAGAAATGCTTGTGATCCCTTGTAGAATGGGATCACTAAGCTACAATTCTTTGGAAAAAATAAGCTTATTGAACAAAAGAGGTCTCGGGATGCCCTGGATGGCCAAAACTTCGAAAATTCGTCAGATTTTCTCTCTCTTTTTTGTTAGACCTGCTAAAAACCAACAAGTTATTAGTTCAGAAAAGTGCCCAAAAACACTTTGAGACAACCAAAAAATTTTACTAAAAAATTTGCAAAAATTGCAAAAAATTCTAAGTGTAAAACGCAAAAAGTGAACGCAAGAAAGATCTTGGCTCTGCCTTTTGGGGCAGCCAATGAAAGCAACTTAGATTTGCTAAATATGAACTTATGATACCCAAAGAATAAAGCTAATCTAACAAGCCTTTAGATCTACAAATGATTAACTTGTAAAAGAAATACTTTCTTGAAACTAGATCTAGTTTAAGCAAATGATTAATCTTTCTTTAAAACAATCTAGATCTAAGCATGTAAGACTTATAACTCAGATCTGAAAATATGATATGAACTTATTAGTAATCAAATCTAAGAAATAATCTTAAGTAACCAATGAAAAGTTTGATTTAGAAGGAAGAAGAAATGTGGAGAAGAAACCCCTTGGAACGTTGGGCAATGGAGATATTTTGGTGGATTCTAAGGAAAACTATGTCTTCTTTACGCACAAGAATTGTAGGAGGGTAGTAGAAACAAGCTAGATCATCCACCAATCCAACGAATGAACCTGTAAAAGAAACCCTTCACACTTGCCACATAATTTGTCAAATCTAGTAAAACATCTAAGCTAAAGAAAAGAAGAGCATACATATAAATGAATAAGCATGCAAATTCTAGATCTTGAGCTAAGCATGATTTAAATGAATAAAAGAGACTTCTATATTCATTCTTACCAATTAATACTAATCCTTCCTTAAGCTAGTATTGACAAAGCAAGCAAGTGAAAGCAAGAACTTTTACAGATCAGTTCAACACATATGAAAGACAATGATCATCCACCATTTGCAAGAGACACCAAACTAGACCTTCAAAGCCTTTTTATTCACAAGAATACTTCAAAAAATATTACATAACAAAGCAGAGGTTCCACACCTCCCTTTGAGTGAGAGGATGGACCCTTGCTTAAATAACAAATGGGGGAAGGAGGGCGCATTCACTCCATGAGGAGGGCGCAATCTTCAACTGGGAGTGATGGGTGCGTTAACCATAGCTTCATGAGACAAACGTGGGATATGTTGGATGTAACTCCATAGGGAGGCACCACATCTCCATAAGGATATGCGCCCTCACCTACATGCTCTACCAACCCACTCATTACTCGCCACATCCCATCATATGGAATGCGTCATCCTCATGGGCGAGGGCGCACCACCAATAGGGAATGACTCTCATAAATTTTGATTTGACATTTATAACATGTGCTTTACTCAACTCATGAAGTCGCCTTCCATGTGATGTGGCATGCCAAGTCATTTGGCACATGCCCATTGACTTTTTGTTTATATTTTTTATTTTTCCTTTGGTGCATTTTGGGTTTTTTTAGCATTTATTTGCCAATTTGTCGCATCTCTAAGGAATAATGCTCCCAGAGACGAAGTAGTCACCCGGAACATGGAGAGAGTGGGTCCTAGGGTAGAGAGGACACTCTAAGTGTGAAAACGAGCATCCCCATGCCAAAATCCGCCTCCAAACCACACTTTTATTACAATTTGAATTTTTCCTTTAAACCATTAAAAAATGGTCCAATTTTACGGAGAAACAAAAAAAAAAAAAAAATTATTTTCTTCAAAAAAATTTAAAAAAACTTAGGGCAACCTAGCACATGTCCATATGACTCAATATTGATGGCTAGCATGTAAAAATACAGACACTAAGGCTTTAATAACCTCCCAAAGTTCAACTACCAAGGAAAATACCCCAACTTTGGAGGTGTGAGTGAAAAACTCAGGAATTATACGTCACTGAAGCACAACGCATAATTCCTAAGGAAAAAAACACTCTAGAGTATCCCCTTGACAGACAAACGTAAGGTAGGCCAAGCCTTTTACAAAAATATCATGCTTAGACCAACTTATTACAATTCCCCCAAGGGAGTCTGGACATGCAAGTTTTTGAAAAAAATGACAAAAATTGGCGTGATGGATCACGGAACACTAATGATGAACAATTTGATTGTTCAAGTCTTCGATAGTTCACTCGGGATCCACTAAGTGCAATTTAGTGGATAACAGTCCCTAGTGTTACCAGGCAAATTAGCAGGGCTAATTCCCAGTAAGCACAAATAAGAAAAGTGACCCAATGTCACCTCGGTCACTGTTCTAACTTCTTCGGAAGTCGAAACCTCCAAGGAGAAGTATCCTTAAGGAACCCTGTAAGAACACTAAGATAACCACAGAACAATACTATCTAAGCAATTTGTAGTTAGACCAGTGCCTAATGGAATCAATATTATTATGATCAACGCCAGTGGGTGCAAAAGATATGATCAAAATCAATATCCACTTAGATCATTCAACGAAATGTGTGTGCATGTATCGCAATAATCAATATTGGATCAAAAGACTATATTGTCAATAAACTACAACCAATAATCAAATATGTATTAAGTAGTAGCTGCCAATGTCATTCAATATGCAAGCAAAGATGTGGTCAAAGGATATCACTTGTGCCAAAAATTGTTCAATAGGAGTGTAAGGACAACATTAGGCATTAATCAATAGACAACCACATGAAACATGTATTATGGAAATGTGTAACCAGCAATGCAATAGATTTATTTACCATTCAAATTTAACCAATCTGATATAGCAGTTATGTTGGGCCTTCAATAACTAGCATTCAACAACGCAATCTTAACAACAACCACATATACCAATCTAAAATCGGTCTTAGCATTCAGCAGGTACTTAGGTACAATAAATGCATTTTCCAGATCTGAAATAATTATGATTGTAGCAACAAACAACACCTCGAAAAATAGAAAATCAGACACTGTAATTATGCTAATTGAGACACTAATACAACTCTGATTTTTGTTAGTTTCTATGTGTATACCAGTTCTAAAAGATGACAGGAATAATTAAATGCAATTCAGATCTGGAGCAAACTTCAAAGACTGTAACTTATATAGAAAATTGCTCTAAAGAGTCTTGAAAAAGATTAACTTTAAAAATGGTTTTTTTGTTTGTGTTTTGTGTGTAGATAAGGACAAGGATGGGGCACACAAGGGCTGCCCAAAAGTAAGGAAGAAAAGTGGAGGATGGAAGGAGATGGAAGGGAGGAATGGAGATGGAGGTAAAGTGAAGAATGACGAGAGGGTAGGGACGATATAGGGCAGCCAAAGTGGAAGGGGAGGTCATGGTTAGGGCTTAGAAGGCAAGACAGAAAATTAGGGCTTTTATTTTATAAAAAAAATAAAAATAAAAAATGATCTAAAATACAAAAAAATCAAAAATCTAATCTAAGCTAATATATACAAAAATACAAACTCAGAAAATTAGGGTTTTGGGGAGATTTTTGATAATTTTAAATTTTTAGGGCTTCCTACAATTTCTCCCTAGTGTTTTTAGGAAAAAATAGGGCAAACTGAAATTATAGGAAGAAGGGCCGAAATTTTAGGGAGGCCAAAAAAAAATTAATTTTTTTTATTTTTTAGGGTTTTTTTTAGGAATTTTGAGATTTTAAAAATTTTAGGGCTTCCTACAATTTCGCCCCAGGTTTTCTAGGGACAAATAGGGCAGGCCGAATTTATAGGAGGAAGGGCCAAAATTTTAGGGAGGCCAAAAATGCAAAAAAAATAATTTTTTAGATTTTTAGGGTTTTTATCATAAAATTGCAGACCTAATTCTAACCTTAATTCTACCATGAAAATGCAAAATTTTAACCCTAAATAATAATTACAAATGTACAAAACTCAGATTTTAGATTAAAAAGTAGTTGAACAACCTAGAGTTTCAAGAGAACTATTTAGCAAACCTAGGACATCAATGAGAGGGACAACCCTCCTTGAGATGGTATTTGGCAAGCTTAGCAAACTAGGGCTAACCCAACAATCTTTGGGATTCGTTAAGGGAACCTAGTCTTAGCAAGACTTGAAGACCTAAAGCTCAAGCTTGAATGCATAGGTGATCAATGACAAAAATGATATGCTAATCAAGACAAAATGAAGCAATAATGGCTTCCATTCAACCCTAACAAGCATCACTTTCATACAAATTGACTAAGAGACATCAAACCAAAAGTAGAGATACCTCCAAGTGCATGTGTTAAGCAAACAACTCTAGCCTTACCTTAGCAATGGTATGAACAAAATTAATACTTCCAAGAAATGCTTCAAACTTGCAAAATAACCTTCATCAAGGAGTGCATCCCTTCAAAGAGCCCTAATTAGGGAAAATAGCAAACATAATGAAATTATCCCAAGGGTTGATGTCTAAAAATGAAGTGAAGAGATCTTATTTATATGATCTCACACTCACTTTACACAAAATAAGGTCAATTTAATATTTTAAAATGTCAACTTAAAAAAATAACAAATAAAATATAAAAAAATCTAAAGATGTCCTATTGTAGGCTACCTGGGATATTTTCCCCCCTAAGTGCCAAAATATGCTAAACAAGACCAATTTTGATGAAACTGAAGGCCAAACTGTGCAGGGGGGGGGGTCGTCATTCCCCAACTAACCCCAACAATGATGAAACCCTCAACACCCCCCCCCCTTTTTAGCAAGGAAACAATCTGCCCAGGAGGTTGATGTCAACCTCTGAAGGAGGGCCCAGAGGGAGGGCGCTGCTGAACTGGAGGACCAGAAGGGTGTTGGAGGTACTATAGGAGATAAGGGTGCGTCTCAGTGCAGAAGAACCTACCGCTGGAGTGATAAAACAAGGTCGGGGTAATGTGACCCAGTGACCCACCCCTGGAAACCCCGGACACCAACCTCAAGGTTTCAAACCCTTTCATGAGGCAGTCAGCGATGCCATTAAGCCATAGTACTTCCAAAAGAAAAACCAGAGGGTCTAGCCATTAAGCCATAGTACTTCCAGAAGAGAAACCATAGGGTCTAGCCATGCCCCTACCTCAGAACGAGTTGGCTAAACTCCCCTCTTGGTCAGAAAAAAGACACCCTCTCCCTGGGGCACCTCTGCAGGTGCGTTGATGCTAGTACCATCATAACACCTAGCAACGGCGCCAAAAAATGTTACCGCTCAAAATAGCACCCACGATAAAGTTACGGATCATGGTGCAATGAGTGGCAAGCATGAATGAAGCTAAATCCCATTATCACCATAGCCTAGCTTCTTGAACACTTTAGGCCAACCCCTAAGACCAAAGGGGAGTCCCTATAACTTGGTGAACAATAATCGTGATTCCTTAGACAATACACAAACACATTTCCCAAGAAATCTCTCAGCAAAGATAACTGCCTTATGGAGTCAAAACAATGAAGCATAAATATCACTGAAAGAGAGGGAGGAGTTAAGAACTTTATCATGAATCCCAAGATATATAACATCAAATTGCTATTGTTGTTATAAACTTATAAGATTGCAGCGGTGAATATATCTCAGAAAACTTGATAAAAACCAATCATAACAAGTCATCCTTACCATATGAAGTGTACCTTGTATAATAGGGTAAGGGGGATGAGCAATAGGGCAAAGGAGAGGCCTCAAAACATTTCTAAAAATAGGATATCAGATCTGATATGAGCTTTAAAACAACCCTCAAATAGAGCATGGTCCCGTTTAACACGTTCTCCAATGAACCTCCCACCTCTCGAGAATCAATACAGGCCTAGAAACCCACTTTCTAGGCTTTCAAACTTGGCAAAAGTGCTTGATATACCTACTGTACCTGCAATAACAAATCTATAATATAAAACCCTAGCCGGCACAAATAATGAGATATCACAAAATTCAACCACAAGATCAAAACGTCCTCAAAGATCTACCATTAATTCAACTAGGACACATTTTTCTATCCATACAGAATTTCCAAATTGCAAGTATTTTTTTGAGATATAATTTTTTCTAATTCTTAGGTTTTTCCGATATTATAATTTTTGGGGGGTTTTGTAATAAATGTACAAGAGAATTATGATAAAAAGAGTGATGGGAAGGGATTATGACATTAGTCCTTTCAACCCAAGGGCAATTAGAGATCGAGGTCATCGTCCCTACTCAATTTGTCTATTCAAGATTTACCAACTAGGGCAAGAGGCTAGTAACCCAATACTAGGTTGAAGTAGCCAAAAACCCTAATTAGGGCAAAAGATGAACTCCAAGGCCCACAATGGAGAGCTCCTTCAAGAGGAAGGGCTCCTCAAACAAAGTTTACAAGATGCTGATAAAAAAACCATAATTTACCTTGCCCAAGGTGCAAAAGAAACATCAAACAAGAAAATGGAGAGATCTTACCAACATCAACCAAGAAAGAGAGCAAGAGATACTTCTTAGGTCCTTCCTTAGCCACGAGGTTATTACAAACATTCTTAGGATCAACCTTGCAAGATAGTAGAAACCCTAGAAAATCCATCATTCATCACAAGCCAAAGAGAGAGGTGCACATCACTCAAAAGCTCCAATAGACCAAGATAAAAAGAAAAAAGTACATATTTGAACCCTTGTCCATGTTTGCAAATGAAAGTTAGAAGCCTTATCTATATGAGGCTTCCTTGACTTAAATTAACATTAGAGCCTAACTTACTAAAAAGTAAAATAGTTTAGTTTTAGGGCTTGTTACCCACAAGCCGGGGACTAAACCGCAAAAAGACTAAAAACAATGATAAAATAGTGCAATTGGCTTCATCCAAGTGAAGTGATGAGCCAGGGGAGGACGTCATGCCCCAACTAACCCCAACAATGTAGAAGATCCCTCAATGTCCTCTGCTTTAGCAAGGTAAGGCTCTCTGAATGAAGATGACATCATGGTGATGTGAGCACATATGTACCAAGAGGAGGAGTCATACAATGGAGAAGAAGCTCCAAGTGGGCATAAAGGAGGTGTGCTAAACCGTGTATGACAACCCTTACACACACAATCACCTCATACATAGCAAAACATAAGCGTGGCTACAAGCCCCTATGTCATGTGTCCTGATGGACCCAAGAAGCACCGAACACCAACCCAAGGCCCAAATGGCCCAACAAGATGGGCGACTTCCTCCCATCAAGAGGCAGTTGGCAATGCCACTAAGCCAACACTTCCTAGAATGAAATCCAAGAGGACCTACCATGACCAAACCATGGGTCTTGAGCCCCACTAGACCACACTTTTACATAAACAAGCCCAGACTTGGCCTTTTACAATGGCAAAAGACCCCTTCACTCTGGTATATCCTGTTGATGTATTTGTAACTTCAGAATGTATTTCACTTATATATTTTATATTGTTATTGTACACCCGACGAAGAGGTTATATTCCTCCGATCGGAAGAGTCATTATTATTATTTGATGGGTTACTAGACTCCTCTTGTGGGATCGGCCCAGAGTTAGGGTTTAATGGGTTATTAGCCTCTCCTAGGATAAGTCGGCCCAGTAGGGTAAAAGGCAAGTGAAAGTAAAGTATAAATAGAGAGTGTGACTCTCTCATTTGTTCATTCATTCACTCACTCACTCATTCGCATAAGTGAGAGAGAGACAAGTTCACACAAGTGGAGGAGGAGGAGCTTCTGGAATCTATCTCTTTGTTTTGAGGTTTTGTATTATTGCTCATTCTATCTCTGAGGAAGTTGCGGGGTTTTCTCCTTTATGGTTTCCCCGATGAAATGCTTTGTGTCTATTATCTCTTGTGATTGATTTGTTGTGCTTGTTATTCTCTCAAATAAGATCCTAGATCATATTGAATTAAATCTTGAAAATCTAACATGGTATCAGAGCTAACCTGAGAAGAAGACACTGTGCCGCTATGGAAGCTAAGGCTTCTTAATTTTTGGGTCTCTTTCCACAGATCATCAAAGGTAGGAGGTTAGGCTGACTCTCCTAAGGAAGGCGCATCTTTTTGTCGAGACAGAATTTGATTCCGAGCATTTTCAGTTTTTGGCCTGTCACTGCTGCGGAAAATTAGGGCTTTTGACATAAGAGGAATTTTGGAGTTCTCTTAGCATAGGATTGATCTCCCCAGTCGAAATTTAGAGACCATGATCAAACTTTTTGGTTGGGCAGAAAAACCAGAAAACCAAAATTTGACAGAAATTGCAGATCCGAAATTCGCAGGTCACTTTTGAGGGGCAAATTTTTGGAGTTTTCAAAATCTGAGCACACTAGCTTGCTCGCCTCAGTCAATTGCATCTCCCTGTCCAGACAGAAGTTTGAAATTCCAAGTTTGGATTTTTAGGGTTTCTCTGTCAAACCCTAGCCAGCTCCAGGTCCAGTTTCAACAAATCAAGTGGTAAGATCTAAATCTTTTATTTCCATTTGAGTTTCTCATTAAAATGTCTCACCACACCAAGCTTGAGGATAAGCTTGAAGGGGCTCATAACTTCCGAGCATGGAAGTATAGGATTGGGTTAATCCTAGAAGAAAATGAATTGGACACCTACATAAGTGAAGAGGTTCCACTCCCAGAGAGAGATGAGGCTAAGGCCTTACATAAGAAGAACTTGGTCAAGGCCAAGAGGACTATTGCAGATTCTATCAAAGACCATCTCATACCTCATGTGTCTTCTCTAAAGACACCCAAGGAGATGTTTGATTCCTTAACCAAGCTATTTGAAGGGAAGAACATAAATCGGAAGATGACTTTGCGGAACCAATTGAAGAATGTCAAGGTACAAAATGTAGAGACCATGCAATCTTACTTCACAAGGGTCTCTGAAATAAAAGAACAACTTGAAGCTGTGGGAGAAGATATAGAGAATGGTGAAATTGTGATGACCACCTTGAATGGTCTCCCTAGGTCATGGGATTCCTTCATTCAAGGAATTTGTGCTAGAAGGAAGCTCATCTTATTCAATAGGTTGTGGGAGGAATGCTCACAAGAAGAAGCTCGACTTGTGGCTCGAGAAGAGAAGATGGGTAATGAAGACCAAGCTCTCACAGCACACTCCAAAAGGTATGATGACAAAAGGGTGCACCACCACAGTAAGAAAGAAAAGCACCACCACCAGAATCAGAGGGATAACTTTAAACCCCGAAGAGATATGTCCACCATTCAATGCTATACATGTGATGAGAGGGGACACTACTCCAGGGATTGTCCCAGAAATAATAAAAGTGGCTCTCACAAGAAGAAGAGCAACAAAAGAAGGCATTATGCTCACACTGCAGAGGATGATGAACCTTCCAGGAAGAGAGCCAGAGAAGAAAGTGAAGATTCTTCAAGCGATGAAGAGTATGTTTTGATTTCTGCTCTCACAGGAACTATTACTCAGGGAAGCAATGATTGGCTTATAGATAGTGGGGCTTCCAAGCATATGACAGGATTCAAGGAATCCTTTATGAACCTATCTGAACATGAGTCACCCCACAAAGTGAAACTTGGGGATGACTACCAATATCCTATAAAAGGAAGTGGTGAAGCCTCTTATAAGCTAGACTCTGGAAAGTCTATGAAGATGAAGGATGTCTTGTTTGTACCAGGACTTAAGAAGAACTTTCTCTCCATATCTGCATTGGATGCAAAAGGTATGAGGGTTGCATTTGTAGATGGCCAAGTCCTTATGTGGCCTAAAGGAAAGACTATAGATGATGCAGTAGTGATTGGAGAGCAAGAGGGAGGATTATAGAAATTGAAGGGCCAACCAGAACAAGCTTTGGTCCATGACTCAATAGAGCCAAGTGAACTTTGGCATAGAAGGCTTGCACATGTACACTATAGAGCACTATCTTTTGCAAGCAAGGCTGTTGAAGGTCTTCCAAATATCCAGGCAAAGCATGAAGGCATTTGCAAAGGATGTGCAAAAGGAAAGAACACAAAGAAGACATTTCCAAGTAGCGAAAGCAAGGCAAAAGGAATCTTGGAAATCATCCACTCCAATGTATGCAGTCCGATGTCATCCAGCTCTTTGAGTGGGTATGTATATTATGTTTCTTTCATTGATGATTTTTCAAGGAAGACATGGGTATATTTCTTGAAGAACAAAGATGAAGTATTCAGTAAGTTCAAGGAATTCAAAGCCTTGATCGAGAACCACACAGAGAAGAGAATCAAGACTTTTCGGTCTGACAATGGTGGAGAGTTCACATCAGAAGACTTCAAGAAATTATGCAAAGATTCAGGGATTAAGAGGGAGTTGACCACTCCATATAATCCACAACAGAATGGAGTTGCATAAAGGAAGAATAGAACAATTATGGAAGCAGCAAGGGCAATGCTTCATGACCAAGATCTTCCTATGCATCTATGGGCAAAAGCTGCTAGGACAGTTGTGTATGTACAAAATCGTACTCTACACAGAGTACTTGACAACAAAACACCAGAAGAAGTTTTCTCCGGCAAGAAACCAGAGGTCAGCCATCTCAGAATATTTGGTTGCCCTGTGTACATACACATTCCGAAAGAGAAGAGGACGAAGTTAGATCCTTCAGGAAAGAAGGTTATATTTGTGGGATATAGTGAAAGCTCAAAGGCTTACAAGATATATTTCCCGGGATTCAAGAAGATCGACATCAGCAAAGATGTAACTTTCGACGAAGACTCAGCATATCACAGATCCAAGAAGATACCAGTTGAAGACATTGAAGAACCAGAAGCACCCAAGAATCGAGATACAACAATGAATGAAGTAAATCCAGAAGAAGACTGTGAGATAGAAGAATCATAGGAACCTATAGATCCACCACTTGAGAAGAATTCTCACAAGAGGAAACCAGCATGGGTATGAGAAGTAACTCAAGATGCAGAGAGATATGGTGCTCCATAAGGAATGCATAGAGAATGCAAGAGGCTAAGACCATTCTCCAGATATGTAGCCCTGTTGTGTGACATCATTGACAAAGAGCCTTCCAACTATGAGGAAGCAGCTGAGAAGAAAGAATGGAAGGATGCCATGATCAAGGAGTACCAGTCGATCATGAAGAATGATGTCTGGGATGTGGTCCCGAGACCAGTAGGGAAGTCTGTTGTGACTTCCAAATGGATCTACAAGATCAAGCATGCTACAGATGGCAACATAGAGAAATACAAGGAAAGATTTGTGGCACGTGGCTTCTCCCAGAAAGAAGGAATAGACTATGAAGAGACATTTGCACCTCTAGCCAGATATACTTCCATCAGATCAGTACTTGCTCTGGTTGCAGTGATTAAATGGAAGATACACCAAATGGATGCCAAGACAGCATTCTTGATTGGTGTAGTGGAAGAGGAAGTATATGTGGAGCAGCCACTCGGGTTTGAGACACATGACAGGGAGACTCATGTGTGCAAACTGAAGAAAGCCTTGTACGGTTTGAAACAGGCACCCAGGACATGGTACGACAGGATCGATAGCTTCCTGACTAGTTTGGGCTTTACCAAGAGTAAAGCGGATTCCAACCTTTACTACAAGGTTGAGGAAGGCAATCCAGTGATACTCCTACTGTATGTAGATGACCTGTTTGTGACAGGTGAGGATGGATTGATTGCTGATACGAAGAGGAATCTTGCTGCCGAGTTCGAGATGAAGGACTTGGGTATGATGCACTATTTTCTAAGCATGGAGGTGTGGCAAAGTACGGATGGGATCTTCCTTGGACAAGGGAAGTATGCAATAGAGATCCTAAAGCGGTTCGGGATGATGGACTGCAAGGCCATGGCCACACCTATGGCATCGAACCTGAAGCTATTGAGTGATGCTTCATCAGAATCGGTTGATGCCACGATGTATCGTCAGATGATTGGGTCATTGATGTACCTGACGAATACGAGACCAGATATTTGCTTTGCTGTGAACACATTGAGCCAGTTCCTGACGGATCCGAAACATGTTCACCTAATTGCTGCAAAGCATATTCTGAGGTACCTGAGGGGTACGGTTGATTATGGGCTCAAGTATGATGTGAATCAAAAGATTAACCTGGAGGGTTATGTTGATTCAGATTGGGCAGGCAGTGCCATTGATAGGAAGAGCACTTCAGGGTGTTGCTTCAATATGGGATCAGGCGTGATCTCTTGGTTTAGCAGGAAGCAGTCCTGCATGGCACTGGCCAATGAGTACAGCCAAAGCAGAGTATGTCGCAACTTGTTCGGCTAGTTGTGAGGCAGTATGGCTGAGGAAGCTACTGTCTGATTTATTTGATCTCCAGTTGGATGCTACTTGTATATATTGCGACAACCAGAGTTGTGTGAAGTTGTCGGCGAACCCAGTGTTCCATGACAAGTCGAAGCACATTGAGATCAAGTTCCACTATATCAGGGATATGGTGCAGAGAGGAGCAGTGAAGCTCCAGTATGTTGTGACAGACAAGCAGATAGCCGATGTAATGACCAAGCCGCTGGACAGAGTGAAGTTTGAATACTTCAGAGAGAAGCTTGGTGTACTTCAGATCGAGGTTCCTTCCAAGGGGAAGTGATAAGTCCGGAAGACGCAGATGCACACAGGCCATTCTCACATAGTGGTAGGAAAGTCCTCCTATGGTGTAGATGTAAGGGTTGGGGCCATTCTCACATGGTGGTAGAAAAGTCCTCCCATGGTGCAGATGTAAGGGTTGGGCCATTCTCACATGGTTGTAGGAAAGTCCTCCCATGGTGCAGATGTAAGGGTTGGGCGTGGGTTTTCCAACATGGTCAGAGGTTAGTCCTTCCATGGTCGTTGATGTAATTGCCGTGACTTTTCTGACATGGTCAGAGGAAAGTCCTTCCATGGTCGTTGATGTAATTGCTGAGCCTTTCCCGGATGGTCAGAGGAAAGTCCTTCCATGCCGGTGATTGTAAGTGTTGTGTTGTGTGCATCTGGGCCGTGCTTTGTTGACAACGAGATGATCTGAAGATGATGAGGTGACAGTAGGGTACACAGGTTTTGTAGAGGCATATAATCAGTCCAGGGATGCTCCTTCAAGTTTTGCAGTGGCATATAATCAATCCTGGGAGATCTTGCAGGTTTTGCAGAGGCAATGTAATCAATCCTAAGATGTACCAACTCGATGGCTTGCTCACAAAGATGATGAATACCTACATGGAGGCTAGGCCTACATCCAGCATGAAAAAGGGCTGGCTCTGTAGAACTTCCTATGACGAGTAGATTGGAGATTGATGATCGAGATAGCAGCAGCAGTGACGATGATGTTCCAGCTTTGATGATGACCAATGATGAAGACTTGTGCCGATGAACTATGTCAAGAGAATACCTTCCTAGTTAAGAGGGAGTGTTGATGTATTTGTAACTTCGGAATGTATTTCACTTGTATATTTTATATTGTTATTGTACACCCAACGGAGAGGTTATATTCCTCCGATCAGAAGAGTCATTATTATTATTTGATGGGTTATTAGACTCCTCTTGTGGGATCGGCCCAGAGTTAGGGTTTAATGGGTTATTAGACTCTCCTAGGAGAAGTCGGCCTAGTAGGGTAAAAGGCAACTGAAAGTAAAGTATAAATAGAGAGTGTGACTCTCTCATTTGTTCATTCATTCACTCACTCACTCATTCGCATAAGTGAGAGAGAGACAAGTTCACACAAGTGGAGGAGGAGGAGCTGCTGGAGTCTATCTCTTTATTTTAGGGTTTTGTATTATTGCTCATTCTATCTCTGAGGAAGTTGTGGGGTTTTCTCCTTTATGGTTTCCCTGGTGAAATGCTTTGGGTCTATTGTCTCTTGTGATTGATTTGTTGTGCTTGTTATTCTCTTAGATAATATCCTAGATCATATTGAATTAAATGTTGAAAATCTAACATATCCTGGCAAGTATCCTACGGACGATCTAACATATCCTGGCAAGTATCCTACGGACGATCTAGGCTGTAACAGAATGGATGATGGGTGGATGGCCATAAGATGGACTCGAAAAAGGGGGCAAAAGTCCTTGCAAAATAATGAAAATCACCAAGGTTCAATGGTACATGTAACATAAGTAAATCAAGAATCTACTACCCTCATCAACTTGAAAGTGTGATACTACTAAGTTACTAACTATACTCATCAAATGACTAATACATCAAATATGTTGGCATCATCAACATATATAGTACATCATCACATCATATATCATCATCGCATGGCGTAGTAGTAGAAATATAGCATATATCTCATGATAATCACCCCACATCATCAAAAGGAGACCCAAGTGCAGCAAAGATGGGCCTCAATACTCTGGAATGCAAATTTCTCTCAAGCAAAAAGAAGTCTGAAAAATAGTGTGCCTGCAGAATGTGACATAACACTTCCTATGCAACATTGCCCTCCAAGAACAGTTTCTATTGTCAATGCTGCAATATTTGTGCAAAGCTGACCCAATGTAATCTTGTCATTTTGACAATATTTGTAATTGAATTCTACTTGTAACATAACTCAGAAAGTAGCAGCTAAAAGTCAGTCTCATTAGATTGGATTGGCCATATCTGCTACAGTTGATTTGGGCGGGTTGATTTTTTTGTAACATCTACTACACCTCGACTAGCCTTTGAGGAATGTTGAATTGATAGATCTGCTTACTTAAGAGATTATGATTTTTTTGAATTTTCTTGTCCTGGACACTTTATGGCCCTATCCATCTGTCTAGCACTATATGCAGGAATGGAAAGCGGTGGGAGGAAGGAGATAAAAGCCTGGATATAAAGTTGGCACCATTTCCAGTGAGTTTCAAAAAGATAAAGGACGTGGCTGATAGTAACTTTGGTCTGGCATTCTTTGTACTCTGCCTTCACGATAATTCTATCTATACTGTTTATATTTGATGCATTCTCAGATTTTCAACTATATTTTGTCCACACAAATTACCTACGTTTCCCACTTATTCCCACCAGATGGTCTACAAGTACTAATTCTTTAAAGTATTCTGTATTTTATCTTGCAATGTTAACAAACATCAAGCCCACTGTGCTCACTGCTCACCAAGTTAATGATCAGACTAGGCATGATCATGAATCTTTTTACCATCCAAAAGTTCAACAAATCATAAGAGGGAATATGTTTACAAATTCTGCATGCCGTATATAAACAAAATATTTGAGCAATTGAATGGATGCTGTATAGTACTGTTGATAACTGCAAGATACAATAATGGGTCTCCTTATTGCTAATGCATTTCTCACATTAAACAAGCAATAAGAGTTTAAAAATAAAATTGTGCTTACAGTTCTCAGTTTCTTAAGTATTTATATTTGATTTATAAAAAGATTTTTCATATTTATATTTATTGAAGTTAAAAATAAAATGCCACAACGAAAGTAGAGTTTCTAGACAAAGAATGCATGAATAACCCAGAACACAAGACATGGCAGGTATCCTCAATACCCAAATAAATCAATGAATCACATGACGATTACAAATGAGGCAAAGCTGGGGTTTAGATTAGCTGCCCCCAAACCCATACACTATGGGACCACAAAGCCCAACTACAAACCAGGGCTATAACGCACACTAAGGGTGAATCATAAATGACTTCAATGACCAGTGACCACTAAGGGATCACAAAGTTGAGCTTAACCACCATTACACCAACAATATTATTGTGATATTTGACTAAGAATCTACTATATATGCATTCTAGAAAAAATCTTTGACAGCCTATCTTGACAAAAACATCGGTAATTTCCAATACCAATTCAAGTCTCAATCAAACAAAGCAATATATAGACTAGAAATTGAAATGAAATGCTTTTGATGATGAAGAATACAAAGTGTATTTGAAGACGGAATTGGATAGTGGCATATAATTATTTTATGAATTTTAGTCACATAGGAACAGGGTCTTGATCTAATTGAAAATTAAAATACACGATACCCATTGTAGGCTTCTAGTTCTGCATTTGGCTCAGTACAATACCTTAACAAGAGAGCAACACAAAATCTGTTATGAGTAGCGCTGAAAGAGGATTGGATAATGGCCTGTTACTGTTATTAGTAGAGCTGATGGAGGATTGGATACCAGGCTGTTGATGTTTTGCAAACATGTTTTATTTGGTTTTTTTAATATGATTTGAGCATTAAGTAATGTATCATGAGTCTAATTCATAGATGATAATAGAGTTTGCTCTCTTACTTCAAGGATCAAAAACAGAGAGAAAGCATAAGCAGTATCAAGGGGATTAGCATTGGTTCGGAGTTTAGAGAGAAATAGACCAAAGTCTTTAGTAGCAACGGTCTAGACCTTTTTGAAAAGTCTGTGCAAATGATGCTTCATTTACATCCAAGTCTGTACCCTTCTAAAACCTCATATATCATCATTATGCCCAAGCCTTTTATCTAATTGTTTCTCACACCATGTCCATTCTCATGAACCATGTTAGATGGACAAATGGTGAGGCTCAATGGTAACTCTCCTCTGCTTATAAAAGTAAAATCCTTTGGGGATGTTTCGCACAGTCCATACGTCTTTAAATAAAATGCCTTGAACACTGTCTGACAGATTAAATTGGACTAATCACTTGAATCGCCTTAAAGTAGAGCGTTGCATTCTTTAGTAGTAGGGGAAAAGGCAAAGATATTAGTAACTTTTAGTCTTATCCTAACACAATTGCTTAGCAGAATTCTTTGTGAAAAGTGTAGTAGGCAAATTAAACTTATCTTCATATTTAACAATAAGTGGGAAACAGCCCTTATATTGCACCGGGCAGATATTCCAAAATCTGTTCATATGTTATGTGGAGAACTCTCCAGTTCACCAGGAATGCTGTCGCTAAACAGAGGAATTTTAGAAACTTCTGTATCCATCCTAAGAATGTACGAACTTAATTTCTCACTAACTTAAGACAGATTTCCTACACAAAACTGGAAAATGACCTTTGAGAAAGGGAAAAAAAAACACTCAAATGAAGATGGATAACCCCCACACAAGAGCGAAAGCAAAACAAAAACAAAACAAAATCGATCTTAAAACCTTTATGGGTAAAATGCAGTGGCATGCTGATGGGGTGTTAGTTCAGGTTGATGGAGTATTAAGTAGTCCAACAGAATTCATTTCTTGCGGTGGTCTGGCCCACCCAAATGGCACAAGAACAGCAGCATGGCACACCCAGCGCCAATTACACGACATGTTACTGTCTGGTACACCAAGGAATAACTGCACCAGATCCAGCAGCAAGTATCCTGCACACTTTCTCAAGTGCACACCATGTGCCTGGCACATGGCAGCACATGTAGAACATGCTCTACCATGCACCATCTGATGGAGATCAAATCTGTCCACATGAGCGATGCCAAGATGGCAAGAAAGGTTTTAGATCCTTCTAGAAGACTTCTCCTATCAGCATCTTTCAGAAGAAAATAATGCCCACATGTTTCAGGCAGAACCCTGTCCACTCATTCTGTTAATGAAATGCATCGTTCCAGGATATCTTGTGTCTCCTGATTTATCTGTGCAACTTTGTTTTGATGTATGTTTATCTTATCTAGCTAGCTAAATTAGCTTCCCCTAATAACCTAGGGTTAGCTGTAATTCTGGATTGTTTCCCCAATATTCTCCTAGGTTCGTGCAAGTCCCAGGTGACTTTTGATGGAATAACTACACCTCAAACTTGGCACCTAACATGAAAATCTGGTCTCGAAGAACTAAAAATGAAACATGAGGTCCACCTAAGGGAAAGCCATTTTCTAATTCCATGGCCTTACCCAGAACCACATACATCAAAAACAACATATGTAACATAATATGAATGCTCTGTGCTTGATGGTTATAAAAGCATGCCCAAAACGAATGAATCCATAAAAAGGGCTAATAAAACATGCCCAAAACGAATGAATCCACGAAACATTGCCCAGAAAAAAAAAATGAATACAGACCTCTTGATACGTTCATCTCGGAGCAACAATGTCAAGAAATTGGAATGAAGATCCCCACAGTAGATGATGAAGACAGCTGAAGCAAGCCAGACGAGAGTTTCAAATCGCCGGTACCACCCATTAAGTCTGGAGGATTGGGGACGATAATCCATTGAAGGCCCTGAAGCATCGTCCTCCTCTAAGTCCTCTCCACCGCTTGACGAATATCCAGATACATTGTAGCGCTGTCTCACAAATGCTGCTGCTCCTCCACCACTACCACCAGACATCTCAAATTGCAATAATTTATTGCATTTGGGCTGTCTAGGTATTGTTGATGGCTGTAATCCTGTGAATTCTGAGCAACCCACAGGCTGTAAGGCGCTGAATTTAGCAGCTGGGATTTAAAATTGCATATCTCTGCAAATCTTCTGTGCTTTGGGTTTTGTTGCTAATTTTGCTTATGGAATGTTCGTTGTTGTTTATTGTTTAGTTAGTTTAGGCTGCTTAATTGTGAACGATCACGGGGATGTTGAGATTCCATTATTTATTTTGACCATGTGAAGACCAGGACACAGAAATCAGGTGTTCCACATATGTAGGAATTTGGATGGAAATTATACGAATCTCGCATTTGCTATTAACTACAGAATTTGGATGGAAATTATACGAATCTCGCATTTGCTATTAACTACAGAATTTGGATGGAAATTATACGAATCTCGCATTTGCTATTTGCTATTAATCAGGTGTTGCAAGTTTGTCGGAATTTGTATGAAATTTATACAAATCTAGCATTTGCTATTAAGTTGTTGCTTCAAGGCTACTTTTTGAAGTGAGCACATGCAAATCATTATCAATACGAAAGAATTCAAATCAACATGGACATTGCTTATTGCTTCGTGGACATTGTGGATTTTCGTAATTAGTATGAAGTTATGTGGATTTTAGTAATTAGTACGAAGTTATGTTTGATTCATGAGTTTAATTAATTAATTAATTTAAAATAATACAGAAGTAGTTAATCATAATTTATATAAGTTATGAATTTGGTTATTTTAAGTTTAAAGTAAAATAATTATTTATATTTTAAGTGTATTAAGTTTACAGTTTAATATGGGGGAGTTGTTGTAAATGTTGTAACGTTTCTAAAAATAAAAATGTAATTAGTATCGGGGAGATGTTGTCAGGTCACATTAAAACCAGCGTAGATGTATGTTGATTCTTGAGGTGTAATTTTTTTTAATCTTAAATTTTTTACACAAACACAAAAGTTACACCTCAAGAAATTAGATCCCTCATGGATCTATGCTTTAAAATACCTAAAAATCAAAACCAACATAGATCCATCTTAAGACTTAAACCTATATCTAATAAGCCACCTGAGGGATCCAATTTTGCTTAATAGATCTAGTTTAAGATAGATCTATGCTCTTTTAATTGATAATGATGACAACAACAATGTTATAATTCATTGAAATTAATATTAATTTATTCAATTTCAATAAAGAAAAGTAAAGTTTGAGTGGGCTAACAACTAAGAATATGTTGGCAGAGCAGGACTGTCCTTGCAGCCTTGGACTCCCGACTTCGATCCTGCCAAGGCCTCTATTTCTTCTGCTCCGATCTGGGTGAGACTCCCGTCCCTTCCCTTGCATTTCTGGGGGGACCAATCTCTTGAAGCTATTGGAAATGGACTCGGAAAATTTCTATGCAAAAGTCCCGATACTTCTCCTTCTCAATCAACTTTTGCTCGGATCTGTGTAGAGATGGACTTCAACAAGGGATTCCCAGCAGAAATCAACCTAACTGGCAAGGACTACTCTAGATCCCAGAAGATTGACTATGAGAACCTCTGTTTCAGATGCAGGGTTTGTTTTGAAACAGGGCATATCGCCCGTAACTGTGAGAAGCAACTCGGAAAAAGAAGGCAGTCTCGAAGCCAAAAGCCCACTTGGTGGACAGAAGCAACCCCAAAGAAGCAAGCTGAAGGGATGATCCCAGCACCAGTTGCAGAAGGGGAAGCAGGAATCGCCCCCAAAGAACCAGCTAAGGAGAAAGATCCAGCAGAAGCAGTTCCGCCTAGCTCCCCAAATCCCTCCCAGCGAGGCTCAAGTTGGGCAGACATTGCCGAAGCCGAAGAAGCACCAGATCAACCAGTAAATCTTGATCAAAGTCAGAGCAACGAGTGGCAGACTGTATCAAAAAAGAAAAAAATTGTTCAACCCCGAAAAGAAGTAATGACGCGAAGCCGCTCTGGTTCGCTGAAATAGTTCCTTACAAGCAGCAGCTAGAGCAAAAACTGTAGGTTCATCATGAATTCTGGCTTATTGGGTTACAGAATTATTCTCTGGTTGTAATCGAACCCAGTGGCTTGCCAATGTTTTTTAATACAAAGGGCATATGGGAATAGGGAGCCCTGCCATATTTTGGGCGAATCGATAAGATCGCTGTTCTACTAAAGAGGTGTATTGATGCTAGATTATCTATGTAAAAGCTTTCGGTTGCTAAAATACCGGCTCTAATACAATACCAATATGTTCTTGTCAAAAAAAAACAACTAAGAATATGTTTTACTTTTAAAATGTCACATATCCAAATCAGAGGAGGTAGGGTATGTTGATCTCCCTATACTTTATTTTTAACCATGGGAATGAGGTAGGGTATGTAGATCTCCCTATACTTTATTTTTAACAAGGGGAATGAGGTAGGTATGTAGATCTCCCTATACTTTATTTTTAACCATGGGAATGAGGTAGGGTATGTAGATCTACCTATACTTTATTTTTAACTATGAGAATTGGTAGCTCGTAGGGATTACTTGGACAAGGCCCAGGTTCAAATGCGAAGACTACCACTATAACCCAAGAGTATATCCAATAGCCTACAAGCTAGATATACCAATAACACGTGACTTAGCAAGGGATGAAACATCTTTGAGACACACCCATATGGGGGTCCCACTCAAAAGGGGGCGCCTACCCTTCTAACCTTATCACAACAAGTCATTGTCTTTATAGGAATAGAACCTGGGTGGGGATGATAACACTTCATCCCACAACCATTCGGGCTAGACCCAATTGATGTAGATCTCCCTATACTCAAGTAGTCGAATCCTTATGTGGAGGGGGTCCCTTCTCTCACAAACAAGGGGATCCCATGCATCAAGCTAGGTCATGGCCTTAAAATTAGATTATTATTATTCTTATGTTGCTTATAAAATCAAATAACATGGAATATTCATGTGAGAAAATTGTATTATAGGGCCCACCGATCTCATTGTGAGTACACCAAAAATAAAATATGAGCTCACTTTGATTTTCATAAGTTAATACATAATCAATGATATTACAAATTTTTTAAAATGAGATATAATCTTCATGTAGGGTATGTATTTAAGGAGAAAATGATTTTCATGTTTTGCTTTGTTAGAATTACAAATTTTACAAATTCTCTAATATGGAGATGTTTTAAGTCTTGTCCTACTCATAGTGTCACTATGAAGCTCATGGGAATATGTTTTTATTTTTGCAGTATTTTATTCTTGTCACTAGCAACACTAAAGAGATAAGTTTGATATTCTGACTTATCATTGATCAGCACTTTGTAAAATATCAACAACCATAAAAACACTATCAAATCTAAGTTGAAAGAGAAAATGTGGGACGAGAAATATTTAGAGATTAAAAGAAAATTAAGATACTATAAGGAGGTCATTAACCCTAATCTGGAAGATCAAAAGTATCTCTCTATCTTAACCAATTCAAAGAAGGAAATTAATATAGCCAAGATCAGAACGAACTCCCATGGGCTTCACGCCAAAACAAGGCATTTCAAAACTCCTAAAACATCGTGGATGGAAAGGATTTGTCATCTCTGTGAGACTATGAGCATTGAGGATGAAAGTCACTTTCTCCTAGAGTGCCCTGGGTACACCCACATTCGGTCGCAGTTTCATAATATTTGCTACAATGCAAACCTCCCTAATCTTCTAGCATGTCAAAACTATGGCAACCTAGAAATGCTTCTTTATAAGCTTTTTGATCATAGGAATAAAATTTTACAACAATCCAATTAATCCATGTCTCTTCTCTTAAGGTCTGATAGACCAAGTGGGTCTCAGTGGATGTTCAATAGAATCATCATCATCATTAATAAACCATTTTTTTGTAATTCTAAATCTCATTGTAACACCATAATTTTTCTTTAATGCTATTTGTGATAAAGATTAAGTAGCAATTTTGCTATGCTAACTTATGACATGACCTTTTTGTAATAAATCATTTTTCTTTTTGTAATAAATCATTTTTCTTATTATCAATATCATTGTAATATCATATCCTTTCTTTAAAGTTAGTTATGATAATGTTGTTAATAGTATCGATATTTTGAAGGGCACCCTCTTCTACTTTCCTAGATCACAAAACCACGAAGTAGCATTTCTATCCCATCCTCTCTTTAGCCTTTAATATGTGATAGGAAGCCTCTATTTCTTCATGTTAGTCAACGTATACTTGTACAGTAAGTACCTTATCATAGCCTTACTCTCCACGGGTGGGAGACCAACCTTTGAAAGAAGGACAGGGTAGGGCATATTGCTTATAATTATGAGATTATTTATTATAAAATGTTTTTTGGTTTTCTTTATTTTTCATTCTAGTCTCCTTTGAAATACTGCAACCACGAGCTTCACAACTATACAAAATGACTTAGATAACAGGCATGTCAAAGAAAACTTTTTTCCTAGAACCAAAATTCGACTTCTTTACAACAATCTCATTGTGGCACAATAATCTTTCTTTAAATTTAGTCACAATAATGTTATTAATGGTATTGATATTTTGAAGGCATCGTCTTCTACTATCCCCTATTAAGAAAGCCACGAGGTAGCATCTTTAGTCTGCTCTCTCTTTAGCCTTGAGTGACTTTTATTAATATTTGAAGATGTGATAGGAAGCCTCTCTTCCTTCATGTTAGACAAATTGTACTTGTATAATAAGTACCTTATTATAGTCTTACTCTCCATGAGTGGGAGACCAACCTCTAAAAGAAGGATAAGGTAGGGCATATTGCTTATATTTTGAAACTGATTACTATAAAATGCTTATGGGTTTTCTTGATTTTCCTTCTATCCTTCTCACAAATACTACAACCACATGCTTCACAACTATATAGAATGACTTGGATAACAAGCATGTCAAAGAGAAGCTTCTTCTTTTCCTTGAACCAAAACTCAACTTCATTATTTTTTCGCTGAGAACACTCTTGGATCTCTACTATAAGCAGTTCCTTAACTCACTTTGATTTGTCCCACATGGATCCAGATATCAGTGGGGCTAGTCATCCCCCCCCCCTTCTCAATGTTCAATCCCTTTCCTTTTGAGCACTCATCTCAGTCGTAGGAAAATCTACAGCTCAACAACAACCTTCTCAGTTCATTAAAAAATTGGAAAACATTCTAGAAGTTTCTTTGCCAACCCCTTCTCCAGGGACATGGCTTTGGCACTGGTGGATCAATGTTTGATCAGTTAATATGAAAGGATCAATCCATCTCCACGATCAAGGGAAACTTGGATCCAAAATAATTGGCAAGTCCTAATCAAAGGCAAGCTTACCTCTTTTTCTGTGGTCGAGGGTTTTATGCCTTCTTGTTCAAAAACAAAGAGGACAGAGATCTAATCTTTAGGAACGACCCACACTTATTTGAAGCTCGTGGAATGTACTTGAACAATTAGACTCCAAATTTCAATCCATAAATGGATGCCTCATCAACAGTCCGTGAGACGTTTGCACCTCCCTCTTCATTGTTGGAACGAAGACTCACTCAGGAGACAAGTCAGTAAATATATAGACAAATCAGAGCCCAAATAAAATATGCTTGTGTGCGCAAGGATCTATGTAGAAGTAGATCTAGAAAAGGGTTGCCAAAATCCATCATCCTCACATTGGACACTTGGAAGCACTATCTAACACTAAACTAGGAGCAACTCTGATTCAAATGCAAAGTGTGGCATGATTATGGCCATTTTGTGAAAAAACTGCAAAAAAACTCATATCCAATGTCACGTCCCCATCCATCATTTCCAGCCATAGAAGGGGGTATTTGCGAATTTTAAGATTCTAAATTTCACCCCATAGGCCATAATATGAACTCATAAATAAGAATTGTATGTGCAAATGCAAAAATGCAAAAAACAACATAAATAAACTCTATCTACAAATACACATCACGCATAATCAAGTGTATTCATCACATGAAGAAAATAAAATCATTCCACATTCATATACAAAGAAAATACTTATAGTTTAACAAGAATATCCAAGCAATTGGCTATGTAAGAGCGACTTTCCACCCAATTGTAGGTATCAGCTGTAGATACCACCCCCAATCCAGACTATAAGGCCACTAGGGCGAAGGATACACTTATAGGCTTCTCTCTCTCTACCCACAACCCATTTGCTCTCATAATTAGCCAAACTGCCCACAACTAAGCAAATACAAGGATCTCACTCAACCATCCTAGCCATGACACTCTCTTTTGTTGCCCCACACAACACAAGGAAGGAATTTCCCTTCACGGATCCATAGTTATGTCAAGAAATCCAACCCTTACAGTGCTTACTAGCATGTGTAGAAAGAGTCCAACCTATTGTATGTTGTTGGAGAACCTCCTGTAACATCAATCCATGGCTTCTCAAGTATTCCGAAGTACGAAAACATAATGGTTAAAGGTTCATATCTTGACCAACCTCTATGATCACCTGCAACCATCTTCTTTCTTTTAATATATACAATTTCCTTTCGCAATTCGAATTTATGGTTGATTCACGGTCTGGTAATGGTAATGGAAATGGAATGAACCACAAGAGAAAACTCTACCTAGTGTAAAAATATGCCTAAGAATGAGTGGTAGACTCCAAAGGAGATGAAAGAATGGTGAAAAAAACAATTGACATAACTTCTGACCATAGAAGAGAGGACTCTTCCAATTGTCATAGAAGTATATTCATCCCATACTTTCATAACTACATGAGAAGGATTTTCCCGAAAACCTAACACATGAATTCAATGATTGGATACTATAGTCAAAATGGAGTAAATGGTATCATTTAAGGCACATGGAAGCAAAATGATTAGTTCAAAATTTAACACTTTGCAATAGAGGATTTAATATCCCATAAGCCCCCTTTCCTCTTCCCTTCTAATGGAATCATAGCCCCTCTAGTGCTCTTTACACAGCCATCTTGGACCATTTTATTATTTTTCCAACATAATATTTACATAGCTTTTTAGTTAGCATGACAAGCCAACCACACAATCCATATAGAGATATTTACATTATATACATTCCTAACCATTCACTAATCGGACATTGGCCTTAAGCTTTGCACTAGGAATCCATACTAGCATATTTACATCATTTACATAATTTGATTTAATACATTCCAAGTCAAAACTGGGGGTATTACAATCCCCCCCCTTGGAATAACATTGTCCTTGGTGTTTGTTTAAAATTAGAACAAAAATGGGTGTGCCTCTCTCATGGAATCCTCTAGCTCCCATGTACCCTCATCGGGACCAAAGTGCTTCCATTGCACATTTACCTGTCCAATGGCTTCATTTTGGAGCAATGTTACCTCTTGTCGAAGATGCATAGTGGCTCTATTTGGAAATATCCCTCGAGTTCCACCTGGATCACATCCTAATCAATCACATGGTTAAGATCATGTACATATTTCTTAGAAAAGAAACATGAAAAAATTATGAGCTTTAGTGTTAGCAAGCAATGTAATTTTATATGCGACTGGCCCTATCCTCTCAAGCACTTCAAATGGCCCACAATATCTTGGTGATAGCATGGCACAACTTCCAAGCTTTAAGGAACTCTTCCTTGGCCTCACTCAGAGGTAAACATGATCCCCAACATTGAATTCCCTATGCACTCTATTCCTATATTAATCTTTGCAACCTCTTGTTCCATTTCCTTAAGCAGTTTTGGCCCAAGCACAATTATGTTCACTGAATTATCCCAACTCACTAGTGTCCTGCACCTTTTGCCATACAAAGCTTCAAATGGACTCATTCTCAACAATGATTTTTGCTCATTGTTATATGCAAACTCTACCAAGTGTAGATAATATTCCCACTCGAATGGTTTGTCCTTGACATACATACAAAGCATGTCCTCAATCACCATATTTACTCTTTATGTTTGTCCATTTGTTTGTGGATGGTAGGAAATACTAAAGTCCACTTGGGTACCCAAATTTGTAAAAATACTTTTCCAAAAGTTAGAAGAAAATTTTCTATCACGGTTGGATACATTTGCTTTGGGTAACCTATGCAATTTGAATACTTCTTTCATGCATATTCTAGCTATATCGCCGACCTTGTAAGTAGATTTATTTGGAATAAAATGTGTTTCCTTAGACAATTTATACACCACGGCCATGATGGAATCATGCTTTCTTGTAACCTTCATACCTACTTTCCAAATTTTATTGTCGTAATTTGTCTTTTATTTGCACATAATGTTCATCTTTAACAAGAGAGTCTACAATTTTTGCCTCAAATCTGATTGGCAAATGCTAATGGATATCACATGCATTGCATGTATTTTTCTATTGAGTGCATCTACCACTTTATTTTCTTTCCCTCTATGTGTTTGATCTCAAAATCAAATTCTCATAAAAATTCCAACCATTTAGTTTGGCTTGCATTTAGTGTTGGTTGTTCAAACAAATATTTTAGAACATAGTGGTCTGTCCTAAGCTCAAATTTCCTTCCCATCAAATAGTGCCTCCACATTTTCAAAGCGTGCACTATGGAAGCAAGCTTTAAATCATGGGTAACATAATTATTTGCATGTTCTTTTAGCTTTATTGACTCATAACATACCACATGACTGTCTTGCATAAGAACTCTTCCAATTCCTTGTTTACATGCATCGGTACATACCACAAAACATTTTTTTGGATTTACAATTTTCAAAATTGGATCACGTGTAAGGAGCTTCTTCAACAACTAGAAGCTTTCTTCACATTTTTGTATCCCCTCAAATTTGATTCCCTTCTTTTGCAAACAAGTGATGCGGTGTGCAACCTTGGAGAATCATTACATTCTTTGGGGTTGGCCAATTCACAACGACCTCAATCTTTTATGAGTCCACTGGTATTCCTTCTTCTAAAATAATGTGGCCCAAATAACGAAATTGTTTTTGATAGAAGTCAAATTTGCTTAGCTTTGCATACAACTTATGATCCTTTGATACTTGCGAGGCCATTCTTAAATGTTCCTCATGCTCCTCTTCATTACTGGAATAAATAAGAATTTAATATAGAAAAACAAGAACACACTTGTTCAAATACTTGTTGAAAACACTATTCATGAGAAACATGAATGTAGTTGGAGCATTAGTGAGACCAAATGGCACCACCACGAACTCATAGTGTCCATGCCTTGTTCTAAAGGTTGTATCGTGGATGTCTTTTTCCTTTATTTTGACTTGATGGTAACCAGACCTCAAATCAATATTTAAAAATACCTTTTCCCCTATCATTTGATCAAAGAGGTCATCAATTCACAGTAAAGGGTACTTATTATTTATTATAACTTTGTTCAGTTTCCTATAATCAATACATAACCTGAGTGTTCCATCTTTATTTTTCACAAATAACATAGGTGCTCCCCATGGAGTCACACTTGGTGGAATGTACTTCTTTTCCAATAACTCTTGCAATTGCATTTTCTACTCTAGCAATTCCAGTGTACTCATTTTCTAAGGTGTCTTACACACTGGTGCATATTCTAGCACAAGATCAATTGTGAAATCAATATCTATCTTTGGAGGGAGTCCCGCCACTTCATTGGGAAACACATCCCTGAATTCTTGCAAGACTCGACAGTCCTCCAACTTGGGAACTTCATTTTATGTTATATCCAATACATGGGTTGCATACAATTGGCAACCCTTTCTAAAGAACTTCTTTAGTTGCAAGGCTAAAATATGTCTAATAGAAACCACCTTTGGAATATCCTTTACTATCCTTGGGTTTCCTTCTTCATCAAATCATTCGAAGGTCTTGTTGTAACAATCAAGTTTAACTTTATGTGCTTCCAACCAATCCATTCCAATGAAGACATCATATGAACCAAGAGGAAAAATATTTAGATTTACCCATGTGAAGAGTCCATCCATTTCTAATGGACATTTCTCCACTGCTTCACTAACTGTCCTCTTGGTTCTAGTGGCTAGTTGGACCAACCATGATTTTCTATGCTTTGTTTTCTTAAAATATCAAACTCAACAACTTTAGGAGTGACAAAACTGTGAGTAGATCTAAATTCAATCAAAATATAAATAGATCGCTTAGCAATCTTTCCTTCAACCTAAACCATATCTAATTGATGGTATGCTTAGTGATCCTCTAGTGCAACATAGATTTTAAAGATTGTCCTTGATACCTCACCCATAGTTCCAGCCTCTTGGATGTTGTGAACATGCTTTGTACTCCCACTCCAATGTGTAAAATTTCTAAGCAAATGGTCCTCCCATCCTCAACATTGAAATAGCTATATTATCTTATCTCCCATCATCTTAGTTAGCTTAGTCACACCTTTTGGTGGTTTCCTTTGTTGATTTATGAAATGAAGAGGCTTGAATCCCCTCTTTCTTTGGTCAAACTTTCCCTTTTTATTTTCCTTCCATGCCTTATGGAATTATGGCCTACTTTTGTTTTGATCATAATAATACTTGGCCTTCCTTATGGTTTCATTTAGAGTCTTAGGTTCATTAAACTCAATTACGTCCTTGTATGACTAAGGTAATCCACTTAGAAAACAATAAATTTTAACCTTATCATCTCTGATATACTTAACATACCTTAGAAGCTCCAATAATTTATTGCCATACTCATCCATGGTCATTTGTCCCAATTTCAACCCATGGAACTCTTTAATTTTTTCATCATAGTACCTACCGGAGAGGTACTTTTCCTTGAAGTACTTCTTGAATTACTTTGACATAATCTTCATTTCATTGATCCTTTTGACTTGTCTAAGGTGATCCCACCATATAGATACTCTTCCATTCAAATTAAATATAGCCACCCTTTCCTTCATGTTCCTAGAGTAGTCATGAACTTGGAAATACTTCCTCATCCCAAGAAACCAAGCCTCAACTCCTTGGCCAAATTTTACTTCGCCATCAAAAGTGGGAGGTTTGGCCTTCTAAAATTCCCCATGTGAGTTGTTATTGAGAGGCCTATTCCTTTTATTCCTATGAGATGAAGAGCCTGAATCTTCAATGGAATCTTTAGAGGTAGATGACTCACTAGAAGAAAATTATGGAGTATATGTCCTATCTCTAGAATCCCTTCCTGAGCTACTGGACCTCTTGTGACAATGCCTTCTTGAGCTACTCCCACTCTTTTCCTCACTTATTGAGTGCTGACCATGGTGAATATTACTATGAATCTATGTTAATATTTGGAGCATGGATGCATTCAGTTGGTTATGTTCTTCCCGAGCTTTGATCGGCCTCTCAGTATCCACTCCGTAACTTTGCAATTCCACCCTTAGATTTCTCATGGTTTGGTTTCTACAATATATGGGGGAGTTGATTGATTTATTCAACCATTGGATTCTATCTCCACATTATCAACATGTATATTTTATCCCGTGACATTTGTTTCAACTGCATAAGGATCATGTGCATCATCTATGGTGATTGTTTACTTGGCCCAACCAAGACCAATGATTTCCAAATTGCACTATACTAAATATAGACACTTATTGTACATTATATGATATTATATCTACAAAAGTGTTCATATAAGCACACTTGTTAGCTTCATTACATTCTTATAAAATCATAAAATTAATTTCATGCATTATGGGAACTACCCATATTGACAATTTTTTGTCAAATTATGGCTAGAGGCACTTTTTTGTTCAATTTTTAAAAACATATGAATCACTCTTTTAGATTATGATTGTGCACATTTGTTCTCCTATGGATGAGATTTCCAATGACTATAACTATACCAATTTTTTATTTATTGGAAAAAAGTTACAACCTTCCAAAATTGCCAATTTTTGCCCAATTCTGCACTTTTCCTGCAGATGCATTTAGCTTTAGAGATCAACTTCAGCCACCTGTAGAAGAAAATATAGGGAGAACCATAATTTTTTTTTATCGTGCACTAATAATACTCATGACAAGCTCTACTCAACAAATTTCAGATTTGTGATTCGATGCTCCAACCAATTTCTATAATTTCATGGAATCAACTACTTTTAACTTTTGCATCTTCTCCAGACTTGATTTATTTTCCAAAAACTACTATCTTCCAAATTGAGCATTTCTGGAAAAGATTCCTAACCAAATTTGTTTGTTTTGATGAGTAGGTAAAATGTTGAGTTCATAAATTTTTATGGTTTCACATCTAGGGTCACTTTTACTTCCTCCAAGTTTTCCAAAATCCCCAAAAGTGCCCCGGAATAGTGGATTTTGGCCTTCTTTTGCACCTAGGATTCACATCTTTTGGAATTTGTCCATACGCCACAAGATTTATCTATGTGTCTGGACCACGATTGTACCATAAAAACTTCAACCCCAATAGAGCTCCCACCAAGTTGCTGGGTACTGATTTTTAAAAACCACTATTTCAAAAATTCTATAAAACTGGAGAAGAATGGGCCCATGCCCCTCACTGGAAATTCTATATCCTTACTCAATGGAATTAGGATGATGTGGGTCTCATCAAATTTCGAGCTAAATTGCTCATGTTATGGCCAAAACAATTTTTGAGCTCCATACTTGTTTTTGTTAGCTTTTCCATACAACTGACGTGGCATTTTGCTAACATGGCATGGCATGTTAAGTGGAAGGGATGATGTGGTGTTGTGTGCACGTGGACCATACTCATCTAATAATCCATTTCAGGATCCCCTTATCAGCCTTACATGGAGCTCGTCCTGATAAAACCTTTATTAGACTTGTTGGGTCAGACTAACTCCATCAAACTAACGAGTGAACATTGAAAAGGTTGCATTGAGTTAATCCTGATAGAACCTTTATCAGACTCATTGAGTTGGACTGACTCCATTGAACTCATGAGTGAATATTAGAAATATTACATTGAGTTCATCTCAATAGAACCTCTATTGGACTAATCAAGTCAAACTCACTATGTTAGACTCACGAGTGAACATTGAAAAAGTTACATTGAGTTTGTCCTGATAGAACCTCTATCGAACTAATCGAGTCGAACTGACTCCATTAAAATCACAACTGAATAGTGGAAATACTACATTGATTTCATCCCGATAGAACCTCTATCATTATCGGTCTTTGGTGCTATCATCGGGAATGTGACACTGATTTCAGCTCGATTGAGCCTTTATCGGACTCGTAAGGTCAGACTCATCTTATCGAGCTTACCTTCAACATCACCCTTTCCTGATCCTAAATAGCCTTGTCTGACATTCCTTTATTGGACTCTCCTTTTCAAACTTTTCATATCGGACTCATGAGTTAACATTGGAAAGTATATCATTTGATTAGCTTTTTCTAATGACCTTTATCGAATCTCCTTTATCGGGTTATCCTATGATAACATTTCATCTACCTGTAACTATGGATTTCGATCCATACATCCATGGTGCTACAACCAAGAACTATGATACCACTCTGTCACATCCCCATCCATCATTTCCAATCATAGAAGTGGGTATTTATGAATTTAAGCTTCTAAATTTCGCCCCATGGGCCACAATACAAACTCATAAATAAGAGTTGTATGTGCAGATGTAGAAATGAAAAACACATTGAAAATAAACTCTATCCACGCAAGCACATCATGCATAATCAAGCACATTCATCACAGGAAGAAAATAAAATCATCCCATATTCATATACAAATAAAATACTTTTCTTTCAACAAGAATATCCAAGCAATTGGTTGTGTAAGAGTGATTTTCCACCCAACCATAGGTATCAGTTGTATATACCACCCCCAAGCTAGACTATGGGGCCACCAGGGCGAAGGAAAAATCTACAAGCTTCTCTCTCTGTCTCTACCCACAACTCATTTTCTCTTATGCTTAGCCAAACTGCTCACAATTGAGCAATTATAGGGATCTCACTCAACCATCCTAGCCATGGAACTCTCTTCTACTTCCCCACACAATGCAAGGAAATGATTTCCCTTCACTACTCCACAGTTCCCTCAGGAAATCCAACCCTTACAGTCCTTACTAGTGTGTGTAGAAAGAGTCCAACCTTCTATATGTTATTGGAGAACCTCTTGCAACATCAATCCATGGCTTCTCAACCATTCAGAAGTAGCAAACCATAATGGTTAAAGTTTCATATCTTGCCTAGCTTCTATGCTCACCTACAAACATATTATTTCTTCTAATGTCTACAATTTCCTTTCACAATTCAAATTTATGGTTTTTTCATAGTCTAGTAATGGTAATGGCAACAAAATCAATCGCGATAGAAAACTCTACCTGGTGTAAAAATCTACCTGAGAATGAGTAGTAAACTTGAAAGAACATGAGAGGATGGTGAAAAATATAATTGACATAACTTCTAACCACAAAATAGAGGACTCTTCCAATTGTCAGAGAAGGAATTTCATCCCATGCTTCCATAACTACGGAAGACTTTTCCCACCAACCTCACACATGCATTGAATGATCGGATTTAATAGTCAAAATGAAGTAAACAACCTCATTTAAGGAACATGGAAGAAAAAGGATGAGTTCTAAGGTTGACACTTGGCAATAGAGGATTTAATCTCCCATAGGCCCCATTTCCTCTTCCCTCTAGTCGAATCATAGCCCCTCTAGTGCTCTTTACACAGTCATCTTGGACCATTTTATCATTTTTCCAACATAATATTTACATAGTTTTCGAGTTAGCATGACAAGCCAGCCACATGGTCCATATAGAGATATTTACGTCATTATACATGCCTAACCATTCACTAGTCGAGCCTTTTCCTTGATCTCCGCACTAGGAATCCATTCTAGCATATTTGCATCATTTACATAATTTGATTTAATACATTTCATTCAAAACTAGGGGTATGACACCTAGGAGCCAGCCGAGGCTAACAAATGAAATCATTGGCAAACAGTGAAGAAACAAGCAGGATCAAATACATCCCACCCCTTGTCAATCGCCTACTCTTTATATCTAACTACTTCAAAGCCGACCAAGGCCGCTCTTCCATGGATCAAGAATTCCATTGTGATTTTAATCCCTTCTCAAATAACTCCACCCATATTGTGCCCCAAATATGGCATCCTAGAGATTACTCCCAATCACTTTGATGTCTTGACTCACGAGCACCCCTTATCTTTTCTTGAAAAAATCACTAGCTCAGGTAAAGAGTCATCCTCAACCTTTATGCCCAGACTTCCTTCACTTTTGGACCCTCCCTTTATGTCACAAGGAGAGGAATCAGATCAACTCGAGGAAATCAATCAGGTTGTTGATAGGCCCCTTTCCCCTTTAGGAATTTGTCACTAGAAATAGAGCACAACAGCGCTTAGAAGAAGAGGACATAGATTAAAACATTGAAGATGAAAACAAACAAGGAAAGCATGTAGGAAATCAACCAAAGAAAAAAGAGAAGAAATGGCCAATAAGGAGAAAACGTTGGGATTGAAAACCACATTGGATCGATTGTTGGGAGAAGGAAACAAAAGCATGGCACAAAAAACTACAGGAACTCAATCCCCCATGCAAGGAGGGGGGAACAAAAGTCCATCCATTAAATAATAAAGGTTGTCTTCTAGAAATATAGAGGACTGGGAAGCAAGGATAAGGAAGCAATAGTAAGAGAAATAATCAAGACAAAAAATCCAACCATAACCTTGATCCAGGAGACCAAATTGGAGGCAAATAATCTGCATAGGATAAAAAACAACATCTGAAAAACTATGAAGGAGTGGCAATTAGCTCTAGAGGTGCCTTTAGGGGCATCTGCACACTCTGGGATGCCATCTAATTTCGGTTAGAAACTTCTCACCAAACATAGCATTGGTTATGCACTCGGTTACATCATCTCCCTTCCAAGTAATTAGATCAATGTTTTTAATATTTATATGCCTATAGAATATAAAGAAAAGCAACAATGTTAGAATCATATCCTAGAATTGAGAAGATCAAAAGCAATAATGAAAAGCATAGCAGTAGGAGATTTCAACTGCGTCTTATCCAACAACGAAAAAAGGGGTGGATCCATTTTCAGGGATCCATTCAAGGAGTGCATGGAAGATTTGATTTCAATCTGGAATCTTATTAATGCCCATCCAACCAAGGGAATATATACCTAGTCAAATAGATGCCTAGGTTCAGGTCACATAGCAGCAAGGGTGTATTGCTTCCTCATCCACAATGATCTGCTTATTTTAAATTTCACTATTCCATCCAACATCATCCCCTCTGTGGTATCTAATCATAATCATATCACTCTAGAGTTCAATCCACCATTGAACTATGGGCCTTTTCCATTCCAACTTTTTCCCCTTTGGCTCCAAGACCCGCATGCCATAGAAATGATCTCATTGGTCTGGTGTTAGTTCATCCCCAGGTCACCTCACTATAATTGGGAACACAAAATAAAAATGACCAAGATTGTCTTCAAGGAATGGGTAGTGAAGGAATATAAGCAACTAGACATAGATAAAAAGGAACTCCAAACTCAACTGGAGAATCTACAACTATAAATGGAAGAAAAAAAATACTAAATAGCTTTACATAAAGGAAATAGTTTTGTATTCCAAGATATAGAAGGAAAATTCCCAAGAAGAAGTAATGTGGAGGACCAAGTCTAGAAGCACATGGCTACAAGCAAGGGATACATGTCACCTACCCAAATTTTGAGGATATTTATTTTATATTATTTCTTTTGCAAAATACTTTGTGCTAAATTATAATTACCAAGTTTTGTAATTAATGACCAATTTGGTCAAAGATGACTGTAATGACTTATTATTATTATTATTTAATAAATGAAAATAGGAGACAAACACTCAAGAAAGTTGTTACAAGAGTGTTCACTGGCCCACTAGGAGGAATGGAGGCTGAAAGAAGACATGGGACAGATGGCAGCATTTGCACTCCACCATTAGCTATTGATATGGGACAACTCCCCTAAATTGTGGCATTTCCTCTCCAGGTGGAGAGAGGTGAGCAGGTAGCTCACCAATGACCATTTAATTACAAAAAGACCTGGGTAGCCTATAAAAGGCAATTCGAATTGAGTAGGGAGCTCTTAGAATGTTTTCTGGAGAAACATTTCCTCATGTGCATCAGGTGATGACTGAGAGATTCGAATAGGGAGGTTGTGGAGAGTGCAAGTATAAGTCTGCAATAATTTTATGAGAAGGAAAAACCAGAGGTGCTAGTGCAGGTCCCATTAACTGCTAAGCCTGTAAGGCTAGATAAATTTCTTGCTACTGCAAGGGGAGGTCCTAAGCTTCTAAATTTTCTTCCTCCTGGTGGATCAATGAACAGGCTCGGGGGTCCTAAGGCAGGCATCTTGGTTGTTTAGGAGTAGGTTGGGTGGAACAGGCTTCTTGGGTGATTTGTTTCTCCTACCTCACTCAGGTTCTACATTTTTTTCGTGTTTTCCAGTTGCATGATTTCTTTCAGTAATTGGTTTAGAAATATTATTAATGATCAATAGCAGTAAAATGTTTAAAATTTTGATTTAATTTTAATTACTTAACTGATAAAATGACTCCTCTGCATTTTTCCCCATGCGTGAGGCTGCATCGTACTCCAGTACAAAGAGGTAGCATTTTATCTGTTCATTTAGGTAAAACATAACATTCATCTATTTCTTAACCCAAAGAGACACACATGCACAGATCTATATTCCCCAGGCATTTCATTTTCTAGATATTTTAGCAGCTGCAAATTAAATCTCTATACCAACTGATTATACTGTTCCCCTAATTTTCATTCTTGAAAACAAAACAGAAGACTTCATTCTTTGCATGAAAAAGCTATGAATACGCATCTATTTTACTCGTCAAATATCTACGATTTTAGTTCATTGTTGCAAGAAAAATCCATCTGCATCATACAGTTGTTATTCTCTTCTTCTATAAGTTTTTTTTTAACCAGCTGTAAGAACAAGTACGTATCTTATGCACTTTCAAACAAGTACAGTAATCCACAGTATCCACATGAAAACACACCATAATTATTTCTTTTCCTAGTTACACTTCTGATTGCTATACATCAATCCCCTATCTTTTTGAACCAAAAACAAAGTATGAATCGAGCGACCCAACCCTAGAAAGTACGAGACTCTAAACCCTATCATAATTCCTATCTAATAATAGCAACTATACTCTAGGTTTCGTTCTGAGATTACAAACAAATGATTCAACAATCAAGGAGTTTCACAGAGACCGACGGCACGATGGCCACATCGTTGCCCACCCAAAACTCACAACCTTAGTATAAACAAACAACACCTCAAAATAGTTATGTACAGATCGAGACCCGGGCTCGGGATCGATCCTCAAACCACTAGCATGGTTGCATTTAAAACAGAAGGGTTCCATTCATTTAAACAAAAGAAGAAGAACGTGTGACTTAGCCATCATCCGCATTACAAATTCCAGAATTCCAATATTTCTCATACATGCAAACCGAAAGCAAAACTACGGTCACAAATAGAGCACCTTCGAAAAAAAAACCATAAAACACAGTGGTATCATTTTCCCATTATCAAACAAAACATTCCATAGCTATCATTTCCAAACCTAACAAGAAATGGCATTGGACAGTGGAAGCTACATACAACGAGGCTTGACCTCTGTTTCAAACATTCCAACCACACGATAGTCAAATGGTGGCACTCCATCCAAAACGCAAGTAGAGGGAGCGAAAGGAAACCCTCAGCTCTCAAGCATCGGCAGTAAAAATCATTTAACAGAGTTTCATGGTGGTACAACAGTCCATAGGTTTAACCCTTAGCAAAAGAAAAACATTAAAATGAGTCCATGGGGAAACAAGCCACTTAAATGCATACTCTTAACAAGCAGTAGGGTCGAGCAACAACTCAAACAACTAAAGACTACCTTGTACATACTATCTTCATTTAAAGTTGAAAAACTTGAAAGCCATTGCCGGATTAGGGTCCTATAACTCCAACCCTCGGCGTTTACAGTCACCATCAAAAATTGAAATGAAAGAAGGCACCCACGGGGTTTCAAGAACACCCAAAACTTACCAAGTTTTGGACGTATCACCTCCCACTCCCAAACCTTGCTTTCATCCTGCGTGTTGGGTACCTGCCCAAACATGGCTCGAAGGGTTACAAACCGATGAAAACTTTATTAAAAAAATATATATAGCACTGGAAAGAAAACAAAAAAACTTGCATTGTGAGAACTTACCGTTGAGTTGGAACGCCGAACCATAGACATGCCACACTGGTAAGCACATTGGAAGCAGCAACAAAACCAGGCACCGCAAACTCTATAACCATCACAAGATTGGTTTACGAACCACAACCACCAAAAAAAAAGTTAACCGCATGCAACACCTCTGTCAAAGCACGCTGCTATGGCACCACCTGCGAACTCATCACACTACCACGCAGAGGTGCAAAGCTCGAAACCGAGAACCCTAACTCACATCAACCGGTCAGCTTCATGACCTCCCTCCAAAAACAAACGCAACAATGAAGGACTGAAACACCAACTTTCCCATTTTACCACGCAAAGATCGAGCATCAATCTCAGCCCCACACCTCTCAGGGATCGACGGTGTAGAATTTCCCATCAAGGCACGTCAATGTTTGCACCCAACTGTAATCATTATTGCATTAAATTGTCACTCTTACCAAGCTGCCATTTGACTTACGTGAGAGCCAAAGCATAGCCCAGCTCGGACCATGGAGTCATTACCGTCTGTACAACCATGTGATATTGGCCAACTCGGCTTCCACTTCACCTTACAAACCTGCAACGTATGCTAAGTCATTAATTCGACAGTTGGAACCAACTAAACTCTTCACCCTGTCACGATCAACCCTTCGTATGGATTAGCTCCATAGTAGCAATGCGTTGGTTTGGATGCAAGGTTGGAACATAGCAAATATAATAACCTGTAATATAACTTATACATCATACGAATGCATTAATCCCTTGATGCTATATTAAAACATATGAAATTAGTAAGTATTAAAACATCATCGCAATTGTATAAGCCACATGCCATGTGCATTGTAGGTTTTGATACAAGGCTTTGAACCACAAATCCAAAATAAGAGCATGAACTTATAAGTTTAGTCACATAATACAACGCTAAAATGATAGCTATGTATTACAAGCCCAATTGATGGATGAATATCTAGTTAAGATTCGAATGGCGACATTATACCCTATAATGTCAAGTTCATAGCGATAGTCTTTAGACCACTCATATATTGATCTTGCATTAATAATCAAATCATGAATACAGACTTAGAATAGTCTAAATAGAACCAAGACAGAACGATAAGCTCTATAGTATAAGCACTAGATTCATAACTTTCGCATAGCCTCAACAATAGATTTTGGTATCAATAAATTGATGATAATGCCGTTAGACATACGATAATAATTACAAGCATTTTAACCAATACCTAGACATGCGAAGTCATACCACTGGAGAGTTTTTTTTTACAGCATACAAACTAGATGAAGAGCTAGGTATCCAACCCTCTAGTAATTGTTTCGCAATGAAGTAATCAACATACAAATTTACACTAACGATAAACACATGTACTCTTATCTTACCTGCGGTCTGCACATGGATCAGAGGATGCAAATGCCTTAGCAAAACGTAGCTAAGTAAGCTCCAGGGTACCCCGTAGGACCACCCTTTCATCATCATCAAAAGCAGTTGTTAGAACTTGTTAATTAAAGAAAAATTCTATCACAATTATTGGATTACAGTTAATACAAAAAAGACGTCATAAGTTGAAAAGTGCCATAACACATTGAGTACATTAATTTCTTGAGTGGAATTAAATAAAAATTACTTTCCACATTTATGACTCATTAATGTCGTCCTTGTAGCATTTATTATTTCTATAATTACAATTATTAACAATATTCATTGTTATAAAAAAAAATTTAATTTTTTATAAAATTATCGAGATGTTACAATACAATACCACTTTTTTCCACTGTCAGGATAAGGCAAGGACATCGAGGAAGAATGTCAAATAAATCAAGTTAGAGAATGAGACTATAATCCAAGATTTTTAGGTTATTAAGGTTGTAGCGAGAAGCCATTTTGAGAATATATACTTAGAAGCAGATGAGTTTGATTAGGATTCTACCATAGAAATGATAGACAATATTCCCAATCTTATCATGCCAGAAGGTAATGAGCTACTCGACAAAGAATTTGATGAGCAATAAATCCTCTCAACAATATGGGGCCTTGCACCAAACAAAACTCCAAGACCCGATGGATTCCTGTCACGTCCCCACCCATCACACCAGTGCAATGGAGAGGATCGTGAGACTAAAACCGGGCATCTAGCCCCATAAACTTATAACCAAGCACTCACATGATTTAAAAGAGATATGGGATGTATAACTAGGAGAGAAACACAACGGAAATAAACAATTTCACATCCATTATACATTCAGTATTTTCATGCCATTCATCAATCTAAACAATATCAAATTATCAAGTGAGAATGCTTATCTTAAACCAAGTAATCCCTGAGCAACCAGCTACGCTTCTGCAACGTTCCACCCAACCGTAGGCCAGTGTGCTCCTAGATCTCTCAGCACCACTTCCACCCCCGAGCTGGGCATGATCTCCACAAGGAAAAAGGGGAAAGCGGGCTCTCACATAGCCAAAGATATACCAGAATCAGCCAAGCCAATCAGCAATTGGGTTTCTCAGGCTGTTAAGAGATGGACAGAGGTGAATTACTAAGCTAGTGGCTCACCCATTGAGCTATGGATACTTAATTGGGCTCATCAAGCCAAATCTATCCTCTTCCACTCCTAAGTCTCTTGCTCACAGGTTCAAACCAAGGATGGAGTTTCTATCAGCTCAGAAAAATGTGGAAACACACAAACTAAATGGGAAGATTGGGAAAAAACCCCAGGGAAGCCAAATCCGTTTTTAGAAAAACGTCCTTGGACATTCGGGGGCAAAAACGACCTCCATACAGTCCCCAAATCGTGGCCCTTCTCTCCCAAGCTACCGTATGTGCAAAAACGAGTTACCAGCATGGGAAAATGCAGGGAAAATTGAGAAAAACGTGAAGGATAAAACCCCACAAGCTCAAGCTGCGTGAGAGGATGAATGCCATGGGTGAAGAATGGCTTTTGGGCCAATTTCGTGGGGGTTTTCTTGCCCAGCAAGCCAAAACTCGATTTCCCAGGTTGTTGTCTTGCCCATACACGAAAATTGACAGCCATACCTCTCCCATCCCAAGGCATTAATTGTCTCAACCAATTTCTTGGGAGAATTAAATGATTGGTCCATAACCCAAAATGGGTAGTTGAGAGTTCATGGGCTTTCTCATTGACACATGGATTAAAACCATTGGCTCAAGGGTTCGGTTATTTTCCCTCCCTCTTCCTTGTAAAGGTCATGCCCCCATCTCTTTTGTTGCATTACGTAGCTGGTTGTGGGTTTTTCATTAAAATTGCATATTTACATGATGTCCGATTTTACATTGTGCACTGCTAGCACAAGAACCATATGCATCTATTCTAATTGCCGATACATAAAACGATAAGTCAGTGGCGGGGCCTTGGCCTTGAGCTCCTCGCCATGACTAAATGACAATATTTACATCATTTACAATATTATTGCAATAGGGTCAAGCTTGGGACGTTACAATTCCCCATCCAATTTTAGCATGTTTGTTGGAGCATCATCAAAGTTGATATGACTTGTATGCTCCAATATTCTCATCAAAAGCGTAATTTAGGAGGGAATACCAACTTGTTTTTTCTAGCTCTTATCCCTAAAGAGGTAAACCCAATTTTTTTTCTAGATTCCATCACATTTCCCTATGCAAATTGTCATATAAAATTTTGACCAAAATCATAGATAATCGAGTCAAGAAGGTGATCAATAAAATAATCTTAGCCAATCAAGGTGGAATTATTCAAAAAAGCAAAATTTTTGACAACAACATCATGGTCCAAGAGGCCATCTACTCTAGCCAAGCAAATATAAAGAAGGGCATGATTAGCAAATTTGATATGGCCAATGCCTTTGATAAGGTGTGTCATTCTTTCCTAGTGGTTGTTATGTTAAAATTTGGATTCTCTCCCAAATTTTTGAACTGGATACATGGATGCATTAAAGGACTATGGATTGCTCCTCTTTTCAATGGAAGATCAACCAACTTTTTCAAGAGCATTAGAGGGTTGAATCAAGGATTCTCTCTTTCTCCTTATTTGTATATCATTATGGAAAATTATTTACACAGGAGGTTGGAAAAGGAGAGTGGAAGGGAATCTACAAGGGATAAGTATAGCCAGGGAGGTTGGAGGCATCAACCATTCACAGTACACCAATGCCACACTACTGGTTGGGGCAGCCTCTATCGTAATTGCTAAGAGATTTCAACTAGTCCTATATCAATTCTTAAAGACTTAAAGGGGGTGAATCAATAATGAGAACAATTGAATTTATGCATGGAATATCAAATCTCGGCTCCTACATTCCATTTCTAGAATCTTCACATTCCTAGGCATTGAATATTGGACCTTGTTTAAATACTTGGGAATGCCTTTATCTCTAGGAAACCCAATTGCATCAACCTGGAAAAACATATTCATCGAGATCAAATCAAAATTTCATCAATGGGGTTCCCAATGGCTTAATCCAACTGTTTGAATTGTGCTCATCAAATTAGTGCTCTCTTCCTTTCCGTTATATCAATGGTCAGTGATGCTTGCTTTGGTGGGGGTGATGAAACAAATTGCATGTGAAATTCATGAGTTTCTTTGGAAAGGAGGAAATACCGATGAAAAGAAATTCCATCCTATCATTTGGAATACAACCAAAGCTCCAAAAGTTTATGAAGGACTCATAATTAAAGACCCTCAGCTCATGAACATTGCAATGGCAACAAAAATCCTATGGAGATTATTAAATGGGAATTTGGATTGGTGCAAACAAGCCATCATAAAAAAATTATTATATATTCAATAGGAAAAGATGTATAGAGACAATTTCAACTGGAAACAAAAGGTCACATATCTAGAAATTAATTATAGCATTCGTTCCCATTATCAAAGATAAAATCACTTGGAAACTAGGAAATGGAAAATCCATAGATATTTGGAATGATAGAATAAATGTGAAGCCTCCTCTAATTGACTTGGAAATCTTGCATCCCCTCAAAGTTTGGATGACATATCAAGGAATGCAAAATTTGTATGACATTTCTTGTTGGTCAGATGCCCATTCCCATTGGATAGGATGGAAAATTCAAGCCCCTCCCCACCTATCCCACTTAAAGAAACATTTGTTGGCCAACCTTAAGGGTTGTGCCCCATTTGAGCCTCGAGAGAAATACCAATGTGGTTGGGGGAAATATGGATATACAGTACAACAGGGATACTTTTCTTTACTATTGGCTCAATAACCTTCCTCCCAAGTCAACCTTGGAGGCAAATTTGGAAATATGTTGGTCTCCTTAAATTGAGCACTTTTTGTTGGGTATTGGGTTATAATAAACTCCCAATTGCATAAAATATCAGCAAGAGGGGAATAATTGGTCCTTCTAGATGCATTCTTTGTAAAGACAACTTGGAGTCACAAATCCATTTGTTCCTTGGCTTCCAATATTCCAAGCAGGTTTGGCATATGGCATTATTTGAATTACAAGGACAATGGACTCAACTATAATCTTGGTGAGACATTTTTTAGCAATGGGAAAATAACTATGAACTATGGCTAGCTAAAAACAAGGCCATATTCCAACAAGACCTTGATCCTCCTCACCTAACTGTAGTCAAATCCAGAGTCTCGTGTCGGAAGCAATTAGAAGCAGGGGATTGAAAGGCCATTCTTCTCACCTCCTAGATACAAAATAATTTGACTGGTTGTTCAATATATTCATAGGAAAAACCTCTTCAAAAAACAACATACCAATCAACAACACAAAGCTCACAACTAACAGATCAAGAAAACATAGCAATACTTTTAATATTAGCTTGCACAACAAGGAAAACACAAGCTTTTTTTCGATGGATCCTCCAAGAGGAATCCAGGAGTGGAAAATGTAGGGGGATCATATTTGATCCCAAAAGAGCTTAAGAAATCAAATACACTTGGGGGCTAGGAGTGGAAACAAATAACCAAGTGGAAGCTTATGCTCTCCTTCAAGGCGTTAGGGAAATAATGACTACCAAAATAAAGACCCTTATTATCTTTGTAGACTCTTCGATCATTATACAACATCTCAAGAGAAATTATATTCTATCCGACAAATTCCTTGCTCGCATTATTTCCAGAATAAGAAAATAAACTCAAGCTCTAAGTGATGTCCAATTCTTCCACATATTGAGAGACTTGAACTTGATAGTTGATCACCTTGTTAACTAATACTTTGGGTTGGAAGAAAGGAATATGATAAAAAATGGGGTGTTGGGATTCACTTCAATCCCATAAGTATAAACATGTTCATGATGGAAGGGCCTTGTAACATGGTTATTAACCATTGCAAAATGAGATGGGACATAGAATTCAAACTTGTCTAGGCCTCACACAGTTCTTCATTTTGGCAAAGGAGGCAAAAACAATGTGCATTTGGCAAGTTTGGTATTCCCGGTGTAAGAGAACTTTGATTCAAAGTCTGTGTGTAAGTAACTCCTTAAGAAGACTCCTTGGAAAATGTATGCACTCCTCCCAAAATTGTCATTTGAATATATTGCACTCTATGATGTGGTATATCTCTGTGCAAGGGTAAAGGGCATCATTGGTGTGACTCAAAGCAATAAAACTATCAAACTACTGTTGTATCTTCCCAAAGTTGTTGGGAACATAATCCTTGGTGTTAGGATTATTATTATGTTATCTCCCTATTCAAGTGAGGAGAAGAGCAAAAGTCATAGGTGAATAGGAAAATTTGAAGGAGTCCAAGAGACGACTTGGGAAGATGAACCCAAGGGTCATTCTCATGTATATATTTGTTATAAACATAAATAATAAATAAATACAAATAATATTAATTAATTAATAATAATAATAATGATGATGATTAATTTTAAGTTTAAGAGGACGTGTCTCCTCAAAATGTCTGCCCAAACCATATAAATGGTAGCTACCAATTGTATAATATTCATCATTCTATCATTATTCATTGTATTTTATATAAATTACAGAATTATTCCCTCAATTCAAGCGTGAACCGGAACTATCCACTTCATTCGGTATCAGAGCAAGCTTCCATCCTACCTCCCATGTGATCTGTCTTCACTAGTTATCATCTCATTCCATCATTGTTTCCCTACGCCTTCATTACCCTCACATCACACAACCCTCACCCTCCCTACACATTCCTCTATTGCCCCACACACACCCAAATCTCTTCATCATCTCCCCATCCTCGTGCCCCACACACCATCTTCTACTCCATTCTCCCATAGTACCGCCCTTCTCTCCCATGCCAAGTCTAGTCCCTCCCTCTTTATCACGATTTCTCCCACACTGCTCCACACATCACTTCCCTGTTGCGCCCACCCTGCTCGCCCATTCAATTTGCTCCTTCGAATCCTCACTCCTCACCTCCCTCCCATATGCTCCTCCCTCCTCTATGACACTCCATTGCCACTCCATTGTCCTCACACCACCAACCTATTGTGCCCTCACTACAAATCCTCCAATACACAACCATTTTTTTTACTCCATTAGGGTTTACAACCTAATCAATTCCAATTCAAAAAAAATTATAATAATATTATTATTTTAAATAATAATTATTATAAACTTTTTTGAAACCCTAAATCTATCAATTTCAATTTTTATATAATAATAGTATTATAAATAATTACTATTATTATAATCTTTAGAACCAAAAACCTCCTTATCTTTTAATATATATATATTTTTTTTACAGAAACAGTTAATATCGATGGTATTATATAAAAAAAGAGGTTACATCTAAGTGAGGCTGATAAAATTGCTTCTTTGTAAAAGAAACAACAATCAAGCCTACTTTAAAATTCTGCAGAAAGAATACAGATTCCCTTCCAATTCCAAGCATACTGTAGCTTCTAATATACTGTCCTAATACTAAAATGCAGAAGAAAAAAAACACATTTCTAATATTCTTGCTTTTACAAACACTGGGCATTAAACCCATCCGGTGATCCTTCAGAAAGATTGATGTCAATACAGAAAACCATAGAGTGTCTATAACCAAATTTGAGTAGCAAAGAAGTCATTAAAATACCACTAACTGAGACCAACATCCTTGTTTGCTCCCACCAAGTTTGCATCCGGGTTCTGATCATTACAAAGGTCCACATAGTTTCCAGCAGTCTCCATGTATTTTTTGAGATTGTCCATTTTTCTGTTGATGACCTCCAACTCACTTTCAGTCACCTTGGCTTTCTTTTTCTTGCGAGGATAAACCATTTCCAGAGTGTCCTTAATATCTTCAATATTCCCTGTCATGCTTTTGGTTTGAGCCTTGAGCTCGTTATGTGCCGAGAAAGTGAAATTGTACATCTGGGAGATCACTTTCCTTAAATCCATGTTTTTGCCTCTAACCAGACGCACCTACAACTCCAGGTCTTGAGTGCGATCCAGTAGTTCCACTTCAAATTTCGAGAGAGTATGAGTATCCTCTTGCCTAATCACTTTCCCCACCCTTGCGCGTCTTTCATAAACACTCCTACCACGCTCGAGTCTATATCTTTTTTCCCTCGTACAATTCCAACCTTCAGAGTGAATTTCTCCATGAGTGCGCCCAGAGCCGAGACAGTGCTCCCCCCCACATCCAAAGCCGCGATTCGCCATTTTCCAGCCAGAGCAGAGAGAAACCCTTGAAGGATTCGAGCTTATCCCAATTTGCAACACCAAACCAGATGAATATCGTGCTTTAGAATGAACCAGAGGACAGGGATTTAAAGGTTTGAAACGGAAGCATGATGACCAGATGGCAGGACTGCAGATAGCCATTACTTCAAGCATGTAATGGCTTTGATCGAGGTTTGGAGAATCCATCATATCTCCACGAGAGATTTCCAAGGAGTTTTTAAATAATGTGCTGTTTAAGTTGTTGTCCTCCATCATGATGATATACCTAAAGAGATTGACAAGGGACTTACTCCATAATCTTACTCTTGAACTATGGTATCCATGAAGTTTTGGCTTGGTCATTACCATGCTTAATCAAACCATAATCGAGCCCCACTCCTAAATTTTCCAATGCATTTTCTTTCTCATTCAACCCACGCAGGATATGGAAGAAGTTGAGCTCATGAAATTCGGTACTGATGCTTTGGAGTAGATAATGCATTTTAGTCGACATATCCTTTCTTTTAGCAATGATTCGTCGAGCTTCTCGGATTATGATTAGGGAGTCTCCAAGGATGGAGAGTTTCTTAATTCCTAAACTGGATGTGATCTCCAATCCTTTGACAAGTCCCAGCCATTCTGCAGCATTGTTGGTTTTCTTCCCTATACCCCAGGCGAAGTCCTTCTTCTTGTTTCCTTGAGAGTCTAGAATTACTCCTACCGCACCTGCCAGCCCTGGGTTGCCTTTCGAGGCACCATTGAAAAATAAAAAAATGTTGTTTTGTTGTATCATCCACTCTAAAGTTCATCTTTATTCATTATGAGTTTCCAATTAACATGTCTCTCCTTCTTCAGTACTGCCAATCTGAAGGAAATGTGGGTCTGATGCATGAAATCCGCCATCCAATTTCTTTCCAAAACTGTCAAGGGCTCTTGTTGATTACTGGCCATTCCTCCCGTGGACAGGACTTCTATCCAGAGGGTCTTAGCAGCAATATAAACTTTCCTTGGATTGGCTAACTAACCTTCAAATATTTCATAGTTTCTAGCTGTCCAGACTTTCCACATGATGAACTTTAGGAGTGCTTCTGAGGCTCTTGCAAAGTTGGGCTTTCTGATGAAATTCCCATGATAATAGTCTTTCCAGCAATTAAAGACATCGCTACAGCTTGTGGGCATAACTAGATTAATTCCCATACTTCTTGTGGCTAGATTCCAAACTTCAAGAGTGAAATTGCAGTGGAGATGTAGATGTTCAGTTGTTTCTTCAGCTGCTTTACACAGGACACATCTCATGGGTCCCTCGATGCCTCTTTTCCTCAAATTGTCTGCTATCAAAATTTTTTTATGAGCTAGGATCCAGTAAAAAGTATTCATCTTAGGGAGACTATCTTGACTCCATACCTTTTTCCAATTAATTTCTCCCCCGTCTCTTTCCTTGCTAGTTTGAACATGCCTGTATCCTTCCTTTACCGTGTAGAGGCCAGTCCTTCCCCAGCCACGTCGATCTTTCAACTTGCTGCTTATTGGAGCTTGCTCTTGGAGGAGAAGTGTAAATGCATAATAGTCTTCTTGCAAATTGACTCGGATATCTACTTCCTTCCAGCTAATCCAACGCCCGCTGCTAGACCATTTAGAGATATCAGATAGCGTATGAAGATGATTCATATCCATCCAGTCTTTTAGATGCCTGAGCTCTTGTTTAAAGTTAGCAGGTGAATTTTTTTCCAATTTGTCATTCCATATTTTGATGTGAGCCCCATTGCCTGCTATCCAATAGATGTTTTCTTTTATAATGAAAGCGACCTTCTTGCACAGTTCCCATATAGGAGAGCCTTTTTTTCTCAGATCAATATTGTCAATGCAGTGTATTTTGGTACCTCTCATATACTTTTTCTGCAAGACTTTTTTCCACCAGGCATCATTGCTTGACACGATTCTCCATAAGATCTTGCCCCAAGGGACAAATTCATGAGACTTGGGTCTTTTACACCTGCTCCTCCCTTATTTTTATAATTGAAAACAGTATCCCAGCTTATGAGGTGGAATTTTTTAGTGCTACTCTCCTTTCCCCCCTGCCAGAGAAAATTTCTGAGTTCCTTGTTTATTTCCTGAGCGATATAGCTAGGGGCCAATGAAATGGAGCAAACATATATTGGGTATGCAGTCATAATAGACTTTATCAGAAATAACTTGCCAATAGGGTTTAGCCAACGCCAACCCCACCCAATAATTTTCTTTTTAATTTTGTCAATTAAGCATTGCCAGTCTTCTTTCCTCCATTTTCCTTTGAAAATTGGCACTCCCAGATAATTAAAGGAATTCCACAATGCAACTCCTTCAAAACCGAAGATTCTGGCGATGCTAACCAAGGTTGCCGCTGAGCAATTCCGGCCATATACTTTGGATTTTGTTTCATTAATTTTGACGTCCGAAGCACTTAGAAAGATAGAGAGAGCTCTTTTAAAGCGAGAGGCAATAACAGTGGAGGCCCCGCCTAATAGGATAGTGTCATCAGCAAATTGGGCGTTATTAGCAACACGGACTCCCCTAGCAATCTTGGGGCCTTTAAGGTCCCCCGAGGATTGTAATCTTTGAAGTCTTTGACTCAAAGAGTCAGCCACCTGAATGTAGAGGAACAGAGAGAGCGGGCATCCTTGTCTTAGGCCACGAGACGCTTGGAAAAATTCAGTTGGTCTGCCGTTAACCAAAGGGACTATCCAGGGCCTGCTGATGTAGGCTTTTATCCATCTGACAAAATTCTAAGAAAAACCAAACTTGCTCATTATTTCAAATAGAAAGAAATGATTTACCCGATCAAACGCATTTGCCATGTCAAGCTTGACAGCCATGCCTTGCTGCTTTATAGTCATACTTGTATGGATCGCCTCTTGAACAATTATAATGTTATCCAAAATTTTCCTACCAACAATAAACCCTCCTTGTGTCTCTGATATAAGTCTCCCCATGATCTTCTTCATCCTGGTGGCTAGGATCTTAGCCAATATTTTGTAAGAGGTGTTACATAAAGAAATTGGTCGCAAGCGATCTATAGTGAGGGGATTTTTGTCTTTAGGAATTAAGGCCAAGAAAGATGAGTTGGTTGCTCCTCCCACCTTCTCTTTTTTCCTAGTCCAATTCAGCATCTTCCTCAGGTCCTCTTTTATTATATCCCAAGCTGCTCTATAAAAGTTAACGGTGAATCCATCAGGCCCCGGGGATTTGTCCAATTGCAGGGACCATATAGCCTCCTTAATTTCATACTCTAAGATGGGTTTGTAGAGCTCACAGTTTTCCCCGTCGGTTATGAGGGAGGGGATTTCAGAAAGAAGATCTGCTTGTGCCCGAGGATCTGCCTCATTCTTATCTGAGTATAAATCCCATAAATGATGCAAAACATGTGCTTTTATCAGCTCTTGGTCAAGGAGATCCGTTCCACTACTGTCCCTTATCTCCTTTATCATATTGCGGCTTAATCTCAGTTTTGTTTGCTTGTGAAAGTAACTAGTGTTACTGTCTCCACCCTTGAGCCAGAGTTGTTTGGACTTTAATATCCAGACCTCTTCTTCCTTGCTAGCCTCGGCCAAGATTTTATTGTTTAGATCTTGTTCCTTGCATAAATGTGTTGGAGTAATGTCTGAATCTTCCATATGATTTTGTAGAATTGCAAGTTCTTTCTTAAGTGAAATTTTAGCAAACACCGAACTTTTGAATTCCGATTTAGCCCACTTTTTTAGCAGATATCGAACATTCCTTAGCTTACTCTCCCAGACATAGCTCGGAGAGCCATGGCAGGGATAATTCCAAGCAGTGATGATTAAAGTCCCAATTTTTTCTTCTTTCAGCCATAAGGGGTTAAACCGAAAAGGGATTGGTCCAAGGTTTTCGGGCAAAGAGAGAGTGAGATAGATAGGCTTATGATATGATGCTGCAGAGGGGATAGAATTAGAGGAAGGGATGAAATTTTTTTGAAGGAAGGAGGAGCTTAAGAGAAATCGATCAAGCCTAGCAGCTATATGTCCCATCCCCCAACGACGATTACTCTAGGTGAATGATCCATTTTTAAGAGGGGGGTCAACCAAGTCGAACACAGAGAGCAGATCTTCCAGATTTTTGCCAAATGGGTCCCTTACCCTTGACCCTCCATGTTTTTCAGAATGGGTGATTGTTGTGTTTAAATCTCCCGCAAGGATGATTTCTTTATCCTTGACAGTATCTTTGATACTAATGAGGCTGTCCCAGAAGGGTTGTTTATCTTTATAATGGGTAGGTCCATATATGTTGCAAATAAGAAAGGAGGAGTTATCTTCCTTATTTACCAACTCAGATAGAATCTAATGATGACATTCTTGTAGAACTTTAAAAGAGTACTTACTTTTGTAGAAGGAGGATATGCCTCCAGAAGCTCCTCTTGAACTTATTGCATGACCCTGGCCATTCTTCCAAAAATGATTTGAAGTATCCAGAATCTCCACATCACTCATTTTCGTCTCTTGGATAAGTAGGATATCAGGTTTCTTAGAAGTAACTAGATCTTTCATTGCTTTGACTTTTGTTGCTCCACCTAGTCCCCTACAATTCCAAGAAACGAGCTTTATCATTTTTTCCCAGACTGATGCCTTGCCCGAGCCCTAGTATCTATTTTCCCCTTGGAATTTTGAATCAGGTTCATTTCATCGATACTTCTTTGTCTGCCCAACTCGAGCTCCCTCTCAGCCTCTTGCTCCCTTTGAAATCGATGTGATTTTCTTCCTCGGGTGATTACAGTTGGCCCAGGTTCAATGGAGTCTTGTGAACCTTTAGATGAGGAGTCTGGTGTGGCAGCCTTTTTTTGTCGAACCGCATCCACCCAAGAGTTACCTGGAGGAGGAGATCTTTCCAGATTTAGAGCTTCTCTATTAATGCCAGGTGGAGGAGGGTTGATATTGATATTCTAGACCTCATTGATCGCTGGAGCAGTTTCAGGGGCCTCAGGCTCAGCGATTTCCCCTTCTTCCATAATGAGAGCATCGAACTGGTTACCTGTGGGGATCTCAGGTGCTGGCTGCATTTTTTCTTTTTCTTTTTCTGAGGATTTCCTTTGATGATCAGGTTTTGAGGTAGGAGCAGTTTTCCCTTTCTTCACCTGTTGCCATTTAGCTGCTTGAGATTGTTCCGATGCTTCTTTTGCCATTTTGGGCAGTTTTTGACAAAGTGTCCATATTCATGGCACTTTTTACATTTGAATGGGAGCTGCTCATAGTCTACTTTCTGCGCATATTCCCATCCATCCATACACAGTTTAACTATCTCCGGAGGGCATTTTTCCAGATCCACCTCCATGCAGATTCTTGCACAAGAGAAAAGAGGACCTTTTGGTTCCGCTTTGTCTATGAATTTCCCGAAAGAGTTCCCAATAGCTTGCAGGGAGTCGTCGTTCTAGTAGTGAAGGGGGAGGTGGGGTAACTGGACCCAAACAGGAACAGCCAAAGGTACATCCTTTTCTGGATCAAAGGAGAGACTCCATCGATTCAAATAAAGCCCTCGAGGGCCCATAAAGTAAGGTCCACTATGGAAAATGAGATCTCTATCCTCTTTTTCTTCAAATAGGAAGGTGAAAAATCCTTTTTCGCAGAAGCAGTGTTGAATTCCTCCGGAGAGCAAAGGCATCCAGTTTTTTTTTATCCATATGTCCATGGTTTTCGGGGATGGCCAAATCCCGGTGAATTGTCCTATCAGTCCTCTTTCACTAAGAGTGAGAGCCTTCAATTTTGAAGCTGACGACATGATCTAAATCTCGGGGGCTTCAGAAAGTCGAACAAAACCATCCCCAGACATCGATGTCGTGGAGGGAGCAGGGGAGGCGGTCATCAGGGCCTTGAATGCTTCATCTAGAAAACGCTCGCGGTCTTCCGGGGTTGGATCCTGAGGAGGATCCATCCCAACGATGGAGAGGATAGAAACCCTAGCTGCAGTCGCGCTCAGAGCTCACGCGAATCGCTTAGAGCTCACGCGGATGGGGTGGAAAAGCATTCACTCGCATCCAGTTTCTAATATGTCCCATCTTACTAATGTCAACTTCTCATTTTATTTATTCCCATTCCATTCTTTTAATAATAAATATTGGCAATACTTAATAATAACAATATTATTATGATAGGTAGTTTGTTTTGTAGCGGCGAGTTTCTTGGAGCGAGGGTTCTTGGAGCAAAATTTTTTGCTGTAGCTTGGGCGGCCAGGGCTTGGCCCAGCCGCCCCTCCCCTGTTGACCTTGCAGGAACGGAGTGCGGTGGAGGCAGTTCTGGAGCGTAGGGGCTTAGGGTCCGTGAGGCTTTGAAATGGTGGCTCTTGAACGGCGACGGCGATCTTGATCCGCCCAGATCCAAACCAGTTCACCTGCTGTTTCACGATTGTGGCATCATTTGGGTTTTACTCGACGGCAGCGGCGTTCTTATCCGGTGGCCCTCTTTTTTGTTGCTATCGACGGCGGTCCAGATAACTGGCGACCCTTGCAATGGTGGGCGTGGCAAGGCGGAGGTGCCTGCATCGGTGCTCCTACTTGCGGCCGGAACAGCGCGTAGTCGCAGCTCAGATCTGTGAAAACCGCCAGCATGCCCAAGCTTTCTTGGCTATGGCTTCGTGTTGGCTACTTTACGGGCCTGAGCAACGACATGCTATCTTTGCTGGGTCGCCAGAGCCTGACTGAACCAGATTCGGCGAGCATTGATGGGGTTTTCGTTTCAGAACGGGTGGCATTCACACCAGTGTGTTTCCTGATCGTTTTCTTCCTTCTGCGAAGGTCTCTTCCTTCCTTTTCAGCACAATATGAGTGGGTCTATTGTTTTCGTGCCAACGTTTGGCTGTTCTGATTAGGGATTCGCCATTCATGGCTGGTCTGAATATATGTACATTTTTGAGCCACTGGTTTGCGGCTTTTAGATGTAGTTTTGATTTGTTTCTGCTTATAGGGGACAGAAATTTGTGAAAATGTAGGGATCCTTGTTGATTCTACTACATCTGCGATATGTAATTTTGATCATCTTTTTGAAATAAAATTACGGACATTTTCCCAGGAAAAAAAAAACAATATTATTATTAAAGATACAAGTTATTATTAAATATAATAATAATAATTTCCCACAGGGGTAGAGCAATTGGTAATGAGTAATTGAGATGGGAAGTTGTAAATGGAAGGTCACAAATTCAAATCCCCGTGGGTGCTAACTTACAATGCATATATACATATATATAATTAATTATTATTATAATATTTAAAAACCTAAAGCTTGGATAAACAAAAATTCCCCCGTGTACTAGATCCATGGCAAGGATGAAGGATCGAGTGGAAAATCTAGAAAAAGACCAAGCCCGAGATTCAAAAATTCTCGAAGGTCTAAACTCCAAGTTGGATAAACTTGAAGTAGAGTTATGAGAAGGAAAATAAGAGATATCAAAGAATGAAAGATATGAAATCGCTAGTGCCGTATTATGGGAAATGAGGAATGTAAGAGACGAAATGAACAATGTAATGTCCCTCATTTTGACCCTTAGGATATTTTGGTTGTAATGTAAATATTGTATGCATGTGATGTATGATTCCTAATGTGGAGCTCAAGGCCAAGGCCCTACTAATGAATGTTCAACGTTACAGAGGCAAGTATTTGGTATTATGGTAACCATGTGCTAGTAAGCCATGGAAAATGTAAATGATGTAAATAGATATCATGCAATAAAATACCAAGGGGTTGGCTATGGATGCAACTAAATGAGGGGGTTATGTGTATCCACTAGGGAGTGGTGAGGGGGTTGTGGGATTGAACCCTAGGTTTCCATATGTCACCTTGAGAACCCCTTTGACTGTCCTAGCTGCCATTGAATGCTGCCATAAGGAAATGGGTGAAGAGCATGTTCATGAGATCGATAGAGTATGGGGAAGCCCTGAATGTCGGATGGCAAGGTATGGACGCTGGTTGCTTGCCCCATAAGCCACTCCACCTCATGGGGGTATGTGTTCCTCCATCCCGAGGGCGTTATGGACTACCCGAGTAGGGAGTGGGAAGGGGAAGAGACGCAGACCCAGCTGATAAGGAAGAACCCAAAGAAAAACGCGATCCTGAAGGAGGCCACAATTTGCAGAGCCAAGATTGCTCATAAAAATTGTGTGGGAAGTGGAATTCGATGAAGGATCCACATACCCGACACTTGGAGTGAAACTAAGAGGTTTAGACACCCAGAAGTTCATGAGAGAACGAGATTGGATAGTCGAGACCCTGTTGTGGGATAGAACCATTCGGCCACAACATTGAGGAAGATCCGAGTGCGGATTGCAGTGGGAAGAGGCCAGGAGGGTTTAGACTGCACAGTAGAGCTAGAGAGGGCTCATTTACCTTGATCTTACAATTAGGACCATCCATACTCTCCCAGGTCAGTGCTAAGGGAAGGGGCACCCTAGGGACTGTGCTGCAGAGAAGGGGACCTTACTTAGGCTGAGAGTGGAGGTGATGGGGGTTCCTGGACTGTCTGAGGTCATCTGGTTATGCCTATAGCTCTGTGGATGAGCTTATTGACCTAGAAAACCCTTACCTGTCTCCCACTTGCTTGACAAATCAACTGTGTGCTCGATGCCCTGATTGACTATGAACCAAGGCTGTGAGTGAGCCTGCCTAGTTCCTCCTTAGTGGATACATAGCCCCAGCTCGGGGGTGGTCTCTGATTAATGAAATAATACAGGCTAGGCAGAGAAATATGGTTGGGTTGGAACGTTGCATTCCATAGCCAGTTTGCTTGGAGACTTCCATGAAAAGATAAGTGTGCCATGTGATTCAAATTATGTCATTTTACATATGTGCATGTGTGTTTGTTTATGTCAGGATGCATAGATCAATCCAACTGAGTAATAGGGCTGAATGCCTATGCATTATGTTTAATTCTGTTGTGCATGTTATTGATTTTATGAATGCATGATACATTGTGTGTGGATAATGTTTCATTCTTTTGTGTTCATTGAGTATGCTTCTACACATTTGCATTTCCATTGGTATAATGTCTTTGAATTGTCCCTTGATGAATAGGGATAAGTATTTGAATGGTTCTTTGATGAATAGGACTAAGTGCAAGGCCCAGGAAGTGCATAATACTTCATTCATGACTATGGGGAAAGAATAGACACCCCCTGTGGCGTTCATGACCCCTGTGGACCAGTTGAAGGAGAGAGGATATGGCAGAGTGGAGCAGAACTCTTCATAGAGTGGTAAGGAGGCATAGATGGGTTTTAAGGCCATATTTTGGAGTGGAATAAGGGAAGGATCAATGTTATTAGGTGTGGTTGAAGACCCTGCAGCTGCATACTGCTCACCAAGATCTTTCCAACGTTACCAGATTTTCCCAAAATGGACTTAAGATGAAGAAGTTATGGGATCGAGAAGTTGTGTAGTTGGGATTCCGACTTTCCGAACCCGCATGCGGATTGCGGATTGTGGAAATCGGAAGGGCATTTTCTATGGTGTTGCGAAATGGTGGTTCCAACTTTCGAGTTTCGCATGCGGATTGCGGATTGCGGAAGTTGGGGAGGTAATTTTCCCAGGTTGACGAAGTTGGAGTTCCGACTTTCGAGTTCCGCATTGTGGATTGCGGAAGTTAGAAAGGTAATTCGTCGAAGTTGAGAAATTGAGGTTTCTGACTTTCGACATCCACAACGCGGGTTGTGGATTGCGAAATTCGGGTGAGGTGGTAATTTGACGTTCTGACTTCCAATTTCCGCATTGCGGATTGCGGAAGTCGAAGACGTGGTTTTTGGCATTGTGTATTGGGCGCTCCGATTTCCAATTTCTGCACTGTGGATTTCAGGTTGCGGATGTCAGAGGCGCATTTCTTCGACGACGTGCGATTGGGGATTCCAACTTTCAATTTTCGCAAGGCGGATTACGAAAGTCAAAGAGAAGATTTTCTTCGGAGCAATAAATTGGCATTCCAAATTCTGATTCCTCCACTGTAGATTGCGGAATGCGGAAGTCAGAGGTGTGATCGACAAAGTTGTGATTTGTGGTCCAACTTCGGAATTCCGATTGCAACTTGCAGATTGCGGCCTGCGGATTGTGGATTGGAGATCAATGTGGGTGCAAAATTGCGGAACCTTTGGATTGCTTGGAAAAGAAGAGAAAAAAAATTATTAGAAGGTAGATCCGAGGGTTGTCTCCCATCGCCTCTGAAGGGCACCGAGGTGACCGGGGATGTGACAAAGTGGTATTAGAGCCCAAGGTTACAACACTGGGGCTTCTTGGGCCAAAACATGAGCTTACAGGTTAGTCCAAGAGAGGCCAAGATGGACTTGTCCATAATTCTGAAGCAGTATGAACAACAAAGCATGAGAACCTGGTGCAATGAGAGTTGTTGCAGTGCTCAAGGAAAGATACAAAGGGCTGACAAGGCCATGCAATTGGACCAGCTATGATATGGAAGAAGAATTCCATGCTATGAAGGGGAATGGATAGGGAGAATTCCATAACCCCTGTCTTTCTCTTGTGTTTATATTTTATGAGTTTTATGATACGGAAAATTATAGCATAGGAATGCTGAGAATGCAAGAGATGAGGTGTATTAAGTGAATATGTACTAGTAGGCATATTGCTAGATATTGCATAGTGCATGTGAAAATGTTTGTATAGGATGTTGCATATTGGTAAAAGTAGTAAGGTTTTACATATGCAATGAGCCACTAATGACATTTTTTGTGGTTGAAGCATGGTTGAAGATGTTGTTGCATGTGACCAACAACCCTATGAGAAGGATTGGTTCAACAAATCTATGATCATGAGGTTGGTGGAAGCATGGTGTAGTCCTTGCAAGAGGCCAACTGATAAGGTAACATCAAAGATGTTAATGGGAACCATACAAGTAATGGTTATTCATGCTAATTGTTTAAGTATTGAAAGGGGATTGGGTAAGAATCCCTTGAACCTTATTTAATAATCATAAAATGGCATGCATGTAAGGTTGAATGCATTCATGTGAATACAATACCACCATGGTATGGTGAGGGATGGGGTAGTAGGGGCAAGGATCCTCCTACCATGTGACTGTTTAAAAATTTAGAATGCATTCATATGAAGTTATATCATGTCATTTGTGTATGTTGGTTATGAGTTTAATAACCCTGGCAGGTAAGGACTTATGATCCTGTTATGGCAGTATATGCTATATGAGATAGTCCTAGTTAGGCCCTACTTTCCAAAACAACATGTTGGGATGCATTGTGTGAACGCATGGTTGTGTTATGTATGTTTCATTGAAACTAAACACTAGTTGAAATTATGAATTAATGGTAATTCTGAGATCATTTTATGAGATGCTATGAATGCAGGAGAATGAGTGCATGAAGAGAGTCATGTTTGATGGGATACCAGGATGCTCTGTGGAAGGACAAAGTTGCAAGAGAGGATAAGGCTGTGAAGTAATGAGCATTTAGAGTTTCAATTTGATTACATGGATAATGTGCATGTGTCTTGTAATTTTATTGGGATAATGATGCATATAAAATAAACATATATGTATTTCATTGCATTTAAGATATTAGCAGCTGAAAGTGTTTGAATTATGGAGTGTTATAATTCTGAAAACACTTTAGTGACTATTGCAGCAATGAAATATTATACGCAGAGAGACTTAGAAGTGTTTGGCTGATTGAAATTTTCAGATTTCAGATAGAAATGCCTTGGGCATGACAATGTGGGTAAGTCCATGATAAAGGATGGAACCTACCATGTGCAAAAGACAAATGTTGTGAGCAAGGTCTCATGGTTCACAAATATGATTTCTACATGAAACATATATGAGAATTTTATGATTTAAGTTTATGAGAATGATCTCATGGTTGCAAACCTAATTTATGTAAGAAAACAGATTGTAAAATTCAGATTTTGAATTGTGCTAATGATTGCTAATGATTGTTCGACTTATATAGCATTGTGTCTGGAGGACATGTTGTAGGTGGATGTTCATGTGTGGAAACAATCATAAGACCATAATGGACAGAGTGATACCACTTACAAGAGCCAAACAATATGAGGATGGCCTCATGGTTAAACAAATCTGATTTCTGTAGTAGACAGAGTTGTAAATTCATATTGAATTTAATTATTAATGCCATTGATTGGTTATGGAAAAAAAATCAGATTTGAATTTGAATGTTAAATGCTATTGACTGATTATCTATTCGATAAGTGTGTCAGGAAGACACATTGCAGGAAGACCATGTGTGATAGCCTGCAGAATTCAAACTCCATGGGAAGGGTCAAATGCTTGGAAATGGGTTTCAGGTGAAACTCCATTGCATATTTTAAGGATGACATCTCATGTGAACTGCATGATTGTAATAATGTGGGCGAGATGGTAAAATTATGCCAATAGGGCATATGTGGGTTATGAAACGTCAAAGGGATTGGGGTGGAAAAATGAGGGATTGTTAACTCAAAGAAGGGAGCTCCCATTCCTCGTGAAGAAATAGAGAATACATCTGCAAAACAGATAAGTATTTTGTAACCCTAGATGAAATATATACATGTATAGCTACTAGAGTTAATATGCAGAGCATGTTTCTATTTTATTTCTATTATTTTAGATTGCTTGAGTAGGATTAGGGCCTACATGGCTTGCATAAGAAAGGGGTGCACACCTTTCGGGTGCTGGGTTGTGTTAGGGTTGTCAATATTGACTACACCTTAAAGGAATGGACGCATTCCTGGTGTTTCAATGTTAGAGAGTGAATGTTTATGAAATATGCTTACAATTTTATATCAACAATACTAATGATCTTGCTTACATATATTGTGTTGTTAGTTATGACACATGCAATTTGGTTTTGCATATTGAAAAGCAAAGTGAAGAACGGGTACCATCCCTATGTGTGGGAGTGGTTGTTCATTGCCTGATAAACACAGTCGGCGTACTGGCTTGGCATTAGTTACTTGAATGATGTGGTGATATTGGTAAAGGCATAAAATATCTATTGGTTCAACAGTGAGGTGGGTGCCGAGACTGGCTAGGGCCCCTTGAGATGCCTATGTCTCTGTAGTAAAGCCTTCACCTAGAAATGGTCATTGTGCAGTTTCCTTCCATTGGCCTGTTGAACCAGATAGAAGTGTTGGCTTGGTAATGGAGAGGGAAAACCAGGTATGGGACTGGTTTGGCACCATCAATGCCTGATAAACCCAGTCGATGTACTGGATTGGCATTGACTATTTGGATGTTGTGGAGAAGCTTGTGTGCTAACCAAACATTCGTTCCATGGGTGATCCAAGGCTTGGAAAGCAAAGAAGGAACCTGTGGAATAATGAGGAAATGTACAATACAGATAAGTATTTAACTATCATCTATTTCTTATTTCGAATAATGAAATATTTCATGTACAAGTCTTATAACAACCAAGTTGATACACTGTTGTTTCTTTGTTGAAACCTAGGTAATTGCGGGAAGCAAGAACCTTGAAGGCATCCTAGGGATGCATGTTGACATGTGACTGTCCTAGAAAGCTCAGTATGAGTAGCAATGGAAAATGGTTCTAGTGGACTTGTGTGGGTCCTAGCAGCCAAAGGTTTTGTAGGCAAAACCATGGGGAGAGGTTCCCTGGTTGAGAGGCCTTGGACAGACTTGGACACTAAGTGTCATCACCAAAAAAGGAAAGGGAGAGTCAAGCATTCACATTGGAAGTGAAAGAGGCTAAGAAGCATGGAACTATAGTGGTGGTATGGCTCCATATTGGAACACGATTAAGGGGGGGAAACTCTTACTCTTCTCTTTCCTTTTGATTGATGCATTTAGAAAACAAAAAATTGTTGAATGCATGTTATGGCTGAAAGTTGATTATGTTTATTTTCTTGAAATAAATTGTGAATGCTGAAATAGTTAATTCCCTGTGAAAGGATGAACATGAATGAGTTCATGTGTATGTTGGGAAAGCATGAAAAGTGTGGAAGTCTCATGAATAAAGCATGGACTCTCCATGTCAATTGGGCAAATAATTGATTGATTTTAATGTTTATGTTATGCTTGTCCTAACAGGAATTTCCATGATGAATTTCACAGGTGAGAATTAAACAATTGGTTGTAGCTGTTACAAGCCAAGTGTTGCTAGTGAGCAAAGTGAGAGCCAATTGTGCACATTGACCATGGAAGCAGACCAAAATCTATTGGATTTGGCTGAAAATATTCCTCAAATAATTTCCAGGGCAACAAGAAGATAATAGCCATAAAGTTTCCAGACTTATGGATCAATTGGAAGGTAAAGAGAAGGAAGGGATTGCTGTGGAGCTGGAAGGATAGAGCCAGTAGAAGCAGCTTGTAGAAGCCAAAGGAATTGGTCCTGAAAGTTCAAATTAAAGGGTAAAATGCAAGGCATATCTGCAACATTTTTGTAAATTTTGGACATGTGTAAATTGTATATGTATTTCTAGGTATTGGAACACTAAGGACAGTGTTATTTTAAGGGGAAGGGGGTGCAAAGTCCCTCATTTTGACCCTTAGGATATTTTGGTTGTAATGTAAATATTGTATGCATGTGATGTATGATTCCTAGCGTGGAGCTCAAGGCCAAGGCCCTGCTAGTGAATGTTCAGCCTTACAGAGGCAAGTATTTGGTATTATGGTAACCATGTGCTAGTAAGCCATGGAAAACTTAAATGATGTAAATATATATCATGCAATAAAATACCAAGGGGATGGATATGGATGCAACTAAATGAGGGGGTTATGTGTATCCACTAGGGAGTGGTGAGGGGGTTGTGGGATTGAACCCTAGGTTTCCATATGTCACCTTGAGAACCCATTTGACTGTCCTAGCTGCCATTGAATACTGCTGTAAGGAAGTGGGTGAAGAGCATTGTTCATGAGATCGATGGAGTATGGGGCAGCCCTAACTGTCGGATGGAAAGGTATGGGTGCTGGTTGCTTGCCCCATAAGACACTCCACCTCATGGGGATACGTGTTCCTCCATCCCGAGGCCGTTATGGACTACCCTAGCAGGGAGTGGGAAGTGGAAGAGACGCAGACCCAACAGAGAGGGAAGAACCCAAAGAAAATCACGATCCTGAAGGAGGCCACGATTTGCAGAGCCAATATCGCTCAAAAAACTTGTGTGGGAAGTGGAATTCGATGAAGGATCCATAGACCCGACCCTTGGAGTGAAACTAAGAGGTTTAGATGCCCATAAATTCATGAGAGAACCATATCGGATAGCTGAGACCCTGTTGCGGGACAGAACCATTCGGCCTCAACATTGAGGAAGATCCAAGTGCAGATTGCAGTGGGAAGAGGCAAAGAGGGTTTAGACTACATAATAGAGCCAGAGAGGGCTCATTTACCTTTATCTAATAGTCAGGACCAACCATACTCGCCCAGGTCAGTGCTAAGGGAAGGGGCACCCTAGGGACTGTGCTGCAGAGAAGGGTACCTTACTTAGGATGAGAGTGGAGGTGATGGGGGTGCCTGGACTGTCTGAGGTCATCTAGTTATGCCTATAGCTATGTGGATGGTATTATTGACCTAGAAAACCCTTACTTGTCTCCCACTTTCTTGACAAATCAACTGTGTCCTGGATGCCCTGATTGACTATGAACTAAGGCTGTGAGTGAGCCTGCCTAGTTCCTCCTTAGTGGATACATAGACCCAGCATGGGGGTGGTCTCTGATTTATGAAATAATACAGGCTAGGCAGAGACTTATGGTTGGGTTGGAACATTGTAGTCCATCGCCAGTTTGCTTGGAGAATTCCATGAAAAGGTAAGTGTGCTCTGTGATTCAAATTATGTCATTTTACATCTGTGCATGTGTGTTTGTTTATGTCAGAATGAATAGATCAATCCAACTGAGTAATAGGGATGAATTCCTATGAAGTATGTTTAATTTTGTTGTGCATGTTATTGATTTGATGAATGCATGATACATTGTGTGTGGATAATGTTTCATTCTTTTGTGTTCTTTGAGTATGCTTCTGCACATTTGCATTTCCATTGGTATAATGTCTTTGAATTGTCCCTTGATGAATAGGGCTAAGTATTTGAATGGTTCTTTGATGAATAGGACTAAGTGCAATGCTTAATAGGTGCATAATACTTCAGTCATGACTGTGGGGAAAGAATAGACACCCCCTGTGGCGTTCATGACCCTTGTGGACCAGTTTAAGGAGAGAGGATATGGCAAAGTGGAGCAGAACTCTTCACAAAGTCGTAAGGAGGCATAGATGGGGTTTAAGGACATGTTTTGGAGTGGAATAATGGTAGGATCAATGTTCTTAGGTGTGGTTGAAGACCCTATAGCTGCATAGTTCTCACCAATAGATTTCCAACGATACCAGATTTTCCCAAAATGGAATTAAGATAAAGAAGTTATGGGATGGAGAAGTTGTGCAGTTGGGCTTCCGACTTTCCGAACCCGCATGTGGATTGTGGATTGCGGAAGTCGGAAGGGAATTTTATACGGGGTTGCAAAATGGTGGTTCCGACTTCCGAGTTCAGCATGCGGATTGCGGATTGCAGAACTTGGGGAGATAATTTTCCAGGGTTGGCAAAGTTGGAGTTTCGACCTTCGAGTTCCGCATTGTGGATTGTGGAAGTCAGAAAGGTAATTCGTCGAAGTTGAGAAATTGAGGTTTTCGACTTCCGACTTTCACAATGCGGGTTGCAGATTACGGAAGTCGGGTGAGTAATTCGACGAGGTGGTGAATTTGACGTTCTGACTTCCGATTTCCACATTGCGGAAGTCAGAGACGTGGTTTTCGGCGCTGTGTATTGGGTGCTCCGATTTTTTATTTCCGCACTACGGATTGTGGGTTGCGTATGTCAGAGGTGCATTTCTTCGATGACGTGCGATTGGGGATTTCGAATTCTGATTCCCGCAAGGTGGATTGCGGAAGTCGGAGAGAAGATTTTATTCAGAGCAGTAAATTGGCGTTCCGACTTTCGATTCCTGCACTATGGATTGTGGAATGTAGAAGTCAGAGGTGTGATCGATGAAGTTGTGATTTGTGGTCCGAATTACGACTTTCGACTGCGGCTTGTTGATTGCGGCCTGCAGATTGCGGATTGCAGATTGCGTACTGGAGATCAATGAGGGTGTAGAATTGCGGAACCTTTGGATTGCTTGGAAAAGAAGAGAAAAAAAATTATTACCAGGTAGATCTGAGGGTTGTGTCCCATCGCCTCTAAAGGGCACCGAGGTGACCTGGGACGTGACAAACAAAAGCATAAAAGAAGGGATGGATAAGATTGTGAATTTATTCATGGATAGAGACACTTTTGGCAATGTCGATTCACTGAAAATAAATCATCCACCCCCTAGGTCAATAGATACAACTAATCCTCAACTGAATTTATTTAAGGTTGAAATTCCACAAAACCATGACCCCTTTTTAGCCCCAATTTTTAACCAACTGCACTCAGGTTCAATGCAGTTAATGAATGGATGTTCCATGAGGCCCAATCTAGAGTTACCCACGTTCGATGGTGAAACAAAACAAAGTGTTGCATGGATCAATAAGGACGAATACTTCATTTGCATACAAAAAATCTTATCCGATGATGAAAAGATAAAATACGCCTCAATGCAACTTGAAGGTCAAGCCTGTAATTGGTATATGTGGTGGAAGACTACGAAAAAAGTGTGCGCCTACAACTAGAACACATTAAAAAATGATTTCTTTAAAGATTTGAAGATGTGACCGAGAAATATTTTTTGCAAAAATCACCATATTACAGCAAAAAGGCAATGTGGAGGAGTACACCTACGAATGGGAAGCATTAGCAGCACAAGTACTATAGTTAACAGACGATCAATGAATCTAGACATACGTACATGGCTAAAGCCATACATTAGGGATGAGTTAGAATTACATAATGTCTCAAACCTGGATAAGGCCAGGCATAAAGAGAAAATTAATGAAGAGAAGTTCAAAAGGTCATGGAAAAAGAACCTTGACAAGGGTTATTTACGACAAAAGGAGACACAATGCAAATATTGCGGAAAAAATTAGTCACTTGGACATCAGTGCATCTATTCCCAATCATATGGATATCAAGCTGAAAAATAAATAAAAAAATCCATCATTCATCCCGATAATGATCGAAAGAATAAGAAGATTAGTTGTCGTCGATGTGGCAAAAATTGGAGCCCAGGCCATAAATGTACATCTATTTACACATCTCACTGCAAGATTATAGATGGGAAGGAAGTGTAGGTTTCCGCTGAAGATACATCAAATTCTAATTTGGATACCAACTCAACCAAAGTATCAATAGCGACAATCACATGCATTCAACAAACCTATAAAGAAAAAGATTCAATGACGCCTAATAAAGTCACCACCGAAAAGTAAGAAACTCAGTTACGTACTGAGAAATATATTCCACCCCATTTGAGGAATTGTGACAACAATAAGGATAAACAACCCTTATCCTAGACAACAAAATCAAGGAGAGGACCTAACAAGTTACAACTCGCAGGAACCATTAAGAATGAAGACATCACAATTATAGTCAATTATGGAAGTACGCACAATTTGGTGGACATAAAAAGGGAAAAAGGACTTGAACCTTTTTGTATACCGTGTGAAGAATCTCACGGTATCCACTATCAATGATCGACAAGCAGAAAAAGTAGGGAAATGTCACAAGGTTCTTCTACAAATACAAAGCTAAAATCTATAGCTCAATTATTATGCCTTACCACTAAAGGGAGTAGATATGGTGTTATGAGTAGAATTGCTAATGTAGTTAGGCACCTATGCTACCAACCTACATGAGCAATATATGAACTTTAGATGGAAGGGAAGCAATTATAGGTTGCATGGATTGAGAAGCTCATCGCTCGAGCAGGAGGAATTACTACACAAAAAAGGTCCAGGTACACACCAGGATAAAGGAATCAATCCAGATTGCATATCTCAAGTCGGTGCTTCAACACAAACCCATAGCAAAGAAGACATCAAAAAATTTATCTTTGAGGACAAAGCTCCCTTTAAAGGGATGGATAATGTTATAAACATAAATAATAAATAAATACAAATAATATTAATTAATTAATTAGTAATAATAATAATAATAATAATAATAATAATAATAATAACAATTAATTTTAGGTTTAAGAGGACGTGTCTCCTCAAAATGGCTTCCCAAACCATATAAATGGTGGCTACCAATTGTATAATATTCATCATTCCATCATTATTCATTTTATTATTATATAAATTACATCATTCTGTCAATTCAAGAGTTAAGAGGAACTGTCCACTTCAATATTGTAGATTTGTTAATGAGAATTGTGTGCTTTGACGCCTATCTTTTGTCTTTGTTGAGCTTCATCTTGTATTTGGATGTGTGTTTAGCCAATTTCCCTATTTATCATAGTGAGAAACCTAACAGTGGTATCAAAGCCCATTATGAGCCTGTGCAAAAATCCCTCCAATTCTGCCTTCTACCAGCCAAACGTTTTTTCTCAGGCCTGAATACCTGCATACTCAGTTTTGAGGGTCTTTTTTATGTTGTATGTGCATACCTTAGTACCCAGTCATTAGTTGTATTGATCCATTTCCATATGCTCAAAGGTTCTCCTCCCCTTCTCATGTGAACCCTAACCCTAATTTTATGAGTTGGAGTGACGTAAATTGTTGCTGCATTTTTCATTTTCTTGAAGCTTTATCTTGGTGATATGCAATGAGCTCTGTCCTCCTCTGAATTGCCAAGGCATGAGTCTATTGTTGTGTGCATCACATTTTTTATAAAAGGAAAAAAAATCGTGAGCTATGAACTGTTGTAATAGTGGGAGCTGCGTTTCTCGTTCCCTGGTGGTATCGTTGGATCTAAGTGCGTGGTATCTCTCTCCCACATTGGTGGAGACTCTAAACATTGAAGCTATGGTGAAGCGTGTAGTGCCCATTTGTTTGACTTGTGGAAACCCTAATCACAACCTATGCGTGGTAGTGAACTCCCATGCCTCTCCAAAACTGCTTTGGTGAACTGTCCATGGAGATTGAGATAGTTGCGTCTCACTCATTGAGAAGATGCGCCAAGCACTGGAGCTGCATTTCAACTGGTGGATAGAGAGCTACATTGAGTGGAGACCACTCTACTACTGTGTGCTTAAAGTTGTGTGTCGTCACTATCTACAATTGAAGTTTCTGTTCAATTTGGATTGCATTGATGCGTATAGACTAGAAGTGTGGGGTATCCAAAACCTTAACCTAGTTGTTCCTTCATTGCAGCAACGTTAGGGGTTCATTTACACATTTTGTTGAATCTTGACAACCATCTACAAGGTGTGATCATCAGAGTGATCCCTAATATCCTGCATGAGCTCTCCACCAGTGTCTTTATTTAAAGCTTTAACTGAGTGCTAATGACATGTTGGGAAAACCTTCCAACCCGTGGGTCTATGGGTGGGCTCACTTAAATAATGATCCCGAAAACTGATAGTCTATGTGATGTGAAGACTACGTTGAGCCAAGAACCGTTGATGTGTTTCACTCAACTTTCGATGACTGCATTTGAATCAATTTTTGGACTCCCTCTTTTTGCTTTGTAGAGATTATCAGTTCAGTGCTCTCTCTCCAAAAGGGCGTGGACTCTCTCTACTACTGAGTTATTATTTCCGTGTGGCATCAGCTGCACTTCTTCTTGAGAGGCCTACCATATCTATGTTTTGGTGGTTGCTATTGGTGTTCTTCTTGGGCGGCCATTCTCTATCCTCACATTAGTGCCACTTGTTATCTATGCTTTAATTGCTCTAAAGAGGGTTTTTTGGTCTAGAGAAATAACTTTAATATGTGTGATGGTGTTATCTACATTGACGCTTTATATTTTGGTGTTGCATTGAAGTAATATCACCATGAAGAGAGGAGCTATCGTTCTGGTGCATACGGTCGTGGAAGCTCTATGCCATAAAAGAAACTATCTTTGATATCATGGAGCTATGTTAAACTATTGATACATGTATGATATTTCTCTCTACCTGTGTGTGGGAATCTCATAACACATAATTATTTTCCTACACTACAAGATGACCGAGCTCCGTTTCCCCAAACTACCTCCCATAAGAGAAATTTCGATTTGTTTGTCTCCAGATCTTGGCGGAACGCTTCAATCTCAATTTGAAGTGCTTGTCAATCGAAGGAACCTCAACAGATTCAAACTATGGACATTGTTGAAGCTTCTCAATTATTTTGAATGTGGAGATAGAAGGGTTATTGGTGATGTGCATCTCAAGATGTTGATGACAAACGGGTACATCAATATTGAATCATATCATTGATTTCAATTTTTTATCTCTCTGAGTGAAGAGCTATCATCGTTGGAGTTGTGGCCATCATTGGAACATTGAAGACTGGTGTGTGGAAACCCTAATCTGAGTTGCGTAGAGCTGAGTGAAAAATATTTCACTCCGCATTAAGAATTAGAGCTAGAGCTGAGTCCTCACTTTGAGATGAGCTTTCTAGGGAAACAAAAATAAGAAGTGCACATGGTTCAAGTTTTATGAAATTTGTCTTTTGATATTGGTATCCTTCTTATTGATGCATAATTTATAACATGCTAAGAAAAAAATTATTTTATTATTGGAGAATACCACATGTGTATAAGGTTTCTCTTTTAGTAGAAGGCTCAAGATAAATCACTTGCCTTACTATTGTTGTTGAGAAGAAAGTTTGATTTAGAAAAGTTCATCTTCATCTGTGAATTCATGAGGGAATTCACAAATTCATGAAGAAAATTGTATTATTGCATAGACTATAAACCTGTTACAGAGCTTATATTACAGAGTTTGAAGATGCACTCATGATATTTGGGGTCTATTTGACATCACGACTATGGGAGGTGTGTTGCATTGTCTGGAATGAAACCATAGGCATTGAGGTAAATCATTTATGTTTGAAGGCCAATATTGTATCTTGCAAACAATCATTCACTTGTACTCATTAATATAGAGTTGTTTGTAACTAGGTGCATTCTCGGCTGAGATCGACACCCTTCACTATTTGAGGTTGAGTTTGCTGAGTCTTGTTTGTAAAGGGAAGAGTTGCAAGAATTCCTCAGTTTGTTGATTGAGTCTACTTGGTCCTTTCTGCACAAGGAGGCCTTACATAGTCCTCATAATGTCTCAAACTGAAGAAATATTAGAGTTATCGAACACTCTAATACTTATTGTTGTAGACGACTCAATAAGAGTCAACAAAGAAACTCTCCAAACTGTTATCAATCATTTGGATGATTCAAAATACAAAGAGGATGATGTACATCATAGGAATCAACATTCTAAACTAGTGTTTGTTCAGAACAACCCTCTCTTATAAGATGATTCCTATCAACTTCCAGCACATAGTGAAATAATGTCAAAAGATGTACAACATGTTCATAGTTCTAGATGCCAACATTGTGATTGAGTTGGTCATATGAGAGATCAATGTTTTGATCTTCATCCTTGTTGGCATTACGGGAATCATAACCATTCTTCAGATAAGTGTTTGAAGCTAAGAAACCTGCAAGAGTGAAACTTGCAGTAGAAAATTTTACTGCTTCTTATTTTGTACCTGACAGGGGGAAACATTATGTCAGGATTCAAGTTTCAAATCCTTATCATTCTGACAAAAATAAGCCATTTCATTCCTCAAGTAAGCCAGAACAAGCGAGCATGAGCCACAACCAGTTTCGGAGGCCAGATTCAAAGATGTAGCTAGAAGACAGAAGAGAGCCATGCTCTACAGTACTCATTTGTTCGCGGTATTTTGTGTTTAGTGTTGACACTCATAACCACCTTGAGACTTTCCACTCCTCACATTATTCTTGTTAGGGGGAATGATAAACAGTCAGAAACAAGCGAACGAGAACAAGGGAGCCTAAATAGATTCAAAGCCAGGTTTGAATGAGCTCCTATTGGTTTGTGCTCATCCTAAAATCGTTGATTTTGAGAGCACCTTCTATTAGCAGAAGCCACTAGATTCTAGTTAAATTACTTGGAAAATGATTGTCAAGCTAGAAATATTCAACAGTTGGCAATTCAGTTCACTTCCTATTTTCAGCTCTCTTTTGGTTCGTGGTCAATCCAAAACCACCATTTTTCATAGAACCTCTGAGACTTCATGGCAAGTTCCAGATAGAACCTTTGAGCTTTCGTGCCAAGTTTGATAGTTTGTGGTCAACCTTAAACCACCCACTTAGTAGAATATTTCAACTTCTGCTAGCCCTTTTGGTTTGTGATCAGCCAAAACCACCACTTCTGATCAGAGAAAATGTATTTAGTAGGAGAAGTAAGCTTCTACTAACATGCTTGGCAAGTTGGAAATGTTCAGCGTTGGTAGTAGTCCACTTCCAGTTATTCAGCTCTCTTTTCTTGGACTTACATACACCCGTTTGGATTAAGGGGGGAATTGTTGGGAACATAATCCTTGGTGTTAGCATTATTGTTATGTTATCTCCCTATTCGTGTGAGGAGAAGAGAAAAAGTCATAGGTAAATAGGAATTTGAAAGGAGTCCAAGAGACCACTTGGGAATTCATATGTATATATTGTACATTTGTTAATGAGAATTCCGTGCTTTGATGCCTATATTTTGTCTTCTTTGAGCTTCATACTGTATTTGGACATGTGTTTATCCAATTTCCCTATTTTCCCTAGTGAGAAACCTAACAAGAGTTTATACTATGGAATTGATAGAGCACATGAATTAGTTCTTTGGGTGCTCAAAGGAAGTGATTTGGAGACTATTTAGGGCAATCATCACTAGTACAAAATGAGAGATAAGTGACTAGGCGACTAAAAAAGTTAGTCACCACTGTTTTTTCAAGGGATAAACGACTAAAATTGAGCAATTTTAAATAAGCCAACTAAAAACGACTAATTTAGTCACGGGATAAAACATACGACTAGATAACAAGTGACTAAAATATAAATGACTAACATAAACGATTAATTTAGTCACGGGAATATAAATATGACTAGCTAACAATGATTAATGTGAATTAGTCATTTATGTTAGTCATTTTTAGTTGTGTCACACTGACAATGGAAAATTACAATTTTGATAATGAATTTGTATAATATTTTACTAAATTTTAACAAGGTAGATGGATTTAGATATCTTACTATGGGGGTCATGGTCCATGTGTGTGGTCCCAAACCACCATATTGGCCCTCCATATGAGATATTTGGCCTGGAAGAGGGATGTGGTGCTCATTTTGAAGTGTAGAACACTAGATATGGTTTCTAACACCATAGGAAAATGATCTAAAATTCTAGTATGCTCAACCCAGGTCTTGTAATTGACATTGTCCAAGAATTCTAACAATTGACTTGGCACTTTCATATTTATGAGGGGGATTTACCCAAATTGGCGTGGCCTTAATGAATTCACCATGAGTGTGACCTTGAAGAATTCACAATAAGCACCTTCTCAATAAACTATGTTAACCACATGAAGAATATGAATGCAACCAATCCTCTTTTAAATACATAAGTTTGTAGTGCAGAACATTGATGCAACCAATCCTTTGTGCAGATTCAAAGGATTGTGGTTTATGGCAGAGGCATTTCAAAGGGGATTTGATCCCTCTATTCTATAACTCCATAGGCTTCTGCAACCAGGAATCTGCTCCATCCATATACAACAGGATTATACAAGCTCTCAAAGGGGATTCGCTCCATCTATATTTTGGGATTCCAGCATGCAAGTGGAGGCAGACCAATGCCGCAATCGTTTGATTCGGAGTGGAGAACCATAAGGAGTTTGTAGGTCGCTAACGCTCCTAAATCAAACCTATATCCTTCCTTTCCCACATTATTGGGGAGGGTAGAATAGTTTGGAATAAACCCTTCCATTCAATATTCAACCATCTGACAGCTTATTGGGGCCATCTATAGTCATTTTATCAAGAATAGAGTCAGGCCTCACTTTTACCCTGAGTTTGGATGCCTTCCCATTGGTTCAAATTTTAAGCAACTGCTAAAATTTGGATGCTCATAATGGATTTTGCAGCTAAGACAAGCAAGAGGACCAAGTACCATCCATTATCTAGCTTCTGTAGCCAATAAACAATTGGGACCATACCCCTTAAGTCAATCTTCTTTAGCAAACACATACAACATTTCTTTTTGTTGGGAAGGTTTTCTTTCGTTTCTCATGTAAAGAAGGGATAGTAGCTATTGAGCACGCTCCTCTTGCTGGTGTGTCCATGCCATCCAATCAAGTTGCAAAAGTGGTGTGCCTAGTCCTCCGGCTCAAATATTTTTTAACAACAACCTTTGTTTTCAGGTAATTTAACCATCACATATATTCTTTTGTTGTTCATTCTTAAGACAGAGTGGTAGAATTTTATGTATGAGGAATGGTCAACCTAGTCTTGAAAGGTCAACCCAGGCAGCCCTAACTTTGCAAAGTCTTGTGTTAACAACTTAATTCCTCTTACCCTTTCAATCTAATTCTCTAAATTCTTCAGCTAAATTTGAGCGTGTTCCCAATAAATCCCCAATCTAGCACGAAAAACTTTCCAACATTTAACCCGATCCCTTTTTATTTCCCTTCCCCGTATATCAATCAACAAGCACCTTTGTAATTGTCTATGCGGAGTAAGCTACTCCAGCACCAAGATAGTCATTCATTTAATTTGACATTCTTCCATTTCTTTTGTCTTTATGATAGTGGTTAATGTATACTTTGCGCTTAATGTATATTCAATATGGAGCATGGACAAATGAAGTGTAATCAACATCTTATGCATTATCCATAGACTTTGTAGTGGATAGTTCAGCACGACGCATTTGAAGTGCCGATGAAGATGAAGACATCAATTTATGTTGTTGGGAGTATGGTTTCCCTCTGTAAAATTTACTAAGCTCGAAGAGCCATTTGCTCTTCAATATGTGCATTATGTAACTTCAAGCATATTATACCTTAATATTTACTGTGAAACTATTTGTAGGTATCATGTGAAATACTAATTCAGTGTATAAGGGAAAACATGTAAGGAGTTTGTTTGAAGCTGATAGTTAATACTAACTTGAGGTTTTGATCATGTAGTCTACTTATTCAATGCGTTTTGAGTTGATGTATATGATCTCAACCTCTTTACTATTTGTGAAACGTAAGATTCCACCTCTTTTAAGCCTTATTGTTTCTCTTAGTTCAGTTCCCTGTCTTCACCCAATGAAACTATGTTTTCTGCTCTTCCATTTTCATATGTTGGCATTCACATATCAAGTGGAGCATAACAACTTGTATAAATATCTTTTAGTGACCTTTTCATGTAGCTTTGCTTACTATAGTCCACTTATCACTCATTCCATCGGGTGATGCTCACAAGAGTGAAGAAGTGGGATTGAGACTAGCGAAATGAATCGCACAGAATCAATCATCAGCTCCGGGGCTTGCACCTAGTAACCATAACTTCATGGGGGATCACCCACCAATCGAAAAATCTCTCTATCAACCGAAAAACAAACAAACACATATACAATAAATCAAATTAAAAATAACCCTTAATAAAATACTTTATCTTTTTATTATTATTATTTTCGTGACCATGGGAACCTCTCCAAACCACCCAGTGAGCGCTGTCACTGAACCACCTGGATACCAAACCCACGAGCCGGGGCCAGCCTAAATGTTGGACAGGATTAATCAACGGGAGTACAACCACCACCGCAGTCGCACGAGCTTTTTCTGGGGTGTAGTTTTCTGAAGGAGCTTACGCCCGCTGCACCTTCTCCGCAGGAATTGAAACTAGGCTTCCGTCGGGACAACCATCAAACCCCACCGCTCGCTCCTGCCCTCAACCCCAATCTTATCTTTTTATTATATATTTACACACAATTGATTTAACAAGATTAGAATCATCTTAACCATCAAACCTAAAGAGATCAAATTTTTTAATGTGAAAAGAAAAGTGCAAAAAATTGGATCTCTATTTAATAAATTCAAAATTAAAATCAATCTATATTAATTTTAATTTATTTTATTGTATAAAGCATAAATTTTTAATTTTTATTTATTTTTGGTTACGTAGTTAATAACAAACTTTACAAATCTCTCCATATTAAACTATATAGCACCTTGCTACATTAAATTCACACCGTCAAAAATTGGAAAAAAAATTGAGATTTGAGGGAGATAAAAAGACCAAAATTGGTGGAAAATATCTCCCAGCTAAGTTAGATGCATAAAATCTCATCCAACCCTCGAGAAGGATGACCAACCAGTCAAGTGGAACATACTGGAGACCGAGGTGGCCTGTAAATCTCTTCTATGACCTATTGGTCCGGTAACCGGGGAAAACCATCCTGGCGCCCAAAGAAGTACCAAATGATATTATGATATTGAACCAGAGCAAGAAAAAGCCGACGACGAAGATGGAAAAATAATTCAAATGCTTCGGGACCTACATGCGGCAATGAAGTATTCCGTTAGGCGTTTGACCTGGCAACCCATTTATCATATTTGAAAGTATGGGCCGAAATCCTTTTAAATTTGAATCGCTGTTCGTAGAATTTGTCATTGTTTCAGTTGAGTGTATCCAACACTATGGTTTCCCGCCGGAACGAGGGCAGGCGAATGAGGAAATTGGTGGAGACCCCAACTGGGCACAATTTACAGGGTCCCAAATTCAAGAAAGATGAAGTACAAAAGAATGCAGCATCAACTAGTGACCCAAAAGATTCAAGAAAGATGAAGTAGCCTATATAGGCGCTTAGTGCCAGTTGAATATATGGTAACAGGGTACACCATTTTCTTCATGTCACCAACATCTTTTACTGTTCTTGAGTACTGTTTGATATTGACATGAAGTTCAATATATAGAGTCCAATTCCATTGTGTACGCTACAGTACGATTTATCTCTTATATGCAATACAGGATCTTTTCATTTTGGTTTACTGTTCTAGTTGTTATCTTTGCGATAATGTTTTGTAGCTGTTATTTTGGTTCGATACCCAAGGTTGAAGAAATGAGGGTTTCCATAGACGTCGATGCAGAGAATGTTCCGTTACAGAGGTTGATGCAGAAGAGTGAGAAAACTAGGGTTTCTGTGTATGTCAATATGCTTGAAAGCGAGAGTATGATTGGCAGAGAAATAAAGCCTTCAGAGGCTAAGGTTATGTAGAATAATAAAGGCGGGGTCGATATGCCTATCTTGCTCATGGAACGCTTCAGTAGCCTCCCACTTTTTCATTTGCTCATGCACCTGCTTTATCTTTATCTGCCCATCATAATAAATTGCCCTACCAGCAGCAGCAGCAGGATGAAGTTCAGGTTTCTTGGGCCAAACAGATGCAGGGAATCGATCAAGCTGTCGATTTCAGAAATCACAGCCTCCCCCTGGCGAGAATCAAGAAGATAATGAAGTCAGATGAGAATGTCAGGATGATATCTGCAGAGGCTCCGATAGTTTTTGCTAAGGCGTGCGAGATGTTCATCAATGAGCTTACTCTCAGGGCCTGGAGTCACACTGAAGAAACCAAGAAACGGACCGTGCAGAAAAACGATATAGCTGCGGCAATAACTAGAAGTGATATATTCGATTTTCTGATCGATATTTTGCCGAGGGACGAATTGAAGGAGGATCGGGTTATTAATCTTGGGACCCCCCACATCTTCTCTCTCTGTTGGAAGCAGCAGTTCTAACGCCGGTAGTGCTAATTCTTTCCCTTATTATTATTTACCCAACAAACACTCTGCGCCTCATGGAATGATTGTTAGGAAACCCATGAATCCTGCTATTTATATTCAGTGGCCACGGTGTCCTGTGGCCTATATGCAGAATAAGTTGCAACCGGGAAACATGCACACAGATCAATCAAGGTCACACAATTCTGGTTAGAGCGTGGCCCGATCATGAGTTGGTTCAGCGCTGCCTGTTTGCTCTTGTAAGTTGCTTGCCCTGCAGTGGATCATCTGCCTCTTGATCTTTCTCCTCTCTTTTTGTTTCCAAGATTACTATGAAAATTTGTATTTTATGTAGTGCTGGATTCTTCTTTTGCAAGAACTTTTGAACTTTTATATTTGTTTTAGGTTTTCCGTACTGTTTCTGTAAATGATAGTATTGCTATGACATATGAAATATTTGATTGCTTTCACTGTCTATTTATTTCTGGTATTGTTAATTTTATCTAAAGATGGCATCCATATGGAACAGCTCATTCATTACATAAAGAATGGTTCTTGGACAATGTGCTTAGTTTTGTTTTTACTTTCTGTGTAGTGTTTTCCCTTTTTTTATACTCAAACATGCAAATGCAGTCTCGATTTAGGTAGAGATTGTTATTAAAACTATAAAATGTGACCTGAGCTTGGGAACAAAGGCATCTGATATAATGGTCAGAACAGAATACATTATACAATCTCACATTGTTGGTCAAGGCAGAGGCATGCTCATTGCCCCTTCCTTTATAAGCAAGGGGGGTAAGCATGTCTGCTTTGGATCCAACTTCAAGAGATTCAATATCTTTTATAAAAATTCTTAGCCTAGCTGCAAAGTGATTGTCCCTCAGATTTGAACCCAAAAACTTTACTCAGGTGAAGCGTTGTAGCTCCTCTATTAATGTTCAGAACATATTGCATCATACAATCTTACATTGTTGGCCAAAGTAAGGGCATGCACATTGCCCCGCCCTATATGGGAAAAGATGAGTGAGCATTATATGCTTTGGCCCCAATTTAATGAGAATTGATATCTTTTATATAAATTCCTATTCTAGCTGCAAGCAGGAAACCTAAATCAGATTTGACCCAACAACTTTTCTCAGGTGAAGCAGTGTAGTTTCTCCATTAAAAATAGCTTGTCAGTGCCCCTTCCATAAGAAGGAATTACTTGTGTTATCATTTACTTGTCTCCAAAGATAACCCCTTTGCAATGGAGGGGAAAATGAACAAAATAAGATATTCTGCAGCTATTCAGTCCCAGAAAGTCTTGGGCTACCTTGCAGCCCCACAGAGGATGCATGACTAGTCTTGGGCTACCTTGCAGCCCCACAGAGGATGCATGACTGTATGCCATGAAAAAATACACAGATGACATCTGTGAAGCCTGTCCCTAACTGTTAGACTATCATTAAAAACAAATCCTCCAAGAAATTTGGTATTGATGGATGTACAAGGTTTCCAAATACCCTGAAATCTTTGGATCGGCATGGCTTCATAACCCTGAACTGTCCAGCTTCTATTGAGTCTATCTGTAAGAGATAAACTTGGGCGAGTACTGCAATAAAGCTATTTTGTGCTGCAGTTGAAGAAGGATTTTCATAGTACCAGTGGGAAAATCAAAACACTCTCCTGGTTCCTTCACATCTTTTGACTAGGACAGGATGTCTACTCTCTACTTTTTTTTACTTATGATGCGGATGTTGAGAGAGGGCCTTGCACCTCTTAGGGTTTGGCTAGCTATTGTTCTTTTCTATCAATAATTGTCATTTATAGCTCTTGTACTTTGATATCATTTTAGCTGTGTGTGTTCTAGATGCCCCCACTGCTTTGTGGGCATTGCTTATAATCTCTAGTCCTACTTTGCCATATTTGGACATTAATAAAGTTATCATATTCCTAATTGATAACTGCATTTGGATTTGGAATAACTTTACTTTTTAATTTGTTTTTTCTGTTTTTTAAGCTTATAATAGCATGGTAATCATTCATGGTTACCAGGGGAATATGTATAAATTCATTTATACTGATTGTGTATGTGCTTGTCATGAATTTTTCGTAAGTATGTCTTGCATTCCAATTCTCCAGACAAAAAAAATTATATATATTTTGATTGTGTCATGAAACTATGTTAAGCAGTTTTATTTTTGGACTTGAAAATTCTGAGGTGTACAATTGTCAATGTGTGTTTTATCAGTTGTTGGCAGGGACTCTACAATTGAACCTCCTTCAGTAGATGAAAAGAAAGAAAGTACAAGGCATGTTAAAGTGAATTATCTAGCTAAGGGTTCTAGTTTGCTTGAGAGAACTGATAAAAAGAAGAGAAGTACTTGTTCAAAAGGCAAGAGGGAATTCATGAACATTGCTCCGCCACAAGTAGTGATACTCTCATGAATTATCTGGTGCAGGCAAATGGTCCTCAAAGATTAGAAGCTGATATAAAAATGCCAGAAGGAGGATGTTTGACAGATGATGACATCAATAAGTATGTATTTGAAAAAAGAATTCACACTGGAGAAGCTAAGCTTGTTGAAACAAAAGAAGATATGAACCAGCTAAAGAAGAGCCCACAAAGAGGGAGAGGTTGTATTGGAGAGGCTCAAGCAAGAAAAAAGGAAGTTGAAAGAAGGCTTCTCACATGGGACTTTTGGACAGGCAGAATGATTTGGACAAGTCTGTGCTTGCAAGGAAACCGGGTGAAATAGAAGAACTGCATGACATTCATACGTCTGAAGCTGAGACGCCCAATGAAATTGGTTTAAAATCAGGTAGGATCCGGAAGTCAAACAATTTATCTTCCACAAAATGTTTGGTTGGAAGTTTTGTGTCAGGAGCTGAAGATGGGAAGATTTCAACCAAAGCTTCTCAGAAGAAGTATGGGAAAAAAGTGGCCATGAGTCCAAACAGTTCTACTGACAATGCTATTTGTGGTAAGACTCTTGAAGTTCAAGGGGAAGTAATTATTGCTGATAAATCATGTGAAGAAAAGCAACAAATGGGTCTAGTGGCAATGGTTGTTGATGAAATAGGTCTTCCAGCGAATTTCTTACAAGCAGAAGGCAGTGAAACTATTGATACATTAGATGAATTACACAGAATGCATAAAAATTTTGTGTGTGCTGAAAAGGAATCATTCTCAGCAAATGGCGTGCAACAGGGGAATGGAGCAGCACTTGCAGCTAAAACGACTGAAAAGTCTGATTTTGGTGCTTTGGTCAGGGTATGCACTTCAATACCTAGAGACTCTTCTTTGAATGTGCATCCTTCAGCCTCTAAACCTTTGTCTTCGACTGTTACAGAGTGTCATGAAACTGAAAAGAATGTGGGATGTGCATTGGAAAATGGTGGTAAAGACCTTCATGAAAGTGTTTCTCTCTCCAACGACTCCAGTAAAACCCAAGTATTGAATTCAGTTGAAATGGATGAACTAGGAATATTTAGATCTCATAAGCCAGATGATCAAATACCCGGGGGATTGGAGAATAGCCCTTGTGAAGCTTTCCTGGATATATAAGGGAAGGTTGATGACTGTCAATTGGATACTGAAACCAAGAAGACTGCTAAGGAGTTGCTAGTATCCTCATCCGATTTTGGTGAAACTGATGTTCTACAGTTCTACCAAGTTCAGAGATGAGGGCTAGTTTAGATCATGCAGTTATTAAGAAAACAAAAGGATTAAAGAGACTTGTGAAATTTGCAAAATCTTCAAGTTTGAAAGATACCCCTGGTAGTAGGAGTTACCCAAGAGAAAAAAATCATAAGAATATGACAAGATTGTCTGATGAAAAAGAGCCAACTGAGAACAGGCATAAGGTTTCTAAGATTGCAGAAAGTGTTGCTGAAGATCCTAAGCATGCAAGAACGGGTACAGCTGTGGTCAATTCTGCTTCTCATAATCACAGAAGGGCTGCATTGGCAGAAGATGATAAAGGATGCTCCCCCATGTTGTCTGATCAATCAAAAGGTGATGAGTCCCTATGCAGAGAAGTGCATTCTGAAAATTCTGTATCTCTTCTTTGTCCAGTTATGAATGATTTTCTATCCCTTGCATTGGATCCTTTTTATGGGATTGAAAGGGACTGTCCTTTAAAGGTATCTCATTTCTTTCTAAAGTTCAGATCTTTGGTTTATTGGAAAAGTCTGACTTCATTGTCATTTTTGGAGGTATCCAAAAATTTTCAATCATTACATGAGGTCAGTGATGATCAGGAGACTAAAAACAGAAATGTTAGAAGGGAGTCTGAGCTCTTGTTATCATTGTCAGAATCAAAGGATCCTAATGTCAAGGATGCCTTGGCTGATGAAAATGGCAATTCAGAATATCATTACCAAAATAGACAGGGCAATAGATAATAAATTTAAATATTCATTGCTATACAAAGAAAAGCATATCAAGGGTCAAGCCAGAACGGGAGCGATTTGCCCTTGCATTTTCAAGCAGGTTGTTTTGCAAGAATATAATTTCTCCTTCTAATTCATCTTTTGGTGCCATACTCAAAACCTTTGTATCCCTTACCTCAGAGAGCTGCTTCCATTGAGAATCTTTTGAGATCATTTCAATATTGGGCGAGATAAAAGAAGCATCCGTTTTTTCCTTGGTATATAGCATTCCATGAAAGCAATTTTCATTGGTTACTTCATCTCCTTCTGGATGATCTGCTCCCAAAAACACGAATCCAAGAAAGCAAAATCTCAGTAAGCAGCATTTCAAAGATGATATTGTTAAAAGAAAAATGAAATGGCAGAAGAAAGAAATGCAGACTCTACCACTATAGTAGGTTCTTCAGTCTCCTTTTGAAAGGACCAAACCCCTCTTTTGGATTTGCAGAATCTTCCGTTGTATGTAGGGATGCACATAGTACTTGGGTGCCTCCTTGCCACATCTGTATTCTGGTGATAGAAGTTTCAATGTCTTTGAAGCAATCTCTTTCCAAACATCAGTGGGTCAAAATACCAAAGGATTACATTTCACATTAAAATATAGAACAACACTAATTGAGGATGATACAAAACTCTACAGTAAGACAATTTATAATTTAAGCATGAGCACGTGCTTACTTCCTACTAGACTCTTCTGGTATCCTATTGTTACAATTTTTTGCTTGATCTCCTACCAAACTTGAACCAACAATATCTCTTTCCATTAACACGTCCAGAGCTTCCTTAATTGAGCATCCCTTCAAAGAAGCATTGCTACAATCTACTTTAGTATTCTCGAACTGTGCAAGCTCTATACAATCAGACACCTTCATATCGTGTATTTTGAAGGAAGCATGCTTTGAATTACTATGCTTTTCAACAACAGTCAATTCCGGCTGGAACATCTGACACACATAAGAAGCTTCACTAAACATACCTACTATATTCATAAATCTAGATTGTGCATATGATCAGTTAATGACTACAGTTCCTTTAAACTGTTCAAAATCCCGGTTGACCTGTTACTTAGAGTGGAAGCATTTTATTAATTTTACCAAGATCGATATTATTGTTTCCCAGTAAAACATAGCTTCAGTTTCAGTAGGAAATCGTGCTAAATTATGCTTTGATTCTCTTGCTAAAGGAAGTTCTCGTTGTTGCAGTTCCTGGTTATCATCCAGATACATGGTATTTGTCAATAGGCTATTGCATGCAAAATGTAGATAGAATTGCAGGCATTGAAATTAACAGAACCCCTAGTAAAGGACTCATCAAGGAAGTTTGTGACTTTATCAGTTCAATAATGACCCATAGATGCAACAAACAGGGACAATAGAACACATATGATGGAAAGTAACTGACATATATGAAATGAAATATTGCAGACAAGATTCAGTAAGATATAAGCAATGGTTGAATGAGATTGATTGCTATGCGAGTGAGAATGTCAACAAGTTGCTTGTTGGAAACAAATGTGATTTCACTGCTAATAAAGCTGTTGATTATGATATAGCCAAGGTAATGTTAAACGCTGAGTAGCTGTTGATTGTTGGTATCCTTGGTATACTCCATTATTTATTTAAACTTATGGCTTTATAATGATATTTTTCTTCTGTTGGCAGGTTGTTTATGATGTTACTGATCAGGAGAGTTTTAATAATGTGAAACACTGGTTGAATGAGATTGATCGCTATGTGAGTGAGAATGTCAACAAGTTGCTTGTTGGAAACAAATGCGATTTGACTACTAATAAAGCTGTCGATTATGATACAACCAAGGTAATGTTAAATGCTGAGTAGCTTTGGCATCATGTGCACTGCTATGTGTTTCACTATATGCATCATCGTCTTTGACTTGATGAGGATTTAAATATGAGTGTGCCTTGAAGTTGTTGGTGCTCTGTTTCTTGTTAATTGCAACACTATGGCAGTTTGTGGTCTTAAGTTTGTTGACTTGGCTTGTAGATTCTTTTTTTTATTAATCTCAAGGGTTAGTTTTTTTTGTCACTTTTCAGTCTACATTTTTCTTGACATGCTTTGTGTATTTTGTTCTTCAAGGCATTTGCTGATGAGATTGGCATTCCATTTTTGGAGACAAGTGTGAAGAATGCAACAAATCTGGAGCAGGCTTTCATGACCATGGCTGCTGAGATAAAGAACATGTGCACTTTTTTGTTATGATGTTTTCCAACCTTTAACAAGCGCCTATATTATACAATTGTGATGTTAGATGTTTGTTTGACTCCCTAATTTTAATTGTGTGTAATGGTGTAAACCTATGTTGGCAAATCCTAATGAATCTAATTGAGATTCTACTTTTTCTATGATCCTGTTGTTTTATGATAAAGTTAAGTAGTGATACAGAATTCAAATTACATGTTGCGACTATTGGTAATCTTGTTGGTTTGAGACACGTTCCTATTGTCTATTTTATTGGGCATAGTTGATATAACATTGGGAAAATACTAGTTTTTTCAGGTTGTGATAGAGTGTTGTAAGTATATACCTTGTCCATTCATTGCTTTGAAATCAACATTGTAGATGAACTTGCAAATTTTTATGGCCAAGTGAATTGTATATAGAATTTTGTATTTTGCAAGCATATAAATATTCATGCCTATCATGTATTTATTTGAAAATTTTGTTGCATATATATCGAACCTTCATCTATATTCTATTATTGTTTGCTTGTTTACTTGTGTGGGCATTAACGCATGACTTGTACCTGTTCTAGTGACTCAAATATTTTAACATCAAATTTGATAAACCTCATTGATTGCATTTGAAAAGGGGCATTAAAGAACTACATCCCACACTCTACTTGTTATTCCTAAACAATTTCTTGTATGTCTTGTCTCCATAGAGCAACAATGCCAATGATTATGCCATTTTCAGTTCCTGAACCTGGACATTTTAATTTCTGGGTTGCATGCATTCACATCACTAATCCTTCTTCATAACAATTTTGGTCAGGCTCCAGGCTTCCAGGCTATAAAATCTTGCAAGCATCTTGAGCATATCTATCAATATGCCCAAGATATTCATGCCCAAGTGAATTGTATCAAGAAGTTTGCATGTTGCAAGCATATAAAATTATAAATACTCATGCCCATCATTTATTTATTTGAAAATTTTGTTGCATATGGATTGATCCTTCAACCAAATTCTATTATTGTTTGCCTCTTTACTTGTGGCGGCATTACCATATGACTTGTCTCTGTTCGAGTGACTCAGATATTGTTCCTATGCAAAATTTGTTTGAATATCATCATTGTCAAGCAATAACAACTTCTTAAAGGGTGCTAGCTCAATGGTAGAGCACTTGCCTAATTATAGGTAGGAGATTGGTGGTTTGATTCCTCCGTACCCTATCATAAATTAGTGACTAAGAAAACGATTAAATTCGCATATATACAACTATTAGTAGCTAATTTCTAGTATCTTATAGTGCGACTAACGTTTAGTCGTATTTAGCTTAGTAATTAATATGTTATCATCTAGTAGTTTATTTAGTCGTATATTTGGTCATTAATTGTGACAATCAATGGCTAAATCAATGACTAAATCAGTGAGTATCAATGACTAAATCAATGACTTAATCAATGACTATCAATGACTAAATCAATGACTAATAAGTCAACCAATTAATGACTAGTGAAATACAAGTAGAGATAAGATAGTGGAAATTGGATACTGTTAGTCATCGACTCAAAAATAGTCATTTATAATCGAATTTTAGTTCTTAATTTCTCATTTTGTACTAGTGCATTGCTTTCATTGTTTCTTTGATCTGATGCATTGGTATCCCTTAATTGAAGGAAAATCATGTGTCTGTGCTCAGAACACATGGTAAATTTATTTCAAAATTGAAACTTTGAGCACTTTGTGTGCTTGGAAATTATGAATAAAACCTTTGAATACATTACCGAAACTTTGCATTAGGGGAGAATATTATTCAACAAGCATCTTGACTATGACAGAGGAAATTATAAACATTCATGCCCATAAATGCCGAAGGAATATTCAGGAGATAAGGAGACCAAATGTGCTCATTGACCAAACTCATGCAATCATGTTTTGTAAGTTTGTCTTGTTGCTTGGAACTTATTGTTGAAGATATGCCACTAGATGCTGTAAAATAAGTTATGTAAGAATAAGAGGCAAAGACTGTTGGCCTCGTTTTGGTGTAATTTTTAACTAAATTACCTATGCTACCTTGTGTGGTATTGTACTTTGGCATTATTCAACTACACTGCAACAATTTCTAACATAATCATTTAACACTATAGGATGTGACTGATTTTCTAACTCCCATACATTGCTTTTTCGGCGATCTTGTGTTGTAATTGCGACGAAAGCAAATGCCATTTTTCATAGGTATTTTTTGTTGTTATTTCAACATCGACGAAATACTGTCGAAATCCTGACTAATCAAGACATGCCACATGGCCTGTTTCGGGTTCTTATTGTTTCTTATTATTTCAAATGTGCATTGATGTTGCAATGCTCGATTGTCAATGTTGCAACGAATCGTACTGAAGCGACCGACGCAAAATTTTCGATCGAGTGATAGTTACATCTAACCCACAAGAACTTCCCACAGGGCATCATGTCAGTGTTGCAACGAAGTAACGTCGAGTTTGCAGTGGACGAACGTTGATATTTCAATGAAATGACCTCAACGGACTGACGAAAACTTATAGTTTTGTGACAACAATGTTGTACTAACTATAACACTTAGTGACGAAGATGCGTCGATAAGCCATACTGTTATGACAACAATGATGAACTAGCAACTGAAATTTGTAACCTTAACGACGAAAAATCATCGATATATCAACGATATCTGAATAATTAAAAAAAGAAAAACAGAGCCCAACATAGCTAGATTTCCTGTTAATAAGTGCCCAACAGAGCTGGAGGACTCAAGGGAGTGAACTAAGTCTAATTTTTGCAAGATCTAGAATACATATAATCCTAAATTTTTTTTTCAAATATGGTCAAGGTGTTGTGACCATTTCTTTGAATGACCCTTGAGGTCATCCAAATAAGGTAAGATGATATCGATCATGTCACACCCTAATGCATCTAATCACTCTCAAAGTAAATTCCCTTATATACCAATCAAACAATAATGATTCCTTAGCCAAATATACCCAAGGGGATTATTGGGATTTGAACTTGAGTCCCTTGAGTGAGAACTAAATATCCTAACCAAATTCATACTCCTTTTATTCATATGCATCAGATGCAATGAGCATCTACAACATCACAACAAAAGGATTTCAAGTGGATCTTTATTTCACACAGATCTATAACATATAGACATAGCAACACCAACCCTGTTTATAGTCAAAATAGTAACAATAATGATGACTATAGCCCTCATAACCCTTTTTACCTAGTTTGATGTATTAATCACATTCCATTTCATTAATTGTTGGTAACAAAATTACTCCAAGTATTCTACATTGATCCCCATACACTTCCATTGCTCTCCTCTAGATGTTCATCTTCCATAACCTATATCCAAAAGATGAAGGTCGAGCCAACAATTCTTAACCATAACCATTGGCTCACTCTTGATTCAACCCTTCTACTCTATTTTCCATTCAAATGAAGGGGACAACACAGGTACTATTTGGAAATCCAATTGGAATAAAGACTAGAACTACTCCAACTATTATGACCAATATTCATGGTACTCTAAGAAAGAAAATCAATAAAAGAAATATTTGAGCAACAATCAATAGTGAAAATCAGAATGCAATAGATAAAGGAGAATATTGCAATTTTGTGAGCACACAAGAAAATATTATCATGCCCATAATTATTAAATGAAGTCAATATGATTTGCTCGAGCTTACAATATTGTGATATATAATAGGAAATTCATGAATTATGTTGCTTGAATTACTATGTCATACTGTAGAGTGGAATTCCTAGCCAATCCCTCATTAGTAGTTATTAAAATTTCATAAAAATAGGGTGGGAAACTCTATACCATCTTGATATATTAATGTTTGACTCATATGATCCCCAAAAATTATCGTACTATACTACAACTATAAGACAAGGTAGATGCACCTTGTCATTCAAAACTAGAGAAGATCTAGCCACTACCATTATATATAAGGGCATGAAAATGATGAGATAAGAACACTAGGTAATCTTGAACCTTGAATTCAACACTATAACAGCTTCACCTATAAGACAATCATGATACCGTTGACCCTTACATGAGGAACATAGAACTCAACTAGATGAAAGAACAAAATTCTAAAGGATTGTGCATAGTGGTTGGAAACATTCCACATAGTTGTCGTGGGTGACAATATATACAAATGGGAAAGGATGATAATAAATGACACATGTTGGAAGTAAAACTCAACATCAGTAGTAGACATGTACAAGAGTAATATCAATGTGCCAACCTTGTGAAGTAGTCTACTTAATAACCCGATTCAAAATGATGAATTTCAGATATAACAGACTGAAACATTTGAAATCTCTTGAGGGCACATGCATAGAGAAATTGGCACATGACATACTCCTATACTTGGTGATGGAATTATGGCACATCAATCCAAATAGTGGGTAACTAGAGATGTCTAATCATCCCATAATAACTTATACCAACACAACTATCAACCTACAGTGATACCCATAAATATTTCTACTTAGTCGAACATATTAGACTCTAATTAGGCTTACTAAAGGTTTAAAATCCATGCTAGCTTACAAATATTAAATTGAAAACAACAACAATTCTTGACCATGACAATCCCCAACCTTCATCATGAATGGACTAACATTCGACCAACTAGACATGTGATATTTTTCAAAGCATAAGATGCGAGAGTTCCTACCCCAACTACAAGCCCTTTGTGTAACTAGAGAAAACAATGGAAATATTGGAAACTTTACTAAAAAAATGTTGTCGTTATTGACATATCAATTTTGATGCAACCAAACTAACTCAACTAACTAAGGATGCAAAAGAGATCAAACTTAAAACCCCAAAACCTAAACCACCCCACTCCTTATGATTTTATGTTGTTGCATTCATTGCAACCTTTTATCCTACATCTATGGTTGATAGTGAAAAAAATTGTTGCTTCTTACCTTACCACACAATTGATCCTAACCCAAGTCTAAATGTATAACCATAAGTCAGTTTGTAGTCATCAATATCACCATCTCAATTTGATTCAATATGCTCGATCAATTGTAAAGATTGGTTGGCATAATCTCAATTACCAATTGAGATGTTCCCTTCACATAATGAACAACCCTCTTTATTGCTTTCAGATTGCTTTCCCTATGGTCTTGCATGAAGTTAGAAACCATACTAATAGTGAAAAAACTATAGATTGAATATGAATTAAATCAATCAAACTCCCAACAAGTTGCTTGTATAAAGTAACATTAAATTTTGGAGAATGACACTCCTTATTCATTTTAACACTTGACAAAAATGGTGTTTGACAAGCTTTAGAATTAGCCATAATAAATCATTTTAACAATTCAAGTGCATATTTGGGTTGATAAATGAAGATACCATCATTGATATATAACACTTGGATGCCTAAAATGAAATGGAAAAGACCTAGGTTGGTCATTTCAAATGTATCTTTCAACTTCTACTTCATATCAAAGATAGAACCCTTAAAGGTGTTCTTGATTTTAATTTTTGACCTTGAAGTGTTATGAAATGAAACTTATGACATAATTTTTTTAAGAAACCCTACAAATTTTATCATTTGATGGAACTACTAAGGTCAATAAGCATGTAATGAAGTAGATAAAAAAAGGTAAATAATTATGTACAATTTTGTATGATGTCTTGGTTCAATGGTTAAGTGGTGGTGATTGTCTCTCATGTGCAAGCATATTGTTTGAAGTGGATCAAGCTAGGTGCAAGTCTTGAGCATTTTTGGTGGAATAGAGAGCCCTCACCTTTTTCATCTCAACTAAAGGTATCTTCATTTAGAGTTGTAAGTCAACCACATTACATTGTAATAGTGTTTGATTTTGGAAGGACACAAGCATGTTTGTTTCATTATGATAGGAGGAAGCATCTTGTAATATAAGTATATATACATTTTATATTCCTCGATCACTGAGGAAGAGTAGTATGAGGGTAGTGATAGTCAAGGGATTATAGTGAATCAATTGATAGGGACGAAGATATGTCTTCTCTGAATAAATAAATAAATAAACTATTGAATAAATAACTGAATAAATAAACTACCATACCTTCTTTTGGTGATGATTTAATATGCATCCACCATGAGTTGCATTTCCATCGCTAAGACCTGTAGAAATCATCAAAGATTAAAATTTTATATGACTAAATAATAATTAAGCAAATAAACAAGCATTTAAACATGTACAAGACTATATAAGAATACAGTGGAATACCTTAAGGAGCTCCTCTTTGTTTTGAGAATAAGTTATTTTATGCTAAACAAGGCTAACCATGTGAAGGTGGAAGCTCATATGGCCCCTCCCCCCTCACATCGCTCTCAATTCCCCATACCTAATCTATCTAGTGTGACATTGTACAGTGTGATGAAAGATGTGTGATCTTGAAAGATGTGAGATTTTGTGAGATTCTCACATAGATCTAGAGACAAAGATAAAATTCACATTAAGTCTAACAGAGATCAAAAGAATTGAGCAGGAAAAAATAGAGCAGAAATAACTGTGTTACAACACAAGAGAATGAAGAACAATTGGAAAAACTTCCATTACCTTATTATTTAGTAAATGTGTAGATAAATAATACATCTCCAAAGGAGAAATTCGTGAGCCTTAGAGGCATAATGAATCCAGACATGTGGCAGGCTTAGATAGGAAAGATTCCCATCACTAGACTAGAGAACTAGTTGTAACTCCTGATGGTAGTGTCAGTTGGTCAGTTAATTACTCTAACTGAGTCTAACTGATAGAAGGTAGGCCTGAGTGCGCATTATGGATTTAAATAAGTCTAACTAATAGTGGAAGGGAGCATTAGTGATTTGTTGTGGTCATCGGGGCTCAATAAGTACTCAGACTCATGAAATCAAGGACTGGTGGTCAGTTAACTAGTGGTGATTGAAGACAAGCGCCTTAAATAAAGGTATCTGACTTAAATTCTCCTAAAATCATGCATGAGGGCACCTTTGGACTTCAGTGATGTAACCAAGGTGCTAAGAGAGGATAAGAGGGCCAATGATGGCCAAGGTTAATCTCTAGGGGGCAAAAATAAGGATTAGGTGCTAGGAGACTCACCTACCACTGCATGGAATGCATGCATTGCATGCAAATCATGCAAAAACAAGACGAGATGGTTAGAATATTCCAACAGCCCATACCCAATCTATCTAGTGTGACATTGTATAGTGTGATGAAAGATGTGTGATTGTGTAACCATATATCCATTAACATTGAGATATCTAGATAAACAATGAGGTGAACCGTAAGATCATTGATTAGACCATGTACTTTAATTTCTCTAAAATCCACTGCGCATGAAAATAATTGAATATAGTGTGTGTAAAATAAATGTTTTTTTGTACATACAAAACATATATATAATTAACATTTTGCGTAAGAAGGCAAGTGGCGCATAACAAGAATTGTTCAAACAAAAACTTTATATTAATAAAGATAGCCATAAAAAATACGAGTCTTAAATGTATACAATCACTTATATCTCAGTTTTGATCTTTTGTTGACCAAAAAACTCATGATCGGGGCATCATTGTTTACATCTGACAATGTATTTGATGTGTCCTCTCCTTGTGTTGATTCAATTTGCATGCTCTCACGTACCGTACGTCTGGTACATTGATGATAATTCTATGGAGGTCGCTACAAAGGGGCATCAACTGCAATAATGAAATCTGTAATATAGATATGCTTAGTTATTATTGATATAAGTATTTCATTATTTCCAATATCATTACAATGTTGTTAACTTGTTGGAATAGTTGAGACAACTGGACTATTCATTGGTTGTGGCATTTGTTCCTCTTCTAGTTGAGCATCATCAGAAACATGCTCTTCCATTGAAAGAAGTAAATTTATAAGTGCACTTCAACAATTAAATATTTATAATCATATTAAATTCTACTATTTTTATAGCATACATACCTAAATGGCTAGGCTGCTGGCCACCATCATGAGGTAGATGCCCACTGTCATCTGGTACTTGTTCAGTACCACTACCCTCATTGCTTTTGTTGCTCTCATGCTTAAAACAAACAAACAAATTCATTTATTAGTGATATATAATCAATCATGAATAGATTTTACAAGTATATTTCAATGATGACCTTATTTATGTTGTTTACTTGTGTGTGCATCGATAGGGAAAGTGAGGTCTGCACCAAGCTTTTTCGATATTCCACTTCACCTTAAAAACCGTACTTGAAACTGAGCTCTAGGTCTTCTTTGGTGGCATCCAACTGGAATGTATTTCCCTACAATTAATAACATCATGAAATTTGCTTCTAATAAATCATTTATTTGTTCGCTACAATTAAATAAACTTGGCTACAATTAATCAATTGATTATGACAATTCGTGCTTTTAGTTTTTGATATCCACCCTAGCCCAGTTTATGATGGTTGTGTTTTTCCAATCTCTCCTTTGTCGCTTTAGAGGTGTCAAGGAGCCTATGAAAAGTTTGAAATATGTTAGATATAGAAATTTTTATTTAAAACTAAAAAAAATCAACATATTTCATTGAAAATATCATATGCATTGTACCTTGCTGAACCATGTGGAGTCTTTCCTTGTTTTCTTAGCGCCTTCTCCTTTGCATCATATATGAGAGCCTTCCACTCCTTATCTAGAACCATTAGAGGATTCTCATACTTAAGGTTATTTTTCAAATTAACCCTATACTGGTCCCTCACATATTTCAAATTCAAGCCAACTGCTAAGGTGACACCTCTTTTGTTGAAGGTATTACCAAACAAGTTGACCATATGGTCAATTTTATCATCTTTCAATTTTCTATTTTTGGCATTCCACCGTGTTCGAATGGTGGGCCCAAAAATATCCAAGGCCTTGTCATGCAAGTTCTTATAAAACACATTGTTTCCTGAAAAACGATATGATCATTAATTTAAAATAATATGAGATATGTGGTTTTCAATTAGATGATAGAAAACAATTAATTAATTAATTAATTAATACCTATGATCTTTGGTATCTTGATTGGACCACAGTCCTCATCCACCAAAAAGGTGATGGGCAACGTTCCCGTGCTGCTCACACGTGTTGCTCCAAGATAGTGATCGTCACAATCAACACTAGTTTCTTCTCCAACATATTGTGAAGTCCTAGCGTCTGAAGGGCCTTGCTCGGTCGTGTCATTGTATGCAAAAGTGGTTTCCTCATCAATTGATTTGGGGCCCACATTAGGATCATAGTCAAATAGCCTCACTGGTATGGTACTACGTCGATGTTGTGGCATTGGAGCATCGCTGCTACCAACACCAGTCTGTGCAGGCTATCCATATACGGGTGTACCCAAAAATGCCTACAAAAAGAAAAATTAACTTGATTAGATCATATAAAAAATACATAACTAAAAATCTTAAATGAATATATGTCATAACTGATAATATTTTGTAACGATGCAAATTACCCCATATTGTTGTATTTCTTCTTGCAACTCTGCAATTCTTGCTCTAATCTCCCCCATCACGGGTCTCGTTTTAATCAGAGTAATCAATTCTACGTTTGACCTTTTCAAATCCTTCCTCACAGTTTCTATTGGGTTTGTCGAATACAAAATATCCTCAACCTGCACATCATCCTCATTGGGTGTGCACTAAAAACATCAATTAATAAAATTAATAAAATTAATTTTAACATTAAAAAAATCAAATTAAAAAATAAGATGTACATATTACCAAAATATTTAGGTATTATAATCATATTTAGTTACTATTACTCTAACATTTACTTGCTACAACGCTGCGGGTGACTTCCCACGGTCACTCTGATCGGATTTGGGTGCAGGTGACTTCCCACAGTCACCCTGGCACAATACAAGAAGCAAGACATATTCAAATTGAATAGCATGAATTTAACCATTTCTAATAAATGTAATTAATGATGAATAATATTAGTGTTACTATTGCATTGACGCTTACCTGATGTAGCACTGCAGGTGACTTTCCCACTGTCACTCTGACCGGATCTGGGTGTAGGTGACTTCCAATGGTCACCCTACCACAATACAAGAAGCAAGACATAATCAAATTGAAAAGTACAAATTTAACCATGTCTGATAAATGTAATTAATGATGAATAACGTTAGTGTTACTATTACAATGACGTTTGTCTGATGCAACACTGCGGGAGACTTCCCACTATCACTCTGATTGGATCTGTGTGCGGGTGACTTCCCATAGTCACCCTACCACAAGCAAGACATAATCAAATTGAAAAGTATGAATTTAACCATGTCTAATTAATGATGAATAACGTTAGTGTTACTCATTATACTGACGTTTACCTGAGTAGATGCTATAGGTATCTTCTGAGGACCCCCTTGCCACAATATAATAAGCATGATATCAACTTGAAATATTGAGCTCATAAGCATATAAAAGGTCGAAAGTTAACAACTATTATATAATAAAAAAATATGGTTACTGCTACATTGATGTTTACCTGATCAGAGCTGCTTGCAGGTGGCTTTCGACCATGATCACCTTGCCACAATAAAATAATCATGATATCATCTTAAAATATTGAACTCATAAGCATCCGAAAGGTATAATGTTAACAACTATTTTATAATAAAAAATATGGATACTATTACATTGATGTTTACCTTATTAGAGTTGGCTGCAGGCGGCTTCTGGCCACGATCACCCTGCCACAATATAATAAGTATGATATCATATTCAAATATTGAGCTCATAAGCATAGAAAAGGTCAATGTTAACAACTATTATATAATAAAAAAATATACAACTATTAACAACTATTACATTGAACTTTACTTGATCAAAGCTGGATGCAGGTGGCTTCTAGCCATGATCACCCTGCCACAATATAATAAACATGTTCAAATATTGAGCTCATAAGTATAGAAAAGGTCAAATGTCCTAGATCAATATGACATGAATACTTTGCATGTTTTGAGTTCATTGAGGGACATAAAAGATATGTTGTTGAGTTAAAAAAAATTGGTTACTATTACATTGATGTTTACCTGATCATAGCTATCTGCAAGTGGCTTTTGGCCACGATCACCCCGCCACAATACAATAAGCAAGACATATTCAAATGTTTGCATATATTATAAAAACCATGAGATATAATTAAAATTAATTCAAAAGATAAATAATAAGAATCATTGATAAGAGGTTGAGTTAAATGGTATATAAGATAATTACCCCCACAATAACATCCCCGGCATCTATTCTATTCAAATTGTAATTGATCAATAGCTCTTCACCTACAACTATTGATTTTGTTGCACATATGAATACATTATTTCCTTCACACCCCTCAAATATGCAATTGGATTATTTATTTGTTGTCCCTGGTCGTGTACTATTTATAAACCCTGCAATATTTCCAGAGGCTTTTGGCCTTCCATCAATATACATAGTCGCTCCTTTGTTTTGATTGTTGTCCAATGGTTGTATATAATTTGCAGCAACTTCGTATCTCCACATACTTCACATATAGTAGACCAACAATATCCATTCATTGTATTTGTAGCATGGTCTAACATACTCCATCAATTCCGTTACAGTTCCATATTTGACCTTTATGCCATCCATGGAAAATAGCCCCAATTCATGTAAGGACGATGGAGCAATGTGATAAATCCTCCCATTGATGAAGAAATTTGTGTCCACTTGAGGTAGCTCCTTGGGTACCCATCATTGCACTAGATGTATATACCTCAAGGGAAACTCAAAGTCACCTATTCTCTCATCATTATAATCACATGACCCTCCTTCAACAAGAAAAATTTCCATGCATCTATGAAATCTTCTCCTTACTTTTTCAACTCTAGTTGATCTAGACCTGTTAGATCTAGTACTAGATGTCTCACTTTCAAAATATCCTAGTCTATCTTCCTCAATCGAGGAAGATAGATCTGACAAGTACCTATTTGGTGGTACCTACAGTCAATAGACAACTACCTACAGTCAATAATATAGCTCATTATGATGATGTAATAGGTCATATTAATGCTTTCTATTAAACTAATAAGAGGGCAATGTAATGTATGCGATGCTATATTTAGTAGAGTTTCTAGAAATTCATTGTTTCTTCTTAATATTCTTCAAGAAGCTTAGAAATTTTGCATATGTGATTTCCATGTGGAACAACATGGAAGAAATTTATATCCATGTGGTCATCCACATAGTTTAACATAAATGCATGCAAAACTATTTAATCATGAACTATTTTAACTCATAGAAGATATTACAACATGAAGAAAGTACTACATTTAAGAAAACTAATATTGAGTTTCATGATGAGGTGAATTCATTGAGTTGGACATTTACTATTAATATGTTAACAATAACCTTGAAACTTGCCTTAAAAGGCTGCATTTTGAATTCAAGGAAAAGGAAGACTTATCTTAATCTTTGTAAGAGGATAGATAGTTCTCACAATAAATTTTATCTTCTTTATATCCATCTCCTCCTATACTAGCGGATGGATACATGCAATCATCCCCTGACAATGGTGTGTAACATAGATTATTTTTGTTTAGATTATTTTTTGTCATCGATAACTCGTTACATGAATAAAAAAACAAAAGATGCATGACTAGTTAACAAGTTAATAAACAATTGTTTAATAAAAAAGGATTAAAAATGACATAAAGGAATTGATGAAAAAGAGATATGTGAGTTATTTTTCCTTCCTCAAATGCACAATGTCATCCTATAAACTTTCATTCACTTGTTTTGAATGGAATGATGCTCAATTCATTAAGTAAGATTTTTCATCAATTACCATTTTTTTAATAAATTGTCATCAATGAGTTAATAATCAATGCATCCATGGAACATAAGGCATAAACCAATTATATCGGGGAAAGCAATAATGAGGACTCAATTTTTCCTTCTGGGCACTATACAACGTTACCAGAGCCTTACAACTGCCATTAAAGAAAAAAATATTTTAATTAAAATTCCTATCAATTAAAAAAAACGTAACATCCATCAATCAGTTATTAAGCATGCCTGATAAACAATGGATTATAGGTAATTGAACATGGTGAACATGATTCCATGCTCAGATTCTACCCAACTTTTACATAGTGTTTTGTGTCATCTTCCGATATCTCTTTTTCCTACATCACTCAATAAAAATCAGTCAACTAATAAAAATGCAACTATAAATTATCATGAGCAACAATAAAGGATGGTGTTAAGCATGTAATGACATGTTTAAACCTAATCACTAGTGATCTTATAATATCTACAAGAAATATATTAGAGCTCAATTTCACATAGGGAGGAAAAACATTGCATGAGCAAGCTTGACAATGTCCATTAAGAAAAAAACACATTAGTTCATTTATTGCTTCGCTTTTGAGGTTATGTTTCAGATGTTATGTACTTTTTAACTTTATTAGGGCCTAATGGGACTTCCCTATGGAATCATGAATTCATAGATGCCTTTCTCTACTTCTGCCACTTCCCAACTCTTGTGCATTTGTCTACTTGTAATGGGGTTTGTAATGGGGTGTGATAGAGCCCCAATGGAAAAAAATGCATCATTGGCTTACTTTTTTTTCTTTCTCAACTACTTAGTTAGTAAATTTTTGGTCACCATGAATTTTTAAGTTCATGACAAAGCATAGAAAATACTCGAGGGCAAAAAACACATAACTCTCCATCTTTCTTCATTACCATAACCTCCCTACTATTGTGTCCCCCCAAATGCATTTTTTAACTCATGGAAGGGTTTGGAAAATCCTCAAATGGGAAAACACATCACTAGATTTTGTGTTCCACGTCATAAACTACCCAACTAATACATTTTTTCCACTGGTGCATCTTTATTTCATAACAGGCTCTAACAATGCCCCAAATGGAAAAACTCATCAATGGAAAACTTGTTTTGCTATTGCAACCTCTTAGATAGTGTTTTTTTCTCATTCTTTTTTCAACCGTCAATAACATCTGATTGAGCATCCATGAGAAAAAATGTATCACATGTCCTTGTGGTTTGCCACTGCAGTTCCCCAACTACTTTCTTTATCTTGATTTTTATGGTGTTGAAACATTCCTACTATCTCTGTCTCTCCAATGAGGTGTTCAACCTCTCTAGCAGCGCAACAGGGAACAAACGGCCAAGCTCAGCTCTCCAATGAGTCTTTCGGCCTCTCCAGCAGCGCATCAGGGGAAAAATGGGAAAGATCAACTCTCCAATGAGTCTTACGGCCTCTCCAGCAGCGCAGCAGGGGACAAACGGGAAAGCTCATGGGGCGCGCATGTTTTCAATTTTGATTTTGATTTGTTTTGTTTTATTTTTTCTTTTAAGTTTTGTTCATTTTTGTATTACTTTTATTTAAATTTAATTGCATTCTATTAAATGTGTTATTCAATTATTTATTTAGTTTTATTTATAAATATGTTATTTAATTATTTGATGAAATGTCCAAAAGATATCTTGATTTCACTAAAAAAAAATGAGGCATATGAATATTTAAAAAAATCCTCTATAGAATTTTTATTAGAAAGAACATATATTGTTTAGAATCAAGGCCAAAATACATTATAAGGAGGGACCTTGCCTATATACATTAGTGGTACTTGATTTTATATGATTTACAAATAAAAGTTAGGATCATCTTGAAAGACTATGACATTCAAAAGGATACCCCATGTTCCTCATATATTCCTTAATGGAGGGGTTCAGGGTAGGGCATGCCCTCTTTGTTAAGACCTTCTTTCAATGAAACCGTCCAAAATCAATCCTTATATTCTTTAGATTTGAAGACTTCATAATTAGGATATGTTATTATGGAGAGATGATAAAGTATCCCAAAATTGAGAATGGGTTCGTTGGTGGTCATTGAGAAAATCTAACACTACTTAAACAAAGTTTTGATATGTAAATTTAATGAACTATAAGCAAGTTCTATGATTCTTACTAACTAACTTACTACTAATTGGTATAAATTGTTGTAAAAATATCGGATCAACCTTGATCCTAAATGGGCCTTGACATGGATAGAATAGAACGATAATATCTATATTACTATATTATTGTATTACGAGAGGAAGCCAAGTTTAGTTATAACGAGCCTAGAAATTCACAACTTGAAATTTGATAGTATGCCAACCAAGCAACAAGGTCTACTAGGTTAACAAAGAGGCATGCTGACCTGGTAGATAAGGTAGCCTATGTACGATATTTAACTAGTTATACATACACTAACAATTGTTATAGATAAATTTTAGATCTAGATGTTGCTTCATTTTCATTTTTAATAATGCAAAAGAATACAATTAATCGTAGAAATATGACCATGGTTCTTAAATTTCAATTTAGTTAGCATGTCTATCTTTATAACCTCGATTTAGGTGCACCTTCCAAAACTCCATTTCTACTTATGTATCACTATCATTTTACATGAGAACAACAATATTGCTTGATAATTTTTAAAAATTGAATCTATATAGGTTGAGAAATCAATGATGAACATAAATAGAAAGTGTATAGAGGCCGACTTGATTGAATATCTACATGATCATATCATGGGTATAAACTGTGGTTGAGGTCGACTTGATTGAATATCTAATAGTAGGTTAGTGGTAAGTGGCTAGTGGTAGGGAGATAGTATTTATCCATTATTTTATTTCCTTCACTATTACATTTGAAAAAATCTAAGTTCATCATATTCTTGATTCTTTCTTTCCATTACTACATTGTTTAGTATTACTATGAAGTGCATGACCTTAGTAATGATGTCAAAACCATTGTACAAGTTCACAAAGTTTATTTTCAACACTTGAAAAGCGATGAATGCATTAATTTGGGGACAGATACTTCCAATGTGGCCATTATAATAGAAATACTTTGTTATTTTGTGTAGGGACCCCCATTTCGGGTCTCCCAAAAATACTTCCAAAATAGAACTAACATCGTATGAAGATTAAATCAAAATTGAAAATCAAATATAGAACCATAAATAAAATTGCATAAACTCAACTTTTACATAAAAATGGAACATTATACCTTTCGACGGTAGTTGAGCACTGCGTTGGAGAAGTCCTTGTACGTACGGTCGTCGATCTTCCTAGAGTTGCTTCTAGCCTTGCCGATTTTACCAAGAGACCCCTCGGTTGACCACCCTACTGTGACGGGGTTACTCTCCTTCACGCTGAACCCCCGAGCTAATGGGGTCATAACAACACACTAGCAAGCTTCCCGTTGGGATCTCCCAATCCCTAGTCAAGCTAAGCCCAACTCACAAGAACCATAAAATCAATTCTCGATTCCTGTGCCCATCCAACACTAGGGAGTAAGAGATCCCTTTTTCTCCTTCTCCTCCCTTCTTTTATAACAAAAGTCTGTGTGCCATGTGTCCTCACATACACATAAATTACTTAATTTAATATCTCATTACTATTTATTCTCAAGTTATAAGAGTTTGTGTGCCATGTGTCCTCACATGTACATAAATTATTTAATTTAATATCTCATTACTATTTATTCTCAAGTTACAAGAGTTTGTGTGCCATGTGTCCTCACATGCACATAAATTACTTAATTTAATATCTCATTACTATTTATTCTCAAGTTACAAGATTTTGTGTGCCATGTGTCCTCACATGCACATAAATTATTTAATTTAATACAAATTCCCATTTAGTTCACCTTTCTAGTTTTCCTCTTTCAAAATATGAAAATAAAGGTAATTTCTTTTATTAATACTTCATTTCAAATTTCATCTTTCGAAAATATATATATAAAGAAAATCATAGAAAGAATTTTAAAATAGTTCTTCATAAAATAATTCCAACCTAATCTAAATTCTTTTTCAAAATCATAAAATAAAACTAAGAGTCAAATAATTATTTTATTAATATTTCCTATTTTATTTCTATTTTTTTTTCCTCTTTTCAAAACAAAATGGATTAAAATATTTCTTAAATCTTATGTGAAGTTTTCATTTATACAATTGATTTATTTCTTCTTCTTGTTCTTGTCTAGGTACCTCTTCGGCGGGCCCTTCCGACAATTCATTTTCTTTCTTGTTGTTGTTGTCTAGGTACCTCTTCGGCGGGCCCTTCCGACAATTCATTTTCTTTCTTCTTGTTCTTGTCTAGGTACCTCTTCGGCGGGCCCTTCTGACAATTTTTTTTCTTTCTTCTTGTTTTTGTCTAGGTACCTTTTCGGCGGGTCCTTCTGACAATTTCTTTTCTTTCTTCTTGTTCTTGTCTAGGTACCTCTTCGGCGGGCCCTTCCAACAATTTCTTTTCTTATGGGGAGTACTTCGTAGTGATCAGGAATCTTTATCGCGACCTTCCAACTACGTTTTTTTGGAGACTAAGGGTTGCTTAGGGATAAGGTCCTCCTTATTGCGCGCCCCTCAACTCATCGTACGTGACCAAGTCGTTATGGCCTCTCCCGTATGACACACGCTTCCCCGGTTGAGCTGAAATGACTTCCTACCCGTGCGTGGATTGCTATTTCAGGGTCGACGGTCTGTCATTGTACCCCTGTGTGTTCTTTTCATTCTTACGACCCCTATAATTCCCTTGTGGGTTAGTCGGTAAATCGTCTTACCTGCCACTGCACACACACACACACTCAAGCTCACATTAGTAGCGTTGCACTATGAAATATTTCATCATCCATCATAATATATCAGTCAGTCAAGCATATATTTCATTCATCATTTTCTTTCAATCAACAAATCATATCTATCATTCATCATTCTATCTCAATCAGTCGAGCATATGTAACATTCAGTCATCCTATCTCAATCAGTCGAGCATATCTAACATTCAATCATTCTATCTCAATCGGTCGAGCACATCTAACATTTAGTCATTCTATCTCAATCAGTCGAGCATATCTAACATTCAGTCATTCTATCTCAATCAGTCAAGCATATCTGACATTCAGTCATTCTATCTCAATCAGTCGAGCATATCTGACATTTAGTCATTCTATCTTAAGCAGTCGAGCATATCTAACATTCAGTCATTCTATCTCAATCAGCAGAGCATATCTGATATTCAGTCATTCTATCTCAATCAGTCGAGCATATCTAACATTCAGTCATTCTATCTCAATCAGTCGAGCATATCTAACATTCAGTCATTCTATCTCAATCAGTCGAGCATATCTAACATTCAGTCATTCTATCTCAATCAATTGAGCATATCTAGCATTCAATCATTCTATCTCAATCAGTCGAGCATATCTAGCATTCAATCATTCTATCTCAATCAGTCGAGCATATCTAGCATTCAATCATTCTATCTCAATCAGTCGAGCATATCTAGTATCCAGTCATTCTATCTCATAATTTCTTAATCGAGCACATATCATCTAATCACTTTCGTTTCCTAGTTTCTCAGTCATTTTAGCATATATTTCATTTAATCATCTCTATTTCATAATTCCCAATTCAGCATATATCATCCAATAATATTCATTGTAAATTCCATGTTTCATGTTTTATTCAGCGGGTTCACTTCAAAACTAGTGTCTTCATTAGTCTAATCAGTTAAAGTACCGAGGCGGGCATTACATTTTTTTTATTTGAAACCAATAAAGAAATTAGCATATAGACATAAACAAATCAGTGAGACATGCATCAAGCAAATGGGATCATATAGTTATCACAAGAATTATTTATTTTCAATTTTCTAGAAATCCACCACAAAATTTACATGCATGATATGTTTGTCTTGTGGAATCTAACATGATATAGAGGCCATTCTAGAGTGAAGGGGAGGTTGTTCCAAGGTAAAAGGGAGGATATAGGGGGACATGGAGATAATTTTAGGGTGACAAGGTAAGCTCAACATTAAAATAAATAGGGAGTCATTGCCCCACTTTATATATAAACACGATTTTAAGTCAAAAAAATGTTCAAGAGAGAGAACCTTGGAAGGAGAGGCATTGTATTTAATCGAGCTCATATATCGGGTTCTGTCAAATTTAATTTTCAGTTAAAAACAAATTCCACTGAAATTTATTGTCGTTTTTCAGTTGAAAACTTTGATTTTGATTGAAAAATCCTTACCAACACACAATGTCGCAAAATCATTACCCATTTTCATAGATTCACCTTCTTTGAATTTCAAAGTCAAATTAAACATATTGCCTCTGTAAAAATAATAAAATTGACCAAGAATGCCCAATAGTAAGAATTATATAGTTTTTGAATATAAATATAAAGCACTATCATTCTCCACAGTTTCAATTTCATAGCCTTTGTGATAAATTCTAAATGGAACCATAATTATTTCGAGTTAAATTAAAATTGAGTTAAGTGCATTCAAATGAGATAATATCAAGACCTTTATAGGTATAAGGGAGTGTTGTGCAATTTATTTACCAATTCATTTAAGTTGAGCTCTTAATATGGCACTTAGTGGTCTACTTACGATAAGTCATGGAAAACATCTGAAGAAAGTAATCAAGATTAAAAAAACATGGAAGTGATATATAACTTGTAAAGCGAAATGAAATTTGAGTTAAGTGCATACAAATGTGATAATCTCTTAAGTTGAGTTAGCAATTCATTTAAGTTGAGCTTAACCCTTGTTAACTTGCACTCACATGTTGTATAAGGTGGTGACATGCAAGGCAATATAGGTATAAGGGAGTGTTGTGAATTTTTTTTTTAGCAATTCATTTAAGTTAAGCTGAACATGCAAGATCAAATTCCATCCACATGCCAACATATATATGAATACTAAAGGGAACTCAAACTTTGGTAATATTCATGGTCAAAGAACAATTGGAAAAACTAATTAAACAAAAATGAAATACTTAAATGCCCAATTTATTAAATCTACTGAAACTAAAGCAATCAATTATTAAAAAATATAACCTAAACTAAAATCTATCATGTGCGGACATTAGACACCCTTGAGTCCTGAAACCCTCCCATATTGTTAAGGCATGTTTCTACTCTAACCATGTCAAATTTGGATGCATACATGCACAATTTGAAGAAATTTCAATGTTTCCCCATTCACTGCCAACTGTGCAAGGTCGATGGATGTTGTTAAGCCCTTCACACAATGTAATCCCTAAGAAATTAACCATTAAACCAACTACATGTTGGACAATATAAAATTCTTTTGGGATGCCTTAACTTAATATAATTAATCATGTTTTAATCATGTACTTGGGTTTGATCTTTGTTGGCATGGATGGACAAATTGGGTCACGATGTATATGATGATGACTATGATGGAAATTATGAAAAGCATGATGATGGTGATGAGTCTTGAAACCCTCCCATACCGTCAAGGCATGTTTCTATTCGAACCATGTCAAATTTTGATGCATACATGCACAGTATGAAGAAATTTCAATGTTGGCCCCATTCACTACTCACTCTGCAAGGTCGATGGATGTCGTTAAGCCATTCACACAATATGATCCCTAATAAATTAACCATTAAACCAACTGCAGTTTGGACACTATAAAATTATTTTGGGATGTATTAACTTAATAGAATTAATCATCGTTTAATCATGTACTCGGGTTTGATCTTCGTTGGCATGGATGGACAAATTGGGTCACAATGTATATGATGATGATGACAATGGAAATTATGATAACCATGATGATAGAAATGAGTCCTGAAACCCTCCATACCGTCAAGGCACGTTTCTACAAATTTGGACACATACATGCACAGTTTGAAGAAATTTCAACGTTGGCCCTATTCACCGCTCACTGTGTAAGGTCAATGGATGTTGTTAAGCCCTTCACACAATATAATACCTAAGAAATTAAACATTAAACCAACTTCATGTTGGACACTATAAAATTCTCTTGGGATGTCTTAACTTAATAGATTCAATCATGTACTCGGGTTTGATCTTTGTTGGCATGGATGGATAAATTGGGTCACGATGTATATGATGATGATGACAATGGAAATTATGACAACAAAGATGATGGAGATGAGTCCTGAAACCCTCCCATACCATTAAGGCATGTTTCTACTTTATCCATGTCAAATTTTGATGCATACAGGCACACTCTGAAGAAATTTCAACATTGGCCCATTCACTGCTCATTGTGCAAGGTCGATGGATGTTGTTATGCCCTTCACACAATATAACCCCTAATAAATTAACCATTAAACCAACTGCATGTTGGACACTATAAAATTCTTTTTGGATGTATTAAATTAATAGAATTAACCGTGGTTTAATCATGTACTCGGGTTTGATGTTTGTTGGCATGGATGGCCAAATTGGGTCACGATGTATATGATGATGACGATGATGGAAATTACAAAAACCATGATGATGGAGGTGAGTCCTGAAACCATCCCATACCATCAAGGCATGTTTCTAATCTAACCATGTCAAATTTCGACGCATACATGCACAGTTTGAAGAAATTTCAATGTTGGCTCCATTCACTACTCACTGTGCAAGGTCGATGGATGTCGTTAAGCCCTTCACACAATATAATACCTAAGAAATTAACCATTAAACGAACTGCATTTTGGACACTATAAAATTATTTTGGGATGTATTAACTTAATAGAATTAATCATCGTTTAATCATGTACTCGGGTTTGATCTTCGTTGGCATGGATGGACAAATTGGGTCACAATGTATATGATGATGATGACAATGGAAATTATGACAACCACGATGCAGAGATGAGTCCTGAAACCCTCCCATACCGTCAAGTCATGTTTCTACTCTAACCATGTAAAATTTTGACTCATATAGGTACAATTTGAATAAATTTCAACGTTGGCCCCATTCACTGCTCACTTATATGATGACGACGATGGTATAAACCCGACTGAGCTTCTATTGGTTTTGAGAATAATTTATTCTCTACTAAACAGGGCCAACCACCTGAAGGTGGAATCTCTCATGGCCCTCCCCCGCCTCACATCACTCTCAATTCTCCAATACCCAATTTGACATGATAAATAACATGTAACACACTACATAGAAAATGGCATAAAAATTAAAAACATGTAATTAATCCATATAATTAAATACTTTAAAGAGATTAAATCATATAAAATATATAGTCACATATCTCCAACATTTCAACATTTTTGCAACATCATTGATCTTCTTCTAGATCATCCAACTCCTAATCATCTGTACCATTCGATAGTAGTCCATTTAAGTGTCAGCCCATATAATTAATAGAATAAATCATAGAAAATATATAATCACATACCTCATACATTTCAAGATTTAAAGAACATTCATCTTAATCTTTTGCATCCAACTCAACATCTGAATCTTGATCTGTTTCATAATCGAAATTGTTGAAAGGATTGTTCATATCACCATCATTATCAACGTCATTTTTGACAATATCATCATTGATATCATTGCTGAGAAAATTGTTTGAGACATTTGGATGATCAAATTCTTTGGCTTCTTCATCTGACACATCTACATCCACTTGCTCATGATCTACATCATCTTCTTCTTTAACATTATTTTCTTCCTCTACAATATTATACTTCACTGGTATTCCTCTTGGATCATATCTAACAATGTATGACCAACTTGCTTTACCTAGTACCTTTGAGTAAAAGACTTGCTCCCACTGACTTGGAAGAACATAAGGCTCCATATCCAGTTTTAGTGCCCTTGTATTAACCTGCATGGTAAATCCATTAGCATGATCAATAGTAGTTCTTTCATGATCACGTTCATTCATTCATAGCCTATACCATTTGACCTCAAACAAAACTATTTTAAAGGAATTAAAGTCACACTCAATTATATCTTCCAAATACCCATAGAACCTATTTTCATATACTTCTAGATGCTTGTCACTTCCAGATGAAACATTAAAGTGACCTGAAAAACTGCAGTTATCCCTCAATCGAAGGTTTCCCCCTTATCATCCAACTTTTTGATGCAAAATTTACAACCATTGCACCACATAGCCTTGTGGTGTTTCAACTACAACATGCTCAGTCAGTATGACATGCATTGGAAATTAATAAACATCTTATAATATGGACTTAGTAAATGTATGTCTGAAGAAATAAAAAACCAAATACATTGATAGAATGGGAAATAACTAAAGAAATGTGGGTGAATATACTTGCCTTTTTTTAATCTTTTAGACCATATGCTAAATCAATTTCCCTTTGTGTAAGACTAGTATATTGTTGTTGATGATGATGCACTGTTTTAATCAACTTACTCACCCCTTCCCATGATAACCTACCATAGAATTCTATACATCGTTCTTTCCATTTGTCCATCCAATCAAGATTGTTTGCAATGTATAAATGTTGTGCATCCCACTCTCTACTGAATATATGAAAAATTAATAATTCAATATCATTAATTATCTACCATTGGAAAAGTTTAATATAATTGATGGCATAATAAAAATTAAATTACTAGGATATATATAAAATTGAAAAATTAAAGGTATAATAATTTAAATTTACAACATCTATTTACCTTTCACCTTCCTCATTCTACCTTTCCCCAACAAGACCTCCCTTTCAAATTTGTTGATGGAGTTGACATGCCAAATGCAAGGCACATTTATATTTTTTGTTGATTCAGGAAGATACTGACTAATATACACCATGCATTAATATACCATATATCCCTCCATCATAGAACCATTAGGGCGTGTTATTTGTCTAACAAAATCCTTCAATGACTTCAACTACCTCTCCACCATCCACATCGACCGTGTGTACAGGTCCACACAATTCAATCTCCTCAACTTGATGTATGAGGTAGTGTTCTTGTGCATTGAAAAATACTGGATGTAGATACTTCTGCATTTCACACATTAAACGGGGAATTTCTCTCTTCCAATACCTAATATCTTATTTATGGATTTCTTTAGACGAAAGCCACCTACAAATTATGCAAGAAAGTAACAGGTTGAACAACAAGATCAAGGCATATATAAAATTGCAAGTAAAGCACAATATGTCAATAAGTTTTGCAACAAAGTGAACAAATTTTTTGCATATAAATCATTACTTACATCATGTATTTGCCAAGATAATGTATAACTTGTTTTATGTTGTTGTCAAAGCTGTCTGGGAGAGATAGAGGTAGAACATACTATAATTAAAAGAGAACCATTATTTATTTCCAAATAAGAGAAAAAAAATACTAAAAATATGTATACCAATATGGAAATATACCTCAATAATTGCCTTAATGAATGTATGCTAGTCATAGTTTTAACCCCACCAAATTCACCTTTTTTCGTTAAGATATTTTGTATGTTCAACGAAAACCCCGTCGGAAACCTAATTTTCTGAATGACCTCTTTTACAACATTGTTTTGTTGCTCAGTCAATAACCATGGAAGACTAATATTTTGGTCTCCATCACCATTAGAATTAATCATACTTTCAATTGCGTGATTGGATTCCTCAATGTCACTACAGATTTTTCCAATTCTTTCCGTGTCGGTCCTTCCATTTAAGATTCGCCACAACGTTTTTGTTACATTCTTCCCGATATGCATTGTATCAAACAAATGAGCTATTTGTAAGTGTTTGTAGTAGGGAAACCTATTGAATTGTATGGGGTAACTTTTCATTCCTCGTGGAATCCCATTGATGCCTTAACGACATTCATGATACATAAACGAAATCACATTAACAATAATTAACGACAGATATGGTAAACAAAATTCACTAAAAGAAATCATAAGATTACATATGATACATAGACAATTTGCATGCCTTGACCATTTCTATTATATTCCAACTTCCATAGGTGAGGAGTCATTCTTCGAGGTTTTTTTCCATTCTCTTATTTGCCATTGAATTTTGTTTTCTCGGTATTTCGATACCTATGATTCTTAGGGAGGAAGTGCCTATACTCATCAAACACCTCCTTTCCTAAACTTCTTGATCGACGAGATTTTATCCTAGGACCACAAACTGGACATGCAAATTTACCCTTTGTTTGAATACCTGCAACATATATGTATTAATGTAGAAAAGGATTAATAATTTAAAAAATGCATGATATTTTCAATAAATTATATAATATTAAAGTGCAACAGAAAGTTACATACCACAAAAATGTGTTAACTCGGGAGCATCATGAATTGTCCATGCAAGTATTCCATGGAATTGAAATTGATGTTTCCCTATTGGTCTAGAGATGTCATACATAGTGATGCCATCCCATAAATTCAATAGCTCATCGATAAGAGGATCGATATAGAGATTCATATCTTTCATTTGGTACTTACCTGATTGATTCAACATACAATTATATTTTCTTGTACCTCCTTATATATAAAATATATTCTCATGTAATGAAACAAAGAAATATTATATTGCTTTCAAAAAAATATTCCAAACTAATTAAATACTTGGAAAAATCAGTGCCAACATTGTGTGCTCTCTCTTTACCAACATCCAAGGAGGAAGGTTATTATTTATAACAAAAACAAGCCACACTGAGTAAGTAGAACGAATCTATCCAAATGGATTGACACCATCAACTACCAATGAAAGTCTAATTACGAGCTTCTTCTTTAAAAATTGGCCATTTTTCTTCAATGTAGAACCATCTACAGGCATTCAAAGAACACTGTCTTCACTTCTATTCTTTGCATGGTAATCCATAAATTGTGCTATATTTTGGCACTTGAACAATCGTTGGAAACATGAAATTATGGGAATATAACAAATAACTTTGCGAGGCACCTTTTTTTTGTTACTTGATCAGTTCGATATCTACTTATTTGACATTCCGGGCATTCATTTTTTGATGCATATTGTCCATAATATATTATATGATCATTAGGACATGCATGAATAGCTTGATACTCCATTCAAATTTCTTTCATAATCACAAATATTTCTTGATATGTGAGTGGTAAAATATTTGATCGTGGTAATAGAAATTCACCTAACAAACTGTGACATTGAAAAAACCAAGTTAATGCAAAGAATATTAGTCCTTAATATTGCATCCCTATTTTAATAATTAAACACCAACACTCGAGGAAAATAGACAACCTTTATATTGTACATGTGAGGATGAAATTAATAAATTACAATATACCTTAGGATCTGTGTGAGATAAGTTTTTGATAAACCATTCAAAACCTTCAAGTTCAACAACAACAATATAACAGATAAAAGATTTGTCGTTGAGCCATCATAAAAAGGTTGTCGTGACTTCTCGAGTAAAGGAACATCATGAATATCATTGAGGTTGTCGTCATCCATTGGAGAAAATGTGTATTGTATCAATCTATTTATCCTATCTTCCTCATTTGTATCAATAACATTATCTCCATCCATAGTATCATTACGAACTTGATCATCGATATTCTGATCTCCATCTTTCTCACCTTGTAAACTAGTATTTCTACTACTACTTGGTAAATTACTCTCTGGCTATCGACATTTAGGGGGAATTGTATTTATAATTACAAACAATGTAATAAAATTAGTGTATACACAACAAATATTAAAACGATAAAATATTTTACAAACACATGATCACTATTACAAAGAGTACATTATATAATGATTAACGTCTTACTAAGGGATGATATTCATACCCCCCTTCAGCGTGCCTCTTCTCCCTACAATGTTTTTCAACTATTTTTCTTAAAATTCTTTTCATTTGCAAGCCCCTACAATCATTGCAAGGGAATTAACATTTTCCATCACCCTTTTCCTCCAATGCCGCCCTAAACTGAGCAAGCCTCCTTACATTTTCTTCTGCAGTATATTTATATGACATTCTAATTGCCTATAAGAACAAATTCAACTGAATCAATATATATGTACATTGAATATATATATATATATATATATATATATATATATATATATATATATATATTCAACCAATTTCACAAATGTAACTGCATTATTTCAACCAATTTCATGCAGTAAAACCCTAACCAATTCAACCTACAATTTCATTTTTTTTTAAACAGAAACATAGTATAGATTTATATATTCAAAAGGATATGCACAACCATACATTACAAAATAAAGATAGTTTTTTTAGTTTTTTAGAAGGAGAGAGCTGTAGATATCAGAAAATAATGTTGGTTTTAACTATGGATTTCCAATTCTAATACTTTCTATGCTTATCTATACTAGTGGTGGAGTAAATACTTACATATTGGCCGCATAATATAGTGCAGAAAAACATCCAGAGACTATTACAAAAATGGAGAACCTGCAAAGAGGGGAGTTATCTGGCATTCTGCTGCTGCACAGAGGCAGCGTCAGTCATTTCCTAATTCACCATTGGGGCTTCCTAGAAATAGTTGCTTTGGGTCTTGCTGATGAAGCTTGAAACATCTTCCTGGATTCTGTCCACCTTCCCCATTAGCTCGGAAATATTTCTCTCCATATCATCGATCCTGGAGTCTTGGCAAGAAAGCTGGGTGGAGTTGTAACGAAATTCGGAGGCCAATTCGTCATTTTGCTTTACACTGGTGCAAATCGCCTCATAGGCTCTGCAGAGGTGAAGTTTGATGTCTTCCATGGTGAAATTTATTGTTGCCAAGGTTGACTTAATCCCGTCCATGGAGAAGCTGGACGGAACCGAAAGGGGGAGGGCTACAAGACAATCACTAAGGGGAGGGTGTTCGCAGTCCAGAGGCACGTTGATGGAGAGAATGCCAAGTTCATACAAGAGTAGGGTAGTAGTGTGGGGACGAGCCATTGCGAAGGATAAGGGATGAGGAGGAGGATGGGAAATTAAGGAAGGCACGAATGAACTAATGGAGGGAGGTCTGGTCACGTGATGGGAACGTGAGAGACCATGCGCCAGCTGCGAAAGGACAAGGGTGGGGCAAAGCCAAAGGTGGCGAGGGTGCATGGAGAAGTTAGGGAATAGGTAAAAACTCCAAATTTTCATTATCATATAAAACTTGGCCTAAATCCAAGGTGACCCCTTTATTGGCTGCTTTGTCAGCTTGAGAGTTATTTCTCGAAGGATATGGAAGAAGAGGATGTCTTTAGGGAGGGAGAGGGTGTGGATTCTTCTATGAATTCTGTGGCTTTTTGAGCGTTGAGTTTTAGATCCAGATCGCATGCTTTGAATAACATGCCTTGAGTCACCGAAGACCTTGAGCTTACCAACATTAAGAGAAGGAACTATTTCCAAAGAGTGGAGCAATGCCAACCATTCTGCTTCATTGTTTGTTTTCTTTCCTATTCCCCAAGAGAAAGTTGTGACTCTGTTTCCGCCGGGATAAAAAATGATCCCACCCGCACCTGCCTCCCCAGAATTCAACCTACAATTTCATGCAGTAAAATTCAAATCTTTTTAAAAATTCATTTAATTGTTCAATACATTAACCAAAAATATGGGAAAAATCCAATTACAGGCCTCCACACTTGCAGATCAAGAATTGACAATCTTTTGAAAGAAGTAGATAGAAACCTAAAATTCCATACATCGAACATGATGGCAAAGAACAATTTCAAATGTTGCAATAGAAAAATTTATAAATGAGTTGCCCGGTTATGAAAACAAAATTATATAAATTTCACAATTATACATTATGAAGTTAACGCATAAATCCATATCATGGTATTAAAATTTCTTAACATAGCTTTATATTAAAGGTTGAGACAGAAAAAATAAAAATATTGACCTTGAAACTCTAAAATCCGAGTTATGTAGATCAAAAATTGGATGTGTTAAACCAATACCTAATAGAAAAATCCGAGCTATGTAGATAAAAAATTGAATGTGTTAAACCAATACTTGATAGAAAAATCGTAGATCAAATAATCACCAAAAGCAATGTCGCAACTATAACAAATTTGTTGAAATTTGTTTCATGCACATATATTTATAGATCGACGCTCGTCGGAATTTCGACGAACAGATGATATGGTTATAGTTAACCGAAAAGCAAAAGTCAATGACAGTTTCCCAGAAATGTGTGGTTCACACATGTGAACATGTCATCGCTATTATGACTAATTTGTGTCGCAATATCAACACAATTGGGAAAGCGTCGAAATATCGATGAACGCCTAGGCTCATAAAAAAAACAATTTTTTTTCACACTTTTAATGTATTTTTCGATGATAAAATTGATTTTATCTCAACCGTCGCAATATTTCGTCGAATTTTGAGCCATATGTACTAGTGTTAACCACTCTTATTTTAAAAGGAAAGAACCAGAACTCAACTTCTTTACAACTATTTTCAAGATCTAAAAAAGCTTCCCAATCTCCACTTGTCCTTATTTCAACACTACAGTACCAATGTAGTTAAGCTTATGGCGAATTTCATTTCCAAGACACTTATATGAAGGTACTTCTTCCAAGTTCTAGTTCTTGTAAACAAACTTAGAGTATGCGATACATCTATACTTATAATAATTATCTTTGTTTGCCATGGTGAATGTCAATTCCCAAATACTTATATGAAGGTAATCCTTCCAAGTTTTAGTTCTCGTAAACAAACTTAGCCTATATGCAATACACCTAGACTTTATAATAATTATCTTTGTTCCCAATTTTTCAAAATTGATGCAACAATATACATATTAAGGATTCAACATATCACTTATAAAACTTGATTTTGAATAGGAAAAATAACATATCTCCTCAATCATCTTATTTATACATAATTAACTTATATATTTTATTGCGCCGAGAGGCGCTCTACAGCCCAGTATGGGGGAGATCTTGTAACATGTAACGTTTGTCGAATATAATAAAATGTAAAAATAAAAAGTATTAGTATGGGGGAGATCTTGTAACATGTAACGTTTGGGGGAGATCTTGTAACATGTAATGTTTTTCGAATATAATAAAATGTCAAAAGTAATAGTACGACGGATGTAACATGTAACATTTGTAAAAAGTAATATATATTATGATATATTAAGTCGGCCACTAATATATATTTTGTAACGTGTATTTTTATTTGAAAAACACCTTCGAAATAAATGGCTATATAATGGAAATCAAAACAACATAAAAATATATAGAAAACATTAATTAAAAAATTAATGTTGGTTCATAAAATAAAATATAGAAATCCATGTTGGTTCATAAAATAAAATATTATGAAAAGTAATTAAAAAATAGATATTTGTTTATAAAATAAAAACTTAAAACTTAAATCCGGATCTATCAATCAAGAGAGATCAAATTTCTTGAGTTTAAATTTTAAAAAAGAAATACACCTCAAGAAATTGGATCCCTCTCGGTGTTTGATAGATCCGGGTTTGAGATAGATCTACACTGGTTTATACATAATTAACTTATATATTTTATTATCTAAAATAAATACATAATTTATTATTATAATAAATAATTTATTATTATTGTAAAAAATCTAATATATATATATATATATATACCATCCATGTTAAAAAAAACTACCTTTATCCCTTCAAAGGGATCAAGATGCAAAAATGATAACAAAAGTTCCATACCACAGAACACAATTCCATATCATCATAAAACTACCTATATGATTCAAAATTTATGAATAAGAAAAATACATACATAATCTTTCATATCATGGTGGTGGAAACAAAAATAAATACAAAATCTTTCAAATCACCAAAATCTATAAAATTTATAATGTGTGAAGTATTTAGTTGTTTTTTTTAAACATTTCGACAATATATAACATATATAACAAGGGAAAGCCGTGTTGCAGCATATTCTCTGCCAAAATGATGTTGGAGCAAAAAATTATAACCCACACTAACTATTAAAGCTACAATAAGTTGGCAACCTTGAAGAAGTTGTAACAACAGCTTCATTGGAGTGCTTGGAAACATTTTTGTGTGTGAAGACATCACTCCAACATCTTGAATTGAGTCCACGACCTCTATGAAAATTTGATCGGTTGAACAATTGCACTTTCAATTGATTACTTGAACAATTCTATCGCTTGAAAAAGTGCAATTCCTAATCTCACTTGAGCTCACTTGTCAAAAGCATCCAGAGATAACTCATAAGGCTCCCCTACCTTATGAGTTAGCCCTCCAATGTATGCAAATAATGAAAAGCTTGTTCTTTAATGAATTTTTAAGTTAAAAAAATAATAATATATAATTGCTTTCAATTGATCACTTGAACAATCTGTTGGATTCAACAATTGCAGTTTCTAAGCTCACTTGTCAAGAGCGTCCGGGGGCTAACTCATAAAGCTCTGTTGCCTTATGAGTTAGCTCTATGAGGTATGTACATAATGAAAAGCACGTGTTTTTTTAATGAATTTTTAAGTTTAAAAAAATATATATAAATTGCTTTCAATTGTTAAAATTAAATAAGCAAATCAGTGTCCATCCCTTTGTTCATCTAGTGCATTGTGCAATAAAAATGATACAATGAGAGAAGCACTCGTGTGAGGTGATTACTTCAAATAAAAAATTTATATTGAAATTGTAAGCATGAAATATAGAAAGAAAATCAAAGGATGTTTCTCTTTTACAAGCTCATTTCATAGACAAGTTTTAAACAAGATTAAGGGGATGGAAAGTTTGAACCGATTGTGAAAAAATTCAATGCAATTCAAGCTCAAAAACGCCAAACTAGAAGAGAACGCAAGTGCACGTTCATCGACATAAAATTTCTATGCAAAATAAAAGACACATTAGATGTCTCAAGTGATTTTTGCAGAGTGTTTTACTTCCTTTTTTGCAAAGGAAAAGCCAAAACTTCAAGCCAAGATTTGAATATTTAGATATGGCTTAGTATGCAAAGTGCCACTTCTCTTATGGCTAGAGCCTAGGACTCACAATTGCACTTGGTGGACGTTGCACCTACTACGATCTATAGTATATACCATACTAGAAACTCGATATGAATGAAACTTGTAATGGAGATGTTGTGTGCCAGGGCTTGCCTCTACCATGTAGTGCCACCGAGAAAGATTAAGTGGTTCCATCCCTTTGATATTTAGACTATGGAAATGGAAATGGCAAAATAGATTTCACTTCAAATTCCCTTTCCTAAACCACATAAACCCCTCTTGATTTATTCCTAAAGAAATTATTTTCTTTTAGCAATAAAAACACATATAATTATGGAAATTCATAAAGAAGTTCCTCCCACCTGCTTTGGTCTCAACCTTCCTCTATTTTCCCTTCAGAATGACACAAAATTCTTCCCCTTGTTGTGTTGTGCAAACAATTGGTTAGTTGGTCTGTCAGTCTATATGTGTCTTCTTATTTGAAAAGTAAATAAATGAATACATCCATAAAACATATGACACCCAAAATAACAGTTACAAAGAGGGATTCTAGGAACCCATAAGATTAAGATTAAGATTGAAATTTATCAAAACTTTTTAAAATAATTTATTTAAAAAAGTTTTGATAAATTCCAAGAAGTTTTTGTTAAGATGTTAATTTTATTTATTAAAATGTTAAAAAATTATAAACCTCCAGTACTTGGGAATCCGATTCTTAGACACAGAATCCTGAGAAAATAAAGAAAGCGCTCAGGCAACCTGTGATCAAAGTGGTGCTCATTATGTAATTGGGCACCACGGCGCTGAACAATGCCACCATCGAATTTGTGATGTAGAAATCCACCCAGATAACCAAAAAATAATACAGAAATGCTGAAGGCTTGTTATTTAGACCTGCTAACCAGTAAACAGGAATAGATAGAGCCACAATCAACATAAAGGAATAGATAGAGCCGTAACATAGAATGTGCCAAAGTTTTAAATTAATAATTTTAACAATAAAAGAAAATTTAATGTTTCTGTCCTGCGTTGATTACATATCAAATATTTGAATTTTTTTTTTTAAATAAATTTTATAATTAAAAATATAATACCTTTTCCATAGATTTATGTCAAATCCAATGTGTACTTCATCAATAGAAAAATCTAATTTTTTTTCTTCAAAAAATAGAAAATATATTTTAAAATTTTTAGAAATTCAATTTAATACTTATTTTTTTTAAGCATTACAAAATTTAAAAAAAATAAAATAAAATTAAGAATTAATACAAAGTCAAAAGACTTTGACTTTCAAATGAAAAGAATATCCATGGCTTAGCAAGAATAATAAATATAAAAATAATGATAAGAGCCATTAAAGTTATAACTTTATTTTTTAATATTATGATAGAAAATTGTTTATAAATAAATAAATTTAAATAATAATTTATTATTTTATTTAATATTTATCATTTTAATTATAAATATATGAAATATCTCTTTTATTTAAATTATAAAAAATAAGATATTATAAAGAGGTGATCAACCCTAATTTGAAAAATTAGAAGTATCTTTATGTTTTATCTAGCTAAAGAAGAAAATCAGCATTACTAAAATAAGCAAAAATTTTCATGAGCTCCATAGTGAAATAGGGCACTAGACAATTCCTAAAACTCCATGGGCTGAAAGAGTTTGTCATCTTTTTGACACCAAGAGGGTTGAAGATGAAAATCACTTTCTCATAGAATGTCCTGTGTACATCCACGTTAGAGCCGAATTTCAAAATATTTGCTACACTACTGACATTCCTAACCTTTTAACTCATCACAACTATGGTGATCTAAGAATACTTCTCTTAAATCTTTTTTAGCATAAAAACTAAATTTTAAAGAAAACCAAGTGACTCCATACCTTTTATGGTCCAACAAACCAAAGTTGGTCTTAGTGAATGTTAATAACTATCATCATCATCATATATTTTCCAAATGCTTGTGAATATAAAATCTTCAAATCCGAAGAGAATTTTACAAATTAATATAGTCAAACCTAATGAGAATTTATTCTTTTCATTTTATTTAATATGAGCAAGCGGATATAGAAGTGCAGGTACATATAAATATAAGAGATTTAAATTTTATTTGGGTGATAATAACATCTCACTTTCACATAGATCAATCTTATTGCGAATACATGTGCTTTGCGCATGCTTAACTCCTTGAAACCATATCGCGTGGATGACCAAATAAGGTCATCTCTATGACTTCTCTCCTAGATTTGGATCTAGGGCGGGCTTCTCTTCAATTTGATACTGCGGCATTTTGAGATCTGGTCACCTCATATCATCCCTCTTTCGAATCTTCTACCTTGTCCAAGTTTGTAAAGTTTGCCTCCATCCATGAGGTAAAGCTCTCATCATCTGCATCACACCACAAAGCATTGGCTCTTGCAAATGTGGACTTGTTGGTCAATTTGCAACCTTATGTCTCTCCTCTAGAGTAATGGAAATATGGGTAACAAAGAATTGGAGACATGTCATCTAAGGTGATTTGATCCAATTTTTTTTGTCGAAGGGGATATATATTTCTTTTTTGAAAAAAAAGGAGGATAGAGATCTCATATGTAGGAGTGGCCCATATTTCATTGGCTCGAGGGAAATGTAATTGAATAGGTGGTCCTTGGCATTTGATCCAAAGAAATATATCCCATCAATGGTTCCTATGTGGATTCGTCTCCCACACCTTCTATTACATTGTTGGAGTAATGAATAATTGATAGAAATCAACAATACCCTAGCGCATTACATAGATAGATGTAAGCCAAAACCCCCAATGTTCACTTGTGTCAACTACCAAAATATTCTCTGCAATAACCAATTCCTAAGAAAGAAATGGAATGGAAACATATAAAAAAAGGAGGGACTGCACTATCTGTCCCACAATTAAACCAATTTCAAATCCTTTCTCAAGTTGAACAAGAAGAGGATGAGGTTGCTCATATACATTAAGTGTCATAGCCATCTCAAGGAATATTGACCAAGGTGAATGAACAATCAACTGTAGAAGAAATTGCAAAAGGAGGAAATCGATCTTAGATGACTCTAGGGCCAGTTGTTGAGGTTGTATCTAAGTGAAGTTATGTCAAGGGGGGAAACTAAGTAGAAAGAAGAAGAAGAAGTGGAGGAATCTAAAGAAGAAAGGGCCCCTCCAAGAAAACCAGGAAGAAAAACAATGAACGAAAAAAGAGAGGAAATAACATCTAAGGAGAAAATACTAGGATTACAAACTATTTTAGAAAGTTCATTCAAGAGTGTTCCTAAAAAAAATCCCACCAAGAGGAAGCTTGAAGATAAACATGGAGAAGTCCGATGCACATCTAGTGGTTAATGAATATGGTCTCCTGGAATTGTAGAGGGTTGGGGATTCGAAGCAAATGAGAAGAAATAAAGGACATTATCAAATGAGAAAAGATTTCCCTTGTGCTCATCCAAAAGAACAAAATGGGGGAAAAAGAGGCTATTGGCACTATCTCAAAAGTTTGGAAACATGGAGATGGACAAGTAGTTAGTGCAAGAGGCGCATCAGGAGAGATTGTGACCTTCTGGGACTCAATAATATTTAGGAAAAAGGATTTAGATGAAACACGACATTGGTTAATGGTTGGTATTGAAAATGTATAGACAAAAGAAATAATAAGAATCTACAACATATATGGACCTACACTCTATGGGGAGAAGGGCCAATTTTGGGCATGTTTGTCTATAAAAAAGGAAATTGGGCTTGCTCATAGAATAATTATGGCAGGGGCCTTCAATTCTACTCTCAACCAAAAAGAAAGAAGAGGAGGAATTTTAGTTTGGGATTAGTTTGGAGAGAACATGGAGGATTTAATATCAAACTAAGACTTGATAGACATCCCACCCAAAAAAGGAACCTACATATGGTCAAGTCATAAAATAGGCCCTAGCCACATAATGGCACATTTTGATAGGTTCCTCATGCAAAGTTCATTTCTCCTTGATGGTAGAATAATAACCTCTAAAATCCTTCCTTCGACAGTCTTGGATCACAATCCAATCCTGCTATCAGTTTTGGAAGCACGTGATTAGGGCCCAATTTCATTCTAATTCAACCCATTATGGTTACATGAAGAAGAAGCGATGGAGATAATATGAAAGAGCTAGAGTAGACAAATTCAGGGATCACCAACTTATGTATGGGACGCTAAGCTTGGACTTGTAAAAAGAACACACAAGCAATGGAAAATTTCATGGAAGCCTTGGGACGATAGGTAAATATAGGAAAATGTCAAGTACTAGGATGGGACATATCTCCATTTCTATTGCAACAAAATTCTCATATTTTTGAATTTCATGGGCAATAGAGATACAATTCCTTCACTTATTTAGGGACTCCCATTTCTTCGAGGGCACCTAAATCAATTAATTGGAATCGAGTTTTGTAGAAAATCAAGAGTAAAATACGAGCATGGGGGGCAAAGTGATTGAATCCAGTAGGGAAAATAATATTGATTAAATTTGTGCTTTTCTCATTGCATATATATCAATGTTTCTCATTGTTGGCCCCATCTCGCACCTTAAAAAACATTGTAAAATAAATTTGGATTTTTTTTGTGGCAGGGAGGAAAATCGAACCAACATAAGTTCCATTTAATCAAATGGAATAAAAAACCCACCATCTATTCTTGGAATGTACATACACCCAGAAAGTATGGGATAATTGTTAGAGTTAGCACTTTAATTCAATGTTAACTAGGATCTTTAACTGAAATAAAATCAAGCACATTGTCATGTCCCAAATTTGGCATTGGGTCACAATGGCCTAATCACATTGGCCATATTCATTAGAGTTTGTCAAATTGATGTTAAGGGTCAAATAATTGCCAAGGAGGAAAATTACTAGTTTCCTAGTTTTGGGGTGGAAGCCTTGGGATTTGGAATAAGGGGGATAATAAATGATGTTTGAACATTAGAATGGCATAAATATTTAATAAAGGATCTAAATAATTATATATAAGTGAAAATAAAAGTGGCATTTGATCATGAAGACATATGGAGGAAGTGGGACCCACATATGGCTAGATTTCCCCACTACACTTGGCATCATTCTCTCACCAATTCAAATTCAAGGTGAATGGTAACATACTTGGGGGAGTTCAAAAGGTATTATTCATGGCATGACTCATCCAAGGTCGAAATATAGAGTATGAGTAACTCCCATGGAAGAGGAAGAGGCAATTTGGAGCTAGTGGGCCGCTTGGGCTAGATTCCCTAGCTCTATGACAACAATGATGAAGATGCTATGACACCTATGACACAAATTAGACCTGAAGGCTGACATATCACATATATGACATGTCAGGGCTAAAAATAGCCTCCAAGAGGGCGCTCAAGGGAGTTAGGGAAGCTAAGATGCTTCCACATGTGATTTGGTGGAAGTGGGAAACTAGGAATTGTTGTACAAGTGGCATTCTTTGGAATTTCTTCCCAACTTGAGTTGGCATGAGTCTCTTGGAAGGAATTCGACCCATGGAGGACATTAGAACTTTATAAATGTCAATAACAAAGAATGAAACCATATTTTTATCATTTGTAGAATTTGAAATTACATTTGTGAAGAGGGAGAGCTAGTGGATAACTAGTTTCTTCCCTTAGCCAATTTTGAGGGTGAAATATTCCCATCCTAGTTGGTAATTGGAAAGGCCATTCAGACCTTTCATTTGGAGCTTTAATGGAGGCTTTATTTGCAGGTGTAAGCTACAGGGAAGCTCATGGTTTCTCCTATTTCAGCTCACTCCTTCAACCATTTCTAGTTTTGATGGCATATTCTTGATCCTTGAGGGAGGGCATTTTTGGTGAGATATTGTACTCTTTGGGGAAGCTTATAATGCCCCATTTATTTTGTAATATGAATTAAATACTCTGTTATTCATCTCCAGAAATTTTTAGGTCGAAATTCCAAGGAGAAATGTATAAATATCATTTTTAATGAAAGAACAGTGCCATTTCCCCACTACCTTGTTGTGAACCAATGTAATGATGATGATTTCGAATGAATGGATGATTCTATGATACATTTGTGATTAATGGACTGCCATGGATGTATTTTACAAGTTTCATGTACTGTACTTGAGCATTTGAAGTATTTTTACTTAGTTTAATTGCATTGGGAGAAGAAATAGTACCATTTCCCCAAGGGTCGAATGGGTGATTTTTGCAGCTGAATGGGAGAGGGTTGGAACACATATAATAATCAATTAATGGTGCAAATGAGACCTTAATAACATCCTTAATACTTTCCCTACCTCTGTTCAGAAATTCGATGGATTTTGGAAGCATTTGGGAGGCCATTTTCAATGTTACCCAGGGGGGATTTGATGCACAAATTACTAGTTAAAATCCCATACACTGACTAGAATATAAATCAAGTTTGCAGCAGTATTTTGAGGGTTATAAATCATCCCTGAACCTAATATTCAAGTCTAAATATCATTCATATACCTTCTCATAATATTTGGGAGCAATTGGAGCAATTTGGGGACCTAGAGCTCAAAACTAGTCAAAGGTCTAACTAGGGAAAAAAGTGAAAATTGCCATTTTAATAAAATTCCTAACAAGAGACATTACACACATCAAAACACAATAGATCTGCAATAAGCTCATCCTCACCTATCAGAAACATGTCATCTACATATAGAAGAATTATCATTGGTCTTCCGACCTCAACCTTGAATTAAAGGTTGGAATCCACTTTACTCTTGGTAAAGCCTAAGTTCATCAGGAATCTGTCCATCCTGTCGTACCACATCCTAGGTGCCTGTTTCAATCCGTACAAGGATTTCTTTAACTTGCACACATGAGTCTGTATGTCATGTGTCTCAAATCCCAGTGGCTTCTCCACGTACACTTCCTCTTAAACTACACCATTCATGAATGTTGTCTTGATGTCCATCTAGTGTACCTTCCATTTCATTACTACAACCAATGCCAATATAGATATGATGGAAGTGTATCTTGCTACAGGTGCAAATGTCTCCTCGTAGTCTATGCTTTCCTTCTGGGAGAAGCCATGTGCCACAAATCTTGCCTTGTGTTTTTCAATGCTACCATCTGCAGCATGCTTGATCTTGTAGATCCACTTCAAAGTCGCAACAAATTTCCCTTCTGGTCTCAGAACTATCCCCCAGACATCATTCTTCATAATCGACTATTACTCCTTGATCATGGCATCCTTCCATTCTTTCTTCTCCGTTGCTTCTTCGTAGTTGGAAGGTTATTTATCAATGATGTCACATAGCTGGAGTATGGTCTGGGTCTCTTGTGTGCATCCCCTCCAAAGCACCATACTTCTCTGCATCTTGTATTGCTTCTCGTACCCATGCTGGTCTTCTCTTATGGGAGTTCTTCTCGTGAGGTGGATCTACAGGTTCTTGTGGTTCTGTCATGTCGCGTTCTTCATGATATTCTGGAATCGCTTCTACCGTCATTGTGTCTCTGACTTTGGTTTCTTTATGTTCTTCAATTTTGACTTCATAAATATTCTTGAATGTTATAGCTGAATCATCGTCACTTGTTCTTCAAAAGAGGTCTCTGTTGTAGGTGATGGTACACGATCTTTACTAGAAGTCAAATTTAGTTTCGTGGTTAGAAACATTTCATAATTTTCAAAGCAAATTCTTATGCATAAATATATAGGTCACACAATCATGCAACTATCTTAGCCAATGCTTCAACACAACAATCATCCATATCTCGTATTCATACGGTACATTTCTAGATGCCTTCCATCTCTACCAGAACATTATTAAGAGTGTGCACTACTCCCAACATGTCAACAAAGAGGATTCATTCTAGATAAGTAGCAATGGAATGTTGTACAGTACCATAGGCCACTTACTCGTTACTCGCATATTAGTAGTATTTTTTTCATTAATGCAACTTTTCTAACATGCATAATACACATCCGAAATATAGGAACATAAGTATGTAGATGATTGAACAATATCATTTAAATAATTAGATATACGAGAAATGGAAATTCAAATACTTATCTTTTTTTGGTTGTTGGGTGGACATCCTCTTAATCTTTGCTTCCTTGCAGGAACTACTGGAGTCTCTGACAGTGTGCTCTACTTCATCGTCTGATTCTGAGGACCTGTACCTTTCTTGCTTATGATCAGAAATGTTGAGCAAGTATTCTACATTGTAGATCGCTTATTCTTTGTATTGAAGTAGACTCTTTGTGTCTCGTCTTTTGTATATTAACCAATGCTTGAATGGATGAGAGGTTATTCATAGAGCATTGATCTTTATTTGTTTTCCCAGAGTCCAACTTTGTAGGAGCTTCTCCTACTATGTAATAATGAAGGTCATCTCTAGCTTCACCTTAAGGGGTGGAACCTTTTGAATGAACCCTTGTAGCTAGTTATCATAATACATATTCTTCATCACTTAATATTCTTCTCTAGTTCTTTTCCTCGATGGTTCATCATCTTTAGCAGTGTGAGCATGATTCCTCTTCTTGTCAGATTTCTTGGAGGGTCCTTGATTTTTGGGAAAATTTCTTGAGTAATGTCCCTTCTCTTCACATGTGTAACATCTGATATTGGAGAGATCCCTTCTAGGTCCATGATTCCTATTGGGCCTTGTGGATATTGTGTGGTGATATTCCTCTGCAACAGAAAACCTAGGACACGAGATCCATATTTGAAATAAAGATATATAATTGAATTGATAAGATGATTAATGTATTACAAGAGCTCGCCTTTTATAAGGTTTGAGCATGCTTAAGGAAGGGTTACGTCCCTTCAATTAACTAATTAATAATTTATTGCTTATTTTAATATATCATTTAATATTCATAGCATTGCCACTCCCTTTTAAGGAGCTTTGTCCTCAAATCAATGGTAATGAGGGATGTAGCTGTCGAAATTGTTCCGATTCCCATGTTGTGTCTTCTTCGGAAAGATTTTTCCATTTTATGAGGTACTCTTTAATGACTCGCGTTCTTAATTTCTTCTCTCTAGTATCAATGATAGATTCTGGCTCGAATATGATTCTTCCTTCTTCATCTAACAAGGGAAGTATTGTTTGTGCCTTCTGGTGTTGACCTATCATCTTTTTCAAGCATGAAACATGAAAAACATGGTGGATGCGACTTGTAGTTGGCAATTCCAACGCATATGCCACCTGACTAATCTTCTTATTGATTTGATATGGGCCATAAAAACATGGAGCCAATTTATTCTTCCCACCTTGTTTAAGTGATAATTGCTTATAGAGTTGTAGTCTTACAAATACCCAATATCCAACTTCAAATTCTCGTTCTGTTCGGTGTCGATCTTCTTGTTGTCTCATTCTATTCTTGGCAGTATTCAGATTCTCTTTAAGTACTTGGACACCCTTTTGGTTTTCTTCTAAATGGTCATTTACTGATGCGACCCTTGCTTGGTTGGTAATGAAATCCTTCCATTTTGGGGGTTCATATCCATATAGGGCTTGAAAAGGTGTCATTCTTGCAGATGTATGATAAGTAGAATTATACCACCATTCCACAAGATGTAGCCATTGGAACCATTTATTTTGCTTATCAGTTACAAAGCAACAGAGGTAGGTTTCTAAGCATTTATTGACGACTTCTGTCTATCCATCTGTTTGGGGATGATAAGATGAGCTCATGTTAAGAGACGTCCCAATTTGATTGCAAAAATCTCTCCAAAAGTTCTCTTTAAACTTGGCATCCCTATCACTTACTATAATCTTGGGAAAACCATGTAACTTGTAGACATTTTTACAGAAAGCGTCGGCTGTTTCTTTTGCCGAATCAGTTTTCTTCACTCCAACAAAATGTGCATATTTGGTTAGCATGTCTACCACAACTAGTATTTTGTCTTTTCCATCTGATATGGGTATACCTTCAATGAAATCCATTGAAATTTCCTCCCATTTTTGATTTGGGATATGTAACGGATGGAGTAACCTCGGACTTAAGATATTCTCAGTTTATTCCTCTGACAAATGTCACAATATGCAACATACTTGTGAATGTCGGCATACATACCCTTCCAAAAGAATGATTTCCTTACATTATAGTAGGTTTTAAAAAATCCTACATGACCAGCGGCTGGGCAGTCATGTGACTCTTTAAGTGCTTTGGTCTTAAAACTGGAGTTGGAACTTAAGTAAATACGTCCTTTGTACCATAAGAGGTCATTCTTCCATTCAAACTTCGGATACTGATTTATGTTGTTAATTATGGAGCAAACCTCTGAATTCTTGGCATATTCCTTGCGAATTTCGTCCCAAAATTCTGGGATCACCATAGATATGGTGTAGACTTGTACCTCTTCATCTTTCCTTGATAGAGCATCAACTACTACATTGTCCTTCCCCTTTTTATGTAGGATCTCCATATCGAAGGTAGAGATTTTCTCGATCCACTTTTGTTGTTTGGTTGTTAATGTCTTTTGCTGTAATAAGTGTTGTAGACTATTATGATCTGTTCGGATTAGGAAGTTACTTCCCAAAAGGTATTGTCGCCATTTAGTTAATGCATGCATGATGGAAAGCTTTTCCTTGTTGTATGTAGATTGTAGGTATTCTCTTTTGTTCAACTTCCTTCTTTCAAAAGCGATTGGATGACCTTCTTGCATTAGCACAGCTCCTATCCCAAACCCTGAAGCATCACATTTGATTACGAATTGTTTTGCAAAATCAGGTGTTGCCAAAATGGGAGTTGAAGACATAATTTGTTTCAACATTTCAAAGCATCTTCTTGCTTCATCATCCCATTGAAAGGAATTTATTTTTAGGAGATTTGTTATCGGAGCAGTGACATGTGCATAGTTCCTGATGAACCTTCGATAGTAACCTGTTAATCCCAAAAATCCTTGCAATTTTGAAATATTCTTTGGTTCGGGCCACTCCTTCATTGCCTGGATCTTCCTTGGGTCCACCTTAACTCCTTCCTTTGAGATTATATGACCGAGATACTCCACTTCTTGCTTCCCAAATGTGCATTTTGAATTTTTTGCATAGAACTGGTTTTCCTTCAGAAGAGATAAAACCTCTTCCCAATGCGTCAAATGTTCCTTCCATGTCTTGCTATATATAAGGATGTCATCGAAGAATACTAACACAAATTTCCTTAGGTATGGCTTAAATAGTTCATTCATAGTTGCTTGGAATGTGGCAGGGCCATTAGTTAACCCAAAAGGCATTACTTTGAATTCATAATGTCCTTCATGAGTTTGGAAAGCAGTCTTTGCGATATCTTCTAATCTGACCCTGATTTGATAGTACCCTGATCATAAATCGAGTTTTGAAAAACATTTTGCGTCATGAAGTTCATCCAACATATCATCGATGAAAGGGATTGGAAACTTGTTCTTAAATGTTATTTTGTTTAATCCTCTATAATCTATACATAATCTAAACGGTCCATCTTTCTTCCATACTAGCACGACTGGAGCTGCATATGGGCTTCTACTCTTGGTGATGACACCACAATTCAGTAGGTCTTGAACCAACCTTTCTATTTCCGTTTTGTGGTGGTGGGGATAACTATATGGTTTAACCTTGATAGGATTTGATCCAGGTTTAATCTCGATTATGTGTTCTATACTCCTTTCTGGTGGTAGTTGCATGGGTAAGTCTTGAAATATGTGTTGATGTTTCTGGGGTAATTTTTGGATTTCCTTTTTGAACTCATTTGGTTCCTCCTCTTTTCCTTCCAGTTGATGGCATTGGATTATGTATGTTGATGCTTCTTTTCGAATGAGTTTTTCCATATGCTGAGATGAAACTACTTGTGTGTCTGGTGGTTGAAAACCATATAGCTTAAAATTTTTCCCTTGCCATTTAAACTTGATGAAATGTTTTTGGTGATTGGTGGAATATGTTCCCAATGTTTGTAACCATTGGACTCCCAAAACGATGTCTACTCCTCCCAACGGTAAGGTGTAGAGTTCTGATTCCTGTTCAAAGTCTTGTATTTGAAGTCTCACGTTGTGGCACTTTCCAACTTTTTCGATCTTCTTGCCATATGCAACCATCACCTTCATGTTTGGAACTGGATGTACGAACAACTTGAGTTTTCTTGCAACTCTTATATAAAGAAAGTTGTGAGTGCTTCCAGTGTCTACTAGCACTGTAACATTCTCATTTTTTATATGCACTTTTAACTTGAGAGTCTGTGGTTGGCTAATGCCTGTCATGGATACTAGGGAGATTTTGGTGGTCTCGTCGTTTCCGGATGCCATATTTGCGGTTGCCTCCTCTTCATCTTCTGATTCACTATTCTCCTCTGCTTCACAAGTATATAATTTCTTTGAGTTGTCCTCGGGGCGACACCTATGTTTAGGATTCCATTTGTCTCCACATCGTCAACATTTTCCTTCCCTCATTCGTTGATTCTCGAGGCTCTTCCTGTCACCCCTTCTAGGTGGAGGGATGTATTTGTTGGTATCGTCCTCTAGAGTCGACTGAATGTTTCTTTGTGAGTATGACTTCCCTTTATTTGATTGGAAATTGTCAAATTTGGCCTCGACTGCTTTTGCTTTATGTCTGGACACCTCGATGTTTGGTATGTCATGCATCCTTAGTTCTCTCTGTATATATGGTTTAATACCTCCAAGATAAGTTTCCAGCCGTTGCTTATGTGATAATCCAAACACTCTTGCGGCAAGCGATTCCCATTGATGTGTGAACTCTTCGACGCTTCCTTTTTGTTGCAACCTGGTAAGCTTCGAAAAGAATTCATCCTCATCGATTCCTTGGAACCTTTTTAGGAAATCGTTTTTGAACACCTTCCAAGTATACAATAGCTTGTCTCCTTTCCACCATATGTACCAATTGTATGCGTTCCCTTCCAGGTGCATTGACGCGTATTTCACTTTTTCTTCGTCCGTCGTAATATTGTATATGTGGAAGTATTCTTTAGCCTTATTTAACCATGTGACACATTGGTCGTCACTTCCGTTGAACTTAGGCAACTCAATTTTTGCTCTTGGTGGGCATATTATAAAAGGTGGATTGTCTTTTACTTTGTCGTGTGATGATGACTCCAAATTGCGGAATGATCCTATCGACATATCCGGGCCGCCTTGTTCTTTATTCGCATCTAGTATTTCTATGATGGTATTCAACTTGTCTTCTAGTGTTTCCTATTTCCCTTTCATGTCTTCCAATTTGGTGTCTAACCTTCTCTCTAACATTAACACAACTTCCTCCTTGAGTTCATTTTTTAGCTTTGCATTGCTAATTTTTATTTCTTCTTTCAAACTTTTGTTGTTCTGGGTGATCCGATCACTGAAATCTTTCTCCAATTTTTCAATTTGGTCTCGTAATTCGGCCATGGTTCTTGATCTGGTGTGGGGTGGTGAATATTTAGGAGCAATCTTGGAGTAAGGATAAGGAGTATTTTTTTGGTGTGGGCTTGATTAAAATCAAGTGGTGTAATAATAATAATAATAAAATAATAATTATTATTTGAAATATTATAAAGTTAGAATATAATAAAAATATTATATTTATTTAACTTTATTATTTTTTTTTTGAAATTTTCTTTTTTTTGTTGTGTAGGGTTTCTACGTGGAATTGGGAGGATTGGCGGGAGAGCAAGTGGAGGAAGCCAGAGGGTGACGACGGAGGTGATGGAGAGGTGCTGGACGAGGAGGTGACAGCGAGCAGATGGAGGGCAGATCTCGGGGAAGATGGGCAGCGTAGAGAAATGAGGGGAGGGCGCGGTGGTTGCAGGTAGCAGGGAGTTGGGGGGAGGAGGAGAGGAGTTAAGGATATGGCAGACGGTGTGGAGGGGGTGGACAGCGGGGAGAGGGGAGCCGCGCAAAGGGAGTGCAATGCAGGGGGAATGGCTGATGAGTGAAGGAGATGGCGGGAATGGTGGAAGTGAAGAGGGGCGTGTGCAGGTGGTTGTGGAGTGGTTCGGCGGTGGTGGGCGTGGAAGCTGGGGGTGTATGCGTAGGGTGGATGGAGCAGATGAATGGTGGAGGGAAGGGAAGTGCACGTGAGCAAAAAGTTGGTGAATACGGTGGAAACGAGTCCTGCTGTAGAGCAGCAACCAAATGGATGAAATCCGAGCAGCGGAGAACCGAGCGACTTTGATACCAAATGCTATGAATATTAAATGATATATCAAAAATAATAATACAATAATTATTATTTAAATTATAATAATAATTTATTATGTATTAAAAATATATATAATAATAATAATATATATATATATATATATTTTTGATATTAACGTTTTTTTTGTTTGGCAGGTCTTGGAGATGGAACGGACGGTGATGGCTAGGTGGAGGCATTGGAATTGGAGCAGAAGGGTGACGGCTGGGGGGAGGGACAAAATGGTGGGGGTGCGTAGGGGTGTATGCAGTGATGGGGATTAAGGAAGGAGCAGGCGGAAGGGAGGCGAAGCAGCGAGATGGGGTATGTGGCGTGCATGGATAGAGGAGAGGGAAGGAAGGGAGGGAGTCGACGCAAGAGATGGAATGAAGGCGAGTGAAGTGAACGACGTGGGGAGTGGATGGGAAGGGGAGGTAGACTCGGCTTGAGATGGAACGCAGATAGGTGGAGCATGAAGCTTGGGTGTGGGTGTGAGATTATGGGAGCAAGCAGTAGCGTAGTCGAAGAGGGTGCGTGAGCAGAGGGAGGCGAGGGAGTGAGAGGAGGAACAGACGGGTAGGTGTGAAGACAAATGAAGCGTGCTGCAGCCAAAGAGGAGCCGAAAGCTGGCTCTGATACCAAATGCAACAGAAAACCTAGGACACAAGATCCATATTTGAAATAAAGATATATAATTGAATTGATAAGATGATTAATGTATTACAAGAGCTCGCCTTTTATAAGGTTTGAGCGTGCTTAACGAAGGGTTACGCCCCTTCAATTAACTAATTAATAATTTACTTCTTAATTTAATATATCATTTAATTTCATAGCATCCTCCCTATTGTCGTGATTTATTTTAGTGTGAACAGTTAGGGCTTGGTCATCCTCAGCTCCCATATTTTATTCTATTGCTATTAGTAGAGCTTCTTGTTGAGTGCATTCTTCCCATAGTCTGTTGAAAGTGATCAACTTCTTTCTAGCACATATTCCTTGAATGAATGAGTCCCATGATCTTGGGACACCATTCAAGGTGGTCATAACGATCTCTCCTTATTCTACTTTTTCTTCAACTGTTTCAAGTTGTTCCTTGATTTGAGAGACCCTTGTGAAGTAGGATTGCATGGTCTCTGAGTTTAGGATCTTCACATTCTTGAGCTGGTTCCTTAACGTCATCTTCCGATTGATGTTCTTCCCTTCGAATAATTCCGTCAATGCATCAAACATATCCTTGGGTGTCTTCAAGGATGACACATGGGGGATGAGATGATATTTAATGGAGTCTGCAATAATTCTCTTGGCTTTGACCAAGTTCTTCTTGTGGATAGCCTTTGCTTCATCTCCCTATGGTGCTGGAACCTCTTCATTAACATGTTTGTCCAAATCATTTTCTTCAAGGACAAGAGCAATCCTATACTTCCATGCTTAGAAGTTATCAACTCCCTCAAGCTTATCCTCAAGCTTGGTATGGTGAGTCATTTTGAAATGAGAACCTCAAATGGAAATAACAGAGATTTAACTCTTACCAATTTGAGATGCCCAACCTGGTTTTGGAGCTGGTTGGCTTAGGGTTTGCCAGAGAAACCCTAATTTTTCAAACTTGGAATTTTGAACTTCTGATTGGATAGAAAGATGCACCTCCTCAAGGCGAGTTGAGAAATGTACTCCTTTTCCCAAATATGTGGACATAATTGCAAAATAAATGATGCCCTTGTTTCCCCCCAGTAGTAGTGATTGGGCCAAAAATAAAAATTTTTGGTTTTCAATTATGCTTTCATAGGACTATGTGCCCTCCTATGGCAAATTGAATTGACCCTCTTTTTAGGCTAATCTATGGAGGAAAGTGCCAGGAACAAGAAGCCCTAGTTTCTCCCAGCAGTAGTGATTGGGTCAAAAATGAATTCCTCCAAAAGATGCGCCCTCCTAGGGCGAGTTAGCCTAGCCCTCCTTTTTAGATGATCTATGGAGAGAAGACCTTGAACTAGGAAGCCCTAGTTTCTCGCTGTTGCACAATGCCTTCTTTTCAGGTTAGCTCAGATACCATGTTAGATTTAGCACTTTAATTCAATGTTAACTAGGATCTTTAACTGAAAGAAAAACAAGCACATCAAAACACAATAAACACAATAGTTTTCCTCGGGGAAACCATAAAGGAGAAAATCCCGCAAATTCCTCAAAGATAGATTCGTCACTAATACAATATCACAAAATGGAAAACCCAAAAATAGGAAGTCTTCTGCAGCTCTCTCTTCTTTCTCCTCAACAAACTTGTCTTCTCTCTCTTGCTTATGTGAACTCGAGTGAGTGAGAGGTGTGTCCAAATGAGAGAGCAATCTCTCTATTTATACTTTATGTTTGGGTGACCTAATTCCTAATTAGGTTGGCCTCACTAAACCTGACTGGGCCGACTTGTCCTAGGGGGACTTAATAATACATTTTACATTTGAATTTAGGGGATCTAATGCCCCGACTTACAATGGAGGTTTTACCTCAATGACCTTGCATGAATAAACATAATAATGACATCCCCGAACGGAGGAAAAACATCTCCGACGGAGGTACAATAAAAATATAATAATAATAAACAGAAGAATATATTCCAAAGTTACAATTACAACAACAATAATATGAGCTAAGTGAGAAGATTATTATCCCCAAGCACTAGAGTGATTTGTTGTCAAACTGACATTCTTACTACCCATGATCTCTACAAAAAAACCAATTTTGAGAAGGTGTTGGATGTCACTCCCAAAATTTGTATGTTGGAATATTTAGCTAGCCTAGAACAAGGCAAATTTTTATTAATCTCTTTTGGATCCTCAACCTGCAACAATGAAAGCCAAAGTTATGTGGATAGAAACCTTAAGAGCTCAGGGAATTCAATATCTAGTGTGGGAAAATCTCATAGTTCAATAAAGATTATGGGTTAGAGACCTTCTCTTTGGTAGCACCCCTTAGTCCAATTTTTATTGTCCAAAACCTCATGACAATCAACATTGGTCTTGGCCTACAATAGGTTAGACATGCGGGATTGGCTCAACTCCTTCAAGTGTTGCAAGCTTTTCTTTGATGGTGCCTCTAACAAGAATCCATGGGTGGAAGGAGTGGGAGGGGTTCTCATTAATCCCGATGAAATTGTAGAAATAACCTACTCTTTGGGTATAAGATTAGATTCAAATAATTAAGCATAGTTGTATTCATTATATATTGGATCTGACTTATTGTGGGATTCTCAAATTAAGGAATCAATAATCTTGGGAGATTCTATTTTTGTCATAAATTAAATGCGCAAGAAGGAACAAAGGGAAGAGGCCCAAGACTCTACAAAATTATCAAGAGAATCCATAAGAACTTGGAAAGATTAAATAAGTCAAATTGTTTCATGTCTTGAGATAGCATAATGGAATGGATGACTCCAAATCCATTGAGGTTATTTATTTAGATAGGGGGATACTGATAGAAAATGGGGAACCCCAGCCAAGAGGAACTGGACCCCTTAAGATGGTAATGAATACACCACTAAGTGTCCACAATCTATGTCAAATTGGAATTATCATATGGTGAACCCACTTGGCATATTCACATCCAACAAATACATGCAATATTCCTCATTAAAGGTTTGTGCAAGGGAGATCAAATGCACCCTCATGCCTTATGCTCTTTTGCACTCCTGCTTTACTCTCACATTATAGATATTTTAAATCCCTTATGCATATACTTGCCTACATAGGTGGAATTAACCTTTTGGTCTATGGAGTTGGCTTCAGGGAGGACTGTGGATTGGAGGTCGACGAATTTTCAAACGAACAATTGAGATGGAGAAACATGATAAGGAATCACCTTGGAATTATTCTTGATCAATCTACAACGCTAGTTTGGTTTCAAATCCTTGGTCATGACAGAGGTATGAAAAAATTGCTCCTCTGAGTGATTATATGTATATATATATTGCTTAATTGATAGTCAGAAAGGGAGCACACAAAGTATTTTAGACAATTCAGGCTTGAATTCGGGGGGTATGATTATTGGGGTTCAAGTTCTTCACATTACATACTTGAATTTTAGAGTGAGAGTTTGGGAAAGGTTTCCTGCTTTAATTTAAACAATGTCACAACCTTTTAATTTTGGGCAAAGTGGGGGTGCTAGTATCTTGGAGTTGAAGAAAAATTGAGAATAATGAACTGTCATATCGACAGGATGAGACAAGAAAATCAATATCTCAACACACACTTGGAGAAATAATAAAGTAAATAGGAGGAAATGGAGAATGCTTTGAAAAACCAAGTTGAAGTATGAAAAGTTAGCTAATGACTCAAACATGCATTATAATGTCATATTAGGATTTTCTAGGGGATCTCAATCCATACAAAGCCATCTAAAATTGTCCGTAAGTTCAGTAAAGAAGAAGGTTGGCGGAAAGGAAATGGTGCAACAAGCTGTAGTAGCATTACTCGGCCAACCAAATATACAAGATGAAGATGGAATGGAGTGTCCAAAAGCATCAATGGAGAAGGCCCATTCAAGGCACAAATTTAACTTATATATTGCCTCATGTTCTTTCTTTTGCTTATATTTACTTGATCAATTTGTTAAACAACACAACTTTAGATTTGCTAAAGAAGTCACCAGATGTAGTTTTATGCTTATTCATATGATGTATTGCATATGCTACTACTACTCAGAATAGAAATTTTGAATAAGCTTACAAAAAAATATTCCGTGCTATCCACACTTCATAATATAAATAAAAACTACCCATTACAATTAAAAAAGAACTTACTTTCACATACATAGTTAAACACGTGTTAATAATGAAAATTAACTTTAATAAAATATCTAACAAAGAGTGAGTATATAATAATTCTAAGAGAATATTTGGAATTTGGAATACAACTGAACCCTATATTTAAACCTATTTGATGTAATCATAATCAAAGAAGTAATATCATTATTTTTGCATGGAAGAAGGATAAAGTTCAAACCCTCTTCCATGTTAAAAGAGAGTATTTGTATGGTGGATAATAAAATATATATATATATATATATATATATATATATATAAAATTTCTAATTTTTGTTTATTCAACATATGAATGGTAAACATATTATAAAATAACATTTAAAAAACCTAAAATAAAACTTACTATAAACACTTCAAGAACCATCAACACATATATATACAAAGATATACCTTTACTAATTTAAAATCAAAATACAAATAATTATTCTATGTCCTAAAAACTCATCTTAAGCTAAACACATTGACATTAAATTATATATTTTTAAACTAATACAAACGGCACAAAGGCATCTACACTTTTTATGTCGTGTATAGTAAGATATATAGCAATCGCAAATTTGGATTAATTTGTCCGTACTACAATCCGATTTTTCTCATACCAAAGTTTTGCTAAAGTTTATATTTTCAATTATTTATTTTTATTATTTAAAATTATTTAAAATTATTTATTTCTCATTTCATTATTTAATTTTTTTTTATTTCTCATTTAATTGGTTTACAGGTGTGACGTCATTTTCAAAGTTTGTCCCAATATAAACGGTGGCTTGTTGATGTCATTTTTTTTAATTATGCAGGAGGGATTACACAGCCCGTACCGGATGTCAAGGAACTGAGGAGCGTCTTCCATTGTGCCAAGAAACAAAGTAGAAAGCAAACAACCAACGAAACCAACAGATCTGCAGATGAGATATTGATGGTGGACGTACGACGACGGGTGGAAGATGTACAACAACTGGTTTTCTCACGGCTCCTTTAACAACTTGAGGTAGTTGCCGTTAGATCAACAACTTGGGTCGATTTCACTCTCTAAACTGTTAACAATGGTGACCTAAAAAGCAACTCCAATTTTACACATGTTAGCTAAGAATCATGCATTTTTTTTTTAAAATAAGAAGAAGAATTTATGATTAGATCATAAAACTAGAATTACATGGATCAACCGAACAAAGAAAGACCATCCTCCATCGAGGAGAGACCAAAATGAAGAAAAGAGCTTGAAGACCGAGTCTCTCCATATTTTTTTTTTATAAGTCTTCCCACATTGTCTTGCTTTTTCCTAGGCCTATCATAATGTCTCATAATAGAAAGAATATTGCTTACAAAATTATTGAAAATACTTTTAGTAATTTGCAAATTGGTACAAAAGAAAACCTGGTTATCCATATGCAAGAGCGACATCATCCTCTATGATGATGACAGCCTTGCGAGAAGCCCCTGGGGTGACTGTAATCCTAGTCAAGCTTGCTTCAAGATGCTCGACCATGATGTGCATCTTCGTAGCCATTAACCTATTCAGACGTTTGTGGTCCTCCACAAGCATTAGATTCTTAGCTTTAGCTTTTCCATCCAGGTCATCTTTCTTCAACAGAGAGTGGGTGAAGTTGCGAAGAACCCAATGGAGTGCTAAAGATATGCCATAGTGTTCTGCTAGTTGTTTTATCCCTCCTGGGTTTTGAACCCATTGTTCCAGAGGATTAACCAAGTCTTCATAGGTTGCCATCGCAAGGTGCATGGTTTCCTCACTGGATTCTCCATGCTCCCGAAAAACTTGATTTCCTTTTCCCTTTGTGGTAGCCTTTGAACAAGAAATCTGTGGCAACCAATGCTAGATGAACTCAATGTTGATGCTCTTGGATAGCTTGGTGAGGTTCTCATTTAGGATGTCGGATTCTTGATGCAGGTTGGTGAAAATCGCCTGCATGCTAGTCTGGACTTCTTTCTGTTGCTCTTGCTCAGTTAGGATTTGTCCCAAAGTGATTTTCCCTATCCAGAAAGCCACCAGTGTTCTGTCGTAGAGAGCTTGTCTTCCCCGAGTAGAACCCAAGTCTGGTTCCCAAAAATTGAAAGCTTCCGTCGACTAAAAATGTCGAAGGGTATGGTAATTATTCCATATTTCCTTTTCTTTTTCCTTAATTCTGCTTCTCACACCTTGTGCCATGAGGTTTTTGTACCCCATAGCAGCACCCGCCGCATTCAATTGGTTCATAGTCATGGAGCTCTGATCCTAACCTACTAGATGACATTTCTTGGGCCATGCCATGTTATCTAAACCGAGCCTGGGGTGGTGGGAGTAGGAGCACCTTCTTTTTAGGGAAACCTAGAATAAAAAGTAGCTTGTTCTAGCCATGCCTTGACGATTATCTATGACAGTTACCATAATTGACATGTACTTACCTGCCTTAAAACCTCCTTTGTCCACGATTGCTGAGTACCACTGTCGTATCCTTCCCATCCTCCAAGATCCATCACTACAACCCTTTGTAGTGAATTTAAGGTTAAGGAACAACTGCATTAATCACGTTTTCGTGTGCCATGTGATCGACATGGATGCAAGTGTCTGCTTGGTGGTTGTTGTCTTTTCTCCACATATTAACGGTATTCGAGGTGATGGTTCCTGTCCCTTTCACTTCCATTTCATCATGATATTGCACTAGGTGTCTTCCATTTGGATTGCTTTGACAAGTTAAAAAGGTTTTCATATATTCACTATCGAGATGATAGCAGGATGACAAGAATGGCTGTCTAACCAAGTTCGCAGGAGGGTCATTAATGATTCGAACTCTGAGATGGGTCCCTATGTTAGCCATGAGGTATGCCACCTTGTTGGCATCTCTTTTGAAATGGAGGGAACCAGGGTTGTAAAATCACGTACTAGGTTGGCCATGACCTTCATATATTCCTCTAGACGTCCATTCTTACTGAGATGCCTTATTGACGAGCCATTTAAGATTTTGAGAATGCAATGAATTAAAATTTGTGAGTCTCCCTCAACCACCATTTCTCTATAATTATGGGTTCGTGCTATTTTTATCCCTTCTGTCAAAGTTGCTAGCTCCGCTGCATTGTTGTTATTGATTCCAATATAGCCTACAAAGAGTCTTAATATAGAGCCATTATTGTCTTTAAAACATCCCCCATAGCCGACTTGACCAAGGTTGTCTTTATACACTCCATCAAAATTGAGCTTGATGAAGTTTCTCGGGGGCAGACTCCAACTAATGGGACTGGATATTTTGGGCTTGGGGTTATGATGCAGGGTGACATGGAATTGGAGGTTCAGGTCCTAGGCTCTATAAATGTTTTCTTCTTGATCGTTGAAGTGTTTATCCTGATCCGTCCAAGGATGTAGTTCGATGGTTTCCTTCAGACTAGATTTAATCCTAGTTCATACCGTTTCCAGAACAATGGTTTGATCTGTGAATGTTCTTCTGTTATGCTCTTTCTAGGTTTTCCATTGAAGGAAGGAGGGAAACAATTGCTAGATTCTATTGATTAAGGGACTGGTAAATGATTGGCACTTCCAATTAAGGAGCGTGTTGTTGATGTTGGTTCGGTCTCTTTTTGTAACACTAAAGATAGCTACTCCTTTGTCCCAAAGCTTGTTGACAAAGGCGCATGAGTTAAAGAGATGTTCTTTGTTCTCGCCCCGCTTACTTGCAAAGATGACAGTAAGGTGGTCATTAAAAACATATATTTTACCAGATTGTAAAAGTAAGGGTTATGTTCTTGATCAACGACCAAATGAAGGTTGCCACCTTTGGCTAAAGGTTTGTCGTCCAAATCTAGGACCAGATGGTATCTTCTGGGAGATATTTATACCATGCGTTTATAGTGTAACCCTCTTTGATGGTGAAGCGTCCTTTAGGTGAGTACCCCCATCTCAATTTGTCATTATCAATCCTGCTTTTATTTCTTTTATTCTCAAGCTCTTCAATGATGACCACTAAAACATTCGGAGGGGACTGTAGGGGGCATTGATCTAAGGAAAACAATCATTGCTAGTCTCTGTTTTCCTCTTCGTTATCCAAAAAATGATGAACTTTGTAGAAATCCAGTCTTTCCATCTCCTCCTTATAGGATGGGTCGTGAAGGAGGTTTCGGAGCTTTGAGGATTGTTTCCAAGAGTCATCCCAAAAGAGTGCACTTCTTCCATTTCTTATTTTCCAGAAGCTGTAGTTCTAGACCAAATTGTGATTACCCCAAGACAAATTCCATACGATGGACCCCTGTACCTGATCGTTGAAGCGAATAAGATCTTGCTGCTCCCATTTTGGGTTGTACTTAGCTTTCCAGAAGAGACCTCAGGGTTCTTGATTATGGGGTAATCCAATTCCACCAGAGTTTGGATCCCATCACATGGTTGATAAGATATGGATATCTAAGACCAATACTTCCTTTAATTTTAGGTTTATAGACATCTTCTCAGCTGACCAATGTCCATTTTCTTTGGTGTCCATCAATTCCCCAAAGAAAATTTCTTTGGATATTTATTATCCTATTAAGAATGACTTTGGAGGTAGCAAGGACCGAGAAGAGATACAATGACATAGCTTGGAGGACAGAATTGACCAGGGTCAGTCTCCCAGCCAATTTGGGAGATCGAAAAGACCAACTTGCTAGACGTTTATTGAGGAGAGCCAGAAGGTCTTCCCAATTGGACTCTCGAAGAGGTTTATCCATAAGTGGGGCTCCAAAATACCTCGAAGGCATAGTGTTTTTGGTGAGTCATAGAAATTGCGTGATGTGTATTTGAACCAAAGGAGTAGTGTTAAAGAAGAAGATATGGGATTTGTAGAGGTTGATACTAGCTCGCGAGTCTTTTTCAAAGCGGGTTAGAATGCTCTTGAAGATACTTGATTCCCTGTAAGAGGGATGGCCCATGAGGAGTGTGTCATCCATGAATTGCTAATGAGAGCAGGTAGGGGAATTTTTGTGAAGTCAAAGGCCTTTGAGGTGATGATCTGGGAGTTCTACTTTAATCGTTATTCATAGGCCCTCTGCCATTCAAATATAGAGGAAGGGAGAGAGAGGATCACCCTACCTAATGCCTCTCGAGGGGGAGAAGGGGGTGGCTAGGGAACCATTTACCAGGATGGAGAAGAAAGCAAAGGAAATGAGAGAAAGGATCCAATCTATCCAAACTTGGTTGAATCCACAGGCTTGAATGATTTTGGTGATCATGCAGGTCCAATTGAGCCTGTCAAAAGCCTTAGACATGTCCAACTTGATTAACATACCTATTTTTTTGGTGGTTTTAAGAGAGTGAATAAAATCAATTGCAAGTGTAATGCCATCTAGAATTTTCCTGCCTTCCATATAACCAGACTACTCCTTGGAGACGAGTATAGGGAGGAGGGGCTTGAGATGATTAACCATGAATTTGGTGATAATTTTGTAGATGACATTACGCAGGGAAATGGGTTTGAATTTGTCCAGGGTAGATGGATTGCTTCCTTTGGGAATAAGAGTGAGTAAGGTAGCAATGAAGGCTGAAATGATTCCTTTGGTTTGACGAGAGTTTCCACAATTTCCAAAACTTCCTCTTTGATGATATCCCAACAAACATGAAAGAAATCAGTGGTGAAACCGTCCGGTCCTGGATATTTACCAACTTGCATGGACTTAGTGGCTATCTCAACCTCCTGCATGGTGATTGGTCTCATTAATCCTTCATTGTGATACTTCGTTAGAAGACAGTGGATGTTTTTAGCTATATCATTGATAGCTTCCAAGCGATCACCCTGGGGTTCTAAGAGCAAGGTTTTAAAGAAGGAATTTGGCTTGGTTGAGATGTCCTCATGCTGGTACATAATCATTCCATTGTCATATTTGAGAATCACAAATTTATTATGTTGTCTATGATGAAGCATTGAGTTGTGGAAGAACTCGGTGTTCTTTTATCCCTCTTTTAGCCATTGAACTATGGATTTGTGATGCCAGAGGATTTCCTTTCACTTCAGTATTTATTCAAGTTGATTGTTGAGGAGTTCTTCTAGTTGGCAAGTTTCTTCAGAGTATCCCGAGAGTATCATCTCCTGTTGAAGCGCTGCCATCTTCTCTTTAATTCTTCTTTTGTCTTCGAAGATATTACCAAAAGTTGTTTTTTTCTACTCTTTGAGTTTTTATTTTAGATTTTTCAATTTTTGTTGGAATTTATACATGAGAGAACTTGTAGGGATAGCTGCTTCCTGCCACCATTTTTTGATGTTTAAATTGAAGTCTAGATGGTTGAGCCAGAATTTTTCAAAATGAAAGGGTTTGTTCTAACTTGGTCTTCCACATGTCCATTGTAGACAAATGGGCCAGTGGTCCGAACCATTGGTTGCAAAGATAGAGGCAGACCATTCATCACCCTTGGTGTAGAGATTGTTGGAGATGAGGAAACAATATAAACTTGAGGCAATTTATTGTTGCTTTCCTCTTATATTTTTCCAAGTGTGTGTTCCCTTAGGTGTCTCTAGATCGATCATTTGGTTGTTCTCTATGAATATTTTGAAGGCAACAACGTCCATGTCTAGTAGTCTGATTCTGCCTTTTTTTTCCAGCAAATCAGTGATCATATTGAAGTCGTCCCCTAGGATCTAGTGATCTTCTTGATGAAGGTCCCGAAACCATTAAAGGTGATTGAGAAGATAAAACTTTTGATCAATTATATGTGGGCTGAAAATATTTGTGATCAAACCTCTCTTATTCATTCCTATCAGATGGAAACTCATAGAAAGAGTTTCAGAGTAGTCATAAAATTGTTCAACACTATTTCTTTCAGGTTCCAGACGAGGGAAAGACCTCCCGAGGCTCCCATGGAATCCACTACAGTGACATTAGAGATATTCCAAATCTTTTTTGCAACTTTGTCCAAGGTTTGGGTCGAGCACTTAGTTTCTCGAATCATAAGAATGGTAGGATTCTCCATGGTGACTTTATTTTTGAGGAGACATTGTTTGGAAGGGTTGTTCAACCCTCTTATGTTCCAGGATATCATCTTCATTTAGGATGTGGGGGGAGAGTAGAGGATAACTTCATTAGATGATTGTATTGGACCGAATCTAGCATCAAGTTTCCCACCTCGTCTAGTATTTGTTGATTGGTATTGCGCCCTTTCTTTTTGTCCTCCTAGTGTTTCCTTTTAAGATCCTTTTTCCTACTAACCTTGACTCCTCGACCTGTGTCTTTGGGGACAACTTTAGCGATTTTATTTGAAGTAGTTTTGGCTTTTATTACTGCTTGCTTAAAAAATTCCAGTTGGGGTTTTGGAATGGGAATCTTTTGTTTGCATGCTTCCTCTAGTTCTTGAAGATCTAGATCCCCCAACTCTGTATCATCCATATCTTCGGGGAGGTATGGCATGTCAGCATCTGAGTTATTCATTGATACATTATTATTTTGTTGGAAATTACCTTGATTTATTGGATCGGGGGATTCATTTTCTCCTAGGAGATTGGCCAGACTATCAAATTGATTGTGAGTAGGAATGGTTTTGTCAGAGGAAGGAGGTGTAGGATTTTTGTTATTCCTTATTCTACTTGCCACTTTTGAGAAGCCATCTTGGTCTTTTTATTTTAAGGGATCTGGACGGGGTGTTTATTTGTTAAGAGGGTATTCTAAAAAAAGATGACCATGCTCATGACACTTCCTAAAGAAGAAACAAATAAGTTCATAGTCTAGAATTTGGAACCATTTAGAGTCCCTGTAGTCCATACATATAGCTTCATGAAGGGCTTGAGAGATGTTCATATAAACATAGATACGAGAAAAGGAGGCATATCTTCCATGATGAGTGGCTTCAAACACTTTGACAAAATGACCCAAGGTGTGTCATATTCCTTCCATGGTTTCAGGATCCCAATATGCCTGCGTGAGGGAGTATAGTCTGATCCAGACTGGAGCTTCTTTGAAGTCTTACCTATCTGTAACGTCCCCTTCGCCCATCATCAAATGCAGGGAAGGAAACATTAACAACACACCGGGCTTTTGTAAACTTAGCCCCAATATTTTTACTTATAAAATATTAACAATTAAAAACTTCTCTATACATATGTAAACTTCAATAAAACACAGCGGAATTTAAACATAACAACACATATAAGCATAGATTCACATCAGCATATTTATCTCAAGCAGTCAATAGGAAGAGAATTCAATCCCCTATTTAAGCTACATCATATCGACTTCAACCTCATGAATACATAACATTCAGATTTAGCACATTGCAGAAGAACACAGATTGTATATAATTTAATCCACAAAGAATACTTATCTTGCAAGGCAAATGTACAACGATTGGCTACGTGAGAGCAACGTTCCACCCAACCATAGATCTCTGTCCAGCCTGTATTATTTCAGCTGAGAGATCACCCCCGAGCTGGGCTGTGTATCCACTAAGGAGGAACTAGATGGCTCACTCACAGTAAGGGTTTCACTCAAGCAGCCATGCCAAGCCAACACACAGTTGGGTTTTTCAAGCATGCAATAGGAGATGGAGGAGGATGCTAGTCCACTAAGCTCAATCCCAGAGCCACATACACTTCAAGCTAGACTCAGCAATCCCATCCTCTGTTCATACATCCACAACTGGATTTCTCACAACTTTGTCACAAATAACCCCAAATCCGTCACTGATTTTCTGGGCTGCAAAAACTGGGTTTTCCTATTGATTTCAGAGTAGCTATTGCTCTCAAATTCACCCCAAGGCTCATACCAATGGATCCCCTATTGGATTTCACTGCCCAATACCCAATCTGGGCGTTTTTGGCTTCCCAAAACGTGGGTTCATTCCAAGTCGCGATTTCTGGTTTTCTCCCTCATTGGAGCTCGTTTTTGGGTGGAGAATGATGCTAGCTTTCCTCACCATGGAATGGGGATGAGAATGAAGCAACTTCCAAGAGGTAGGGTGACTTGTGGCACAAGTAAACAAAGCCCATACCTACCCATACGAATTTCAGGGTTTCCCATGCTCCATTGAAGCCATGAGATGACATCTCAACCACTTCATTACAACAGGCATAAATGTCATCTAAGGAAGTCAATGGGTTCTCATAATGACATATGGCAGCCTATGGTTTAGTCCCATAGCCCCCTCACCACTCCCTAGTGGATACACGTGGCCCCTTCTCATTCGTTGCCTCCATAGCCAGTCTTGGAATTTTATATTGCATGATGTTTATTTACATCCTATTACAATTTCCATGGCTTAAGAGCACATGGTATCAAAACATCAAATACTTGCCCTTTAAATAAAATTCGGGCTTTCACTAGCGGGGCCTTGGCCTTGAGCTCCACGCTAGGAAAACATACATCACATGTACACATTATTTACATTAAAGGCTAATATATCCTAAGGGTCGAATTGGGGGTATTACATTTCCCTCCCCCTTAGAACAACACCGTCCTCGGTGTTCCAAGACTTAGGCATACATATACAATTTACACATGTCCAAAACTTCAAAAACTTTGCAGATTTGCCCTGCATTCTTTTCTTTACTTTGAACTTTCAGGACCAAGTCCTTTGACCTTCACGAGCTGCTCCTGCTGATTCGGATCTTCTAGCTCATCCATAAGTCTGAAAACTTTATGGCTGCTACCCTCTTGAGGTTCTCTTGTTGGGCAGTTACGGAGGCAATGATCCCCTCCACATTTCCAACACTTCACTGGTTGCTTTGTCTTTACCTGCTTAATTTCCTTTGAGTCTTCCCACCTGGAACGTTTCTTAATCGGACGATTGGATGAATGCTTCTTCATTGATCCACCTTTCTTTCCCTTGCTGATTGCCCTCATAATGCTTTTTACCTCTTTCTGCAGACGAATAGAGTCCTTCAAGACCTTGTGGTTCATCTCGTTCTGCTGCTTTTGCATCTTGAGCATCTCTCCAAGATTTTCTTGGGTCTTGGCAATTATTTGAAGAAGACTTCCAGCCAATTCTAATAGCCCTTGGTCTGCCGCCATGGTCAATGGAAACAACTGACCACACTTTTCTCACTAGCAACACTTGCCTGCACCGGCTGCAACCAATTGATTCAGTTTCCACCTGTGAAATTCATCATTACAATTCTCGTTAGGCCAAGCATAACCCAAACATTAAGAATCAGTCAATGGTTTTTCCCCAGTTGACATGGATAGTCCATGCTTTACTCATGAGACTTCCACACTTTTTATGCTTTCCCAACATAAACATGGATTCCTTCATGTTCATCCATTCACAAGAAATTCATTAATTAGCATTCACAATTCACTTTAATCAAATAACCACACTTTTACTTTCAGTCATGCATGCATTCAACAATTTTCTAATTCTATAGATACATCAATAAAAAGGAAAGAGAGAGAGCAGTAAGAGTTTCTCCTCTTAGTTTTGTTCCATTCTGGAACCCACACCACCACTGTGGTTTTCATGCTCCTGTCCTCTTTCACTTCAACGTGAATGATCGACCTGCCCTTCTTGGCTATGACACGCAGTGTCTATGGTCTATTCCAGATCTCTCAACCATGGAGTTCCTCCACTTGGTTGGTCTAACTCTTGGCTTCTAGGACTCACACAGTTCCACTAGCCCCATCTTTCATTACTGCTCATGCTGAGCTCTTTAGGGTGGTTACATGTCCACACGAATCCTTGAGATGCTTTCATAGTCATTGCTTCCATCAATACCTACACTCAACATTGAATTAATTCACATGTTTAGTTTATTTTCATAGGAAATCATAACCAAATCATATACACATGTATATTCATAAGCAAGAAATTACAAGATAACCAAATACTTATCTGCACTAGATGTCTTCACTTTATTCCATAGGGTCCTTCTTTGCTTTACAAGCCTTGGAATCACCTATGGATTTGGGTGTTTGGCCAGCACACAGGCTGCCCCTCAACATCAAATAGTCTTGTATGTTTGTCCAGCACGCAGGATGCTCCACAACATCAAATAACCTTGCATGTTTGGCCAGCACGCAGGCCGCTCCAAATCATCAACAATCTCGCATGTTTGGCCAGCACGCAGGCTCCTCCAAACCATCAATAACCTTGCATGTTTGGCCAGCACGCAGGCTGGTTCAAATCATCAACAATATCGCATGTTTGGCCAGCACGCAGGATGCTCCAAACCATCAACAATCTCGCATGTTTGGCCAGCACGCAGGCTGCTCCAAATCATCAACAATCTTGCATGTTTGGCTAGCATGCAGGCTGCTCCAAAACATCAATAATCTCGCATGTTTGGTCAGCACGCAGGCTGCTCCAAAACATCAATAATCTTGCCCAACCAGCCACTCTCTGGATTTACCAAGCAATTTATAGTTCTTTCAGGGTCCTTGCTTCCTGTATGACCAAGGTTTTCCAACAAAGAAATAATAGTGCATCAGCTTACCTGTTACAAGCTTTATGCTTGAAACCTTCATTATTCAAATAAGAAATGAATGAATTTGAATACTTATCTGTATTGTGCATTTCTTCTCTGGTCCACAGGGTCCTGCTTTTACTTTATAAGCCTTGGGGTCCTCCTATAGACTAGGATGTTTGGCCAGCACGCAGGCTGCTCCAAATCATCAAATAATTAATGCCCTACCAGTACACCTTCACGCCGACTGGGTTTACCAAGCATTTGGTGGTGCCCAACTAGTCCCATACCTGGTTGGCCCTCTCCATTGCCGAGCCAGAACATACGTCTGGGTCATCGGCCAATGGAAGGTAACTGCGCCACCGACCATTACATGTCAAGGCTCCACTACTCTGCCTTAGGCTTGCATCATCCTTTCACACGTATCACAATCCCTCAATGCGCATAACAATTCTTCACCCACACAAGGGTGGCACTTCTTCTCTTGTGTAAGCCGGCGGTTCCATTTAGGAATTCTTTAGATGACTTTCTTAACTGCAGGCTATCATGGCCCCATGATACCCACTCACCCTACTCAAGGGTTACCGCTGCTCATACAGTCCTCTTGAGTATTCTTTTCTTCACTTTTCCCTTTAATGTGCAGCCCTAAATTTCATATGTATAATCTGCCAACACAAAATGGATAGCAAGCTCATTAGTATCGCTGCTCTAGAATTGTAAACATATTTCATAACATTCACTATCCAACCTTGAAACACCAGGAATGCGTCCATTCCCTTAAGGCGTAGTCAATATTGGCATCCCTAACATAACTCAGCACCAGAAAGGCGTGCACTCCTTACTGATGTGAACTATGAAGGTCCTAATCATACTTCAAGCAGTCTGCCATAATGGAAATAAAATCAAAACATGTTCTGCATATTAACTCTAATAATTAGACATGCATGTATGTATATATATATATATATAATTCAGGGTTTGTGGAACACTTATCCATTTTCCAGATGTTATTTCTCTTCTTTAATGAGGAATGGAGGCTCCTTATCTGAGTTGACAGTCCCTCGGCTTGCCATCCCAATTCCTTTTGATGTTACATAATTTTCATATGTCTTACCGACATACTCTTCACCATCCCACTCATATTGTTTACTAATCATGTAGTGCAGATGAGACATTAATAATGTCTTATGACATTTCACCTGAAACCCGTTTTCAAATCATGGAATCCCTTCCCATGAAGTTTGGCTTCTGTAGGACCTCTCTATTGGTCTTACTGCAATGTGTCTCCCTGGCACACTTATTAAACAGCCAAACAGTCAGCAACATTTAACAATACAATTCAAATCCGATTGTTCCATAACCAATCCATGGCACTAATAATTAAATTCAGTATGAATTTGCACTCTGTCTACTACAGAAATTGGTTTTCTTATCCATGAGGCTATCCTCATATTGTTTGGCTCCTGTAAGTGACACCACTCTGCCCGTTATGGTCTTATGCCCGCTGCCATACATGAGCATCCACTTACAGCATGTCCTCTGACAGAACTTAGAGTTCTCAACCATGAGAACCTTCTCATAAACTTTGGCTTCTGCAAGTGGTAGATCCCGGTCTCTACTATGGACTTATCCTCATTGCCATACGCAAGACTTTTCTACCTGAAAACTGAAACTTCAATCAGCCAAACACGTTGTGAGTATCTACGCACATAATCATTCATTGCTATAACAGTCACTGAAGTGATCTCAGAATTATAATACTCAATAATTCAAACACCTTCAGCTGTTAACATTTGAAATGCAACGAAATATATACATTTTTATATATGCATCATTATCACAATAGAATTTCAAGACATAGTCATACTATCCATGTAACTTAAATAAATCGTAAATACTCATTATTTCACAGTCATATCATTCATACAACTCTGTCCTTCCACAGAGCATTCTAGCAGCCCATTGATCATGATTGGCTCTTCATGTACTTACTATTATTCATTCAAAACAACCCATGAAATGATCCTAGAATTATTATCAATTCATCATTTCATTCATTATTTATTTTGCAATAACATATGCATCATCCCTATGCATTCATACAATGCATCACAAGATTTATAAAATCTCTTAATGCACATCTACTCAATGCTACCTTGCATTGTTTCATGAGTACTATGCATTCAAGCATATTATGATCGAAGCATGACTATCTCATATAACTTGCATTACCATAATCAGGACCACCAGTACTCACTTGCTTTGGTTATTAAGCACAAAACATACACATGGCATGATATAAATTCATATGAATGCATTGAGATTTCTAAATAGTCATAGGGTGTAAGGATCATTTCCTTCACTTACCCACACCTCACCAGGCTTGGTAGGTTAACAGTCCCAATCGGTATTCAATATCACATGCAAACTAACTCAACATAGCTCCAACATAGTTGAAGAGATCTTACCAAGTCCTCTTTCAACATTCATGCAATTTGGCACCAATAATCATTACCTGCATGGTTACCATTAACATCTCCTGATGTTACCTGATCAGTTGGCCTCTTACCAAGGCTGCTCAGTCCTTTTTCCAACTTTATGATCATAGAATTGTTGTGCCATCCTTTCTGCATAAGGTTGTTGGCTTCATGCAACAACATCCTCAGCACATTTAGCCATGCTCTTTGTTATCTTTGGTCCTACAGCCAATACCAACATCAATAGTGATTATCAACCACAATATTCTCCATTAGTGGTTCATTTCCTATGCAGATTTCATTATTCTACCAATATGCAATATCCCATTTATGCACAAGTATTTCCATATGCACTATGCAATGTTTGTTGAGATGCCATCTAGTGCATATACATCTATGTAATCCCTTACGTTTTTAACATTTTTATGCCATATGACAGTTTCATAATTATAAGTATGATAACAAACAAGGGTTTAAATAATTCTTCCCTTTTCAATCCCTCATTGTAACATGGAATTCCTCTTCATGCAATTGTAGAAATTGCCCATATTGACAACAAAATTTGTTTGTCCAAACAGCCGCTGGCACTCTTCTGCACTAAATATCTGTGATATATGTAGACCTCATTCAAAATATTGTCATGCATCATTGTTCTCTACTGGACAAGATTTCCAATGCCTATCTTCATGCTCCATTCCGACATCAGGTGCAGAAACTGCATCTCTTCAAAACTGACAACTTTCACTCCAATTCTACACATTTTACACAGTTGCATTTTGGTCCAGAATGCCAACTTTAGCCACCCGTGGAAGAAAATCTATGAGGAATCACAAAATTTTTTATATCGGGAGAAGTTAGTAAATATAGCAAGGAACACTCAACAATTCACGGATTTCAATTCCGATGCACCATTCATCTTCTATGAATTTATGGGTTTTACTACTTCTCACTTTTCACATTTTTCCAAAATTCCAAATTTTGGGCCAAAAATGGCTATCTCCCAAACGGTGCATTTCTGGGAAATATTCGTCTAACGGAAACTGTCCCTCTTAATGAGAATATGAAATGTCTAGTTCAGTAAAATTTTTGATTCCCACATCTAGGGTCACTTTTACTGCCCACAAGCCTTTCAAAATCCCGAAAAAGTGGCCCGGAACAGTGCTTTTTGGCCTTCTTGTTCACCCTGACTCCACATCCTTTGGAGTTTGGCTCCAAGATTCTGAATTTAACATCATGCCTGCTTCGTGGCAGCGCCTGATCAATTTCAACTCAAACCGACCTTCCGTCAAGCCTCGGGACTCCGTCCTTCAAAAGTCACTATTATCCATTTTCTGTCAAATCGGATTGTAATGGGCTCGGGGTCTTCACTGGTTCTTTCATGGCCTTCGTCAATGGCCTCCGATCCCCACAGGAATCATTCCATTCTAAGTTTGGATGCTCCTGCTATCCAAAAATCAAGTTTTAGTCACTTTACTCGTTTTTTTGTTTTTTTTTTTTATTTGGGCTGGTTCGCCGATCGCTCCCGCAATTGCGGAGCCATTCGGAGAAGGATTCCATTGCGTAGCCATTCGGCGAATGCTCCCGCAACTGCGGAGCCATTCGGTGAAGGCTTCCGTTGCGGAGCGGAATCGTTCCGCAATGCGGAAGAGTTCGGCGAGTCGTTCCGAAATTGTGGAAGACTTCGGCGAATCGTTCCGCAACTGCGGAAGACCTCGACGAATCGTTCCGCAATTTCGGAAGCATTCTGCAAAACCGCCTGAAACCAGGGAAGCATTCCGCGCAACGGCGGAAGCATTCCACGAACGGCTCCGAAACGGCGGAATCCTTCGTCGAATGTCTCCGCAACGAAAGCCTTCGCCGAATGCTCCCGTAATTGCGGAGCCATTCGGCGAATGCTCCCGCAATTGCGAAGCCATTTGGCAAAGGCTTTCGTTGCGGAGACATTCGACGAAGGATTCCGCCGTTTCGGAGCCGTTCGTGGAATGCGTCCCTGGTTTCAGGCGGTTTTACGGAATGCTTCTAAAATTGCGGAATGATTCGCCGAGGTCTTCCGCAGTTGCGGAACGATTCGCCAAAGTCTTCCACAATTTCGGAACGACTCGCCGAACTCTTCCGCGTTGCGGAACGATTCGCGGAATCCTTCCGCAATTTCGGAAGAGAATTCCTTCCAAAATTTTCCTTTCGACGCCAAGCACTTAGAAAATTTTCTGCTTTTTCGGAGCATTTCGCCGAATTTTTCCGCGTTGCGGAACAACTCGCAGAATCTTTCCGTAAATTTCGGAAGAAAATTCCTTTCGCAAATTTCAGAAGAGAATTCCTTCCGCAAATTTCGGAAGAGAATTCCTTCCGCAAATTTCAGGGCGACTTCCCAAATTCCTCCGCGTTGCGGAAAAACTCGCGGAATGCTTCCGCAGTTTCGGAGCAATTCGCCGAATGCTTCCGCAGTTTCGGAGCAATTCGCCGAATGCTTCCGCAGTTGCGGAAGACATTCGGGAATTCTTCCCGAAACAGTCTTAAACGAATTTTTCAAAGACACTTAGGAAAAATTGAAAACTTTGAAATCATATTTGCAACAAAAACAGTATTTCAAGAAAATAAATTGCACCTCTTTATGTTAAGCATGAAACAACAAAACAACAAAAACAGTATAAGATGGCATGGAGGCAAACAGACAAATACAAAACTGAATGCTACAGCATTGGGGACAAATTAGAGCAAGCATTCAACTTGGAAATGAATTTTCTCCCTCTTCCTCTATTTCATAGAATGCAATCAATGCAAACAGTTTGCAAAAATCCCCAAACAGTCATGGAAATGATTTCCCATTCCAACAAATAAAAGCCATGCGATCTTGAGGTTTCTTTGATGCATTTTATTTCCAAATACAAAATGCATGTACACACAATGATTTGTATCTCTGTGAAGGGCCCAACAGTCGTAGTGTTGAACCTAGAGCTCTGATACCACTCTGTAACGTCCCCTTCGCCCATCATCAAATGCAGGGAAGGAAACATTAACAACACACTGGGATTTTGTAAACTTAGCCCTAATATTTTTACTTATAAAATATTAACAATTAAAAACTTCTCTATACATATGTAAACTTCAATAAAACACAGCGGAATTTAAACATAACAACACATATAAGCATAGATTCGCATCAGCATATTTATCTCAAGCAGTCAATAGGCAGAGAATTCAATCCCCTACTTAAGCTACATCATATCGACTTCAACTTCATGAATACATAACATTCAGATTTAGCACATTGCAGAAGAACATAGATTGTATATAATTTAATCCACAAAGAATACTTATCTTGCAAGGCAAATGTCCAACGACTGGATACGTGAGAGCAACGTTCCACCCAACCATAGATCTCTGTCCAGCCTGTATTCTTTCAGCTGAGAGATCACCCCCGAGCTGGGCTGTGTATCCACTAAGGAGGAACTAGATGGCTCACTCACAGTCAGGGTTTCACTCAAGCAGCCATGCCAAGCCAACACACAGTTGGGTTTTTCAAGCATGCAATAGGAGATGGAGGAGGATGCTAGTCCACTGAGCTCAATCCCAGAGCCACATACACTTCAAGCTAGACTCAGCAATCCCATCCTCTGTTCATACATCCACAACTGGATTTCTCACAACTCTGTCACAAATAACCCCAAATCTGTCACTGATTTTCTGGGTTGCAAAAACTGGGTTTTCCTATTGATTTCAGAGTAGCTATTGCTCCCAAATTTGCCCCAAGGCTCATACCAACGGATCCCCCATTGGATTTCACTGCCCAATACCCAATCTGGGCGTTTTTGGCTTCCCAAAACGTGGGTTCATTCCAAGTCGCGATTTCTGGTTTTCTTCCTCATTGGAGCTCGTTTTTGGGTGGAAAATGATGCCATCTTTCCTCACCATGGAATGAGAATGAGAATGAAGCAACTTCCAAGAGGTAGAGTGACTTGTGGCACAAGTAAACAAAGCCCATACCTACCCATACGAATTTCAGGGCTGCCCATGCTCCATTGAAGCCATGGGCTGACATCTCAACCACTTCCTTACAACAGGCATAAATGTCATCTAAGGAAGTCAATGGGTTCTCATAATGACATATGGCAGCCTATGGTTTAGTCCCATAGCCCCCTCACCACTCCCTAGTGGATACACGTGGCCCCTTCTCATTCGTTGCCTCCATAGCCAGTCTTGGAATTTTATATTGCATGATGTTTATTTACATCCTATTACAATTTCCATGGCTTAAGAGCACATGGTATCAAAACATCAAATACTTGCCATTTAAATAAAATTCGGGCTTTCACTAGCGGGGCCTTGGCCTTGAGCTCCACGCTAGGAAAACATACATCACATGTACACATTATTTACATTAAAGGCTAATATATCCTAAGGGTCGAATTGGGGGTATTACACTGTCCGGACTGAAATTTTCTCTCTTGGGTCTCATATATAGACTGGAAGCATTGAAGAAGTATGGGCCTCCTTCAAAGAATACAATGTAATCATCTGGATGGTTAAAGATTACCGTAAAAAATCCTTTAGAGCCTAGATTAAGGTCATAGTGGCCCTTAGGGTTCCATTTATGCTTGATCCAACCTGCTAAAGGTCGTTCTGATGGCCATAGACCCATAAAATTGCAAATGATCGCATGATCATGCATGCATTGGATATATTCGGAAACTCTTGAGGAGGTTATTTCATACCTTGGTACCATGGCCGATTTGGGGATGCATGTGCCAGTTTCTTTGTGCTCCTGGTCCTTTTTGGTGGAAGTTGCCTACAAGAACAAGACCAAGAGGTAATCTTTGCTTTGATAAAAAAAATTTAAAGTCTAAATTTGTAGGCAACTCCATTGAAGAAAAGATAAATAATTTCAAAGCAAGCAATCTTAGGTAGAAGATATGGGGATTCTCGATATGTTTGACTTCTCAAACATTCAAGGATACCTGAATAAGTTTGATAAACACCGCTGTCTGAAATCTATCCCAATGTTACACAAGGGTGAATATACCATTACATCACATGTTACGAAGTTCAAATAAGTTCTGGTGGCATGGGATATCACAGATGAGGAAACCATTATGCAGTTGTTCATAATGTCCTTCCAACTAGGAGGTGATCAAAATATGGATGCTTGGTATGATGGAATCCCTCCTAAGGGGATATTTTCCTTTCTCCAACTAATTGAGTCATTCTGTGATCAATGGGGTCCCAATACTAAGGAAGAAACACTGAAGATTATAAAGGACGATCATATAGATATTGATGAACAAGTCTCGGAGGAGCATGAAGCAGTCCTTAACAAGGAAGTTCATGACGAAGATCAAATATCGTAAGGTTTTCTTGAAGAAACCATTGTTTAGGACCTTGTAAATGACGTAATAACCCTTATAAATGAATATGAAGGGATTCCTGAAGATGAAGAGCATGAAGCCTTAGTGGAAGAAACTGAAAAATATACAGAAATGGTGAGTTCTCCATATCCTCAAGTTATGGTTTCTTATGATATTTTGGCTCTCTTGAAAAAAAACCAGGTTTATGGAAGACGATGATTACCAGATGTTCCTTGGTCCACCAATGTACGATTCTTCAAGACCTTAAAACATCATGGTGGACCCTCTCTCGAGCACACGTTTGGGTGAATAAGCCTACTCTGCCATCAATGAAGAATGGATCAACCCTTTTCCTTTGCTTGATGATGGAGTAGTGCGAGATGTGGTTCTTGTTGTTGATGGCCATATGCAGAGTTTTTCCATTATCTTCCAGTCGATGATGTTCCCAAACCAGTTTTTCCAGCACTATCTTGCGACAAGTTTTGCAAAATTCGCTCAACCCTTTCTATCCAGTAACGATAAATTTCCAACGATGCATTTCAACAAAACCAATACATGTATGCTATTGAATTCACATGGACAAGATATCTATTGTTTATCTTTCCTCTTGAAATGTGAAGGTGTGAATTATGTGGCTAATAATTTCAAAATTGTAAAGATTATTAGGGATACTAACATCATTGTTACAAAAATGAACAATAGGCTTGTGTATCCAAAGAATTGCTTGAGTAGGTGCAGGTATAGGTTGCAACTAGCATATGAATATTTGCGAGGTCCACCTTTGCAAATGGTCTCCCAAGTTCGAAATCAAATGACCAGTTTCATGCAAAAAAAATTCTCAATGCAAATGTATGATGGAGATAGCCCATACATAATCCCAGTAGAAGCATGGATAAATGAAGCTTGTGAAAGCAATCCTTCATGGTGGCAGCAATATCAAGGCTTCCAGGTTCGCAGAGTCATCCAACTTTCTTTCCCCATCCTGATGAAGATCTTGGTATGTACTCAACTTATCATCGACGATATCTTATCTTGGATTGTTTCTAAAGACAAAGGAAGGAAATCAGGTATGACCGACCTACTCAGCTAGTTACATTAGTGGTATGATTTCACTTAACCCTTCTTTATTATTGCAATTATGGTAGGTAGGTTTAGTTTCATTTTCACTTCAGCATATATTGTTACTCTTGCATTACATTTTTTGTTCTTTCATGTTATTTACTTGCATTTCATGTCATTATACTGAGCAAGGCAGGACATCAGTGCTTGCCTCATGATTATGTTAATGCCCTTGGATATTTGATATGTGTGTAGGTCTACAGGTACCCAAAATATTTAGCATAACCATATCTAGTTGCAGCCCTAACCAACCCTCAAATAGATGTCCAACCCCCAGGGGTCAACCTAGGTGTAATTCCTTTCTTTTTAGGCTTTCAAACTTTGTTGATTTGACTGATGTACCTATTATACCAGATCTGAAAAATACCTAGATAACAAAAATCACAGTTTAATTCTCAACCTAGGTACGAGAGAAGGACACCCCTAAAAATCCACCAAGAAATCCACTAGGGTGCACTTTCCAAGCGGAGCACAATTTCCGAATTCACGATATTTTTTGAGATATGAATTTTCTATATTTTTAGGGTTTTTCTAAATATTATATTTTTTTGTATTTTTTGTAATAAAAACAACAGAAATTTGATAAAAAATGAAGAAGAGAAGGGGTTAGACCTCAATCGTCCACCCTAGAGCAATAAGAGATCAAGGTCAATGTCCCTACTTAATTTGGCTATTCAAGGTTTACCAATTAGGGAAATGACTAGTAACCCTAGATGGGTCTAAGTAGTGTAAGGCTAATTAGGGAAAACAATGAACCCCAAGGCCCAACTATGAAGAGCTCCTTCAAGAGGAAAGTCTCCTCAAACAAGATTGACAAGATGCCGACAAAACCCTAATTTATCTTGCTTAAGGTTCCAAAGCAACGTCAAAAAACAAAATTGAAAGATCTTACCGACATCCACTAGGGAAAGAGCAAGAGAGAATTCTTAGGTCTTCCTTAGTCACGAGTTATAACAACCATTCTTTGAATCGACCTTGAGAGATAGTGAAACCATAAAAATTCATAATCCAACCATTCATCAAAAGAGAAGTTTGCCAGAAAGAGAGGTGTGCATGCCTTAAAAGATCCAATATACCAAGAGAAAGAGAAATAAGTGCATATTTAAACCCTTGTTCTTGTTTACAAATCAAATTTAGGAGCGTCTATTTATATGAGGCATCCTAGTCTTTTCTAACTTTAGAGCCTATTTTACTAAAAAGAAAAATAATTTAAATTTAGGGCTTGTCACCCACAAGTTGGGACTCATCCACAAAAGACTAAAAATAATGATAAAATGCAAAGTTACAGGAATCGACCCCCTTGCTAAGATTTCATACCGAAATGTCGTCGAAATCTCATCAGAATCGGAATCAGAATCACATGTTAACTAGCGATCCCTATCAGTAGTATCTTATTTAGTGCTTTTGTCAAAAAGTATAAATTTTCCATCTGCTATGGACTTAATACGAAAGGTGTTATTGATAATGTTTTATAGGCCCTATAATGTAAAATATAAATATAAAATATATATTTATAAAAAAAAATAGGGTTAGGGTTTTGATTCCCTGATTCCTATTTTGGGATGGGTGTCGAATCTGCACCAAATTCTTTAGTCGATTCCAATCGCACCCATGATTCTTGTAACCTTGATGAAATGATGTAAATGTATTCATCCAAGTGAAGTGATGAGTTGGAGGAGGACGTCATAGCCCAACTAACCCCAATGATGTAGAAGATCCCTCAACGTTCTCACCTTTAGCAACGTAAGGATTTCTTGAAGAAGATGATGTCATCATGGATTTTGTACATGTAGTTTATTACCATTCAAAGTAGCAGGCTAGGCTTGCTAGTGAAAGGAATCACATAAGAGACTTGGACTACTGTCACCTTTATCCAAGCTCTTAACTTCTTCGGGATCCAATGTTGTCTAAAGGGGAGAGGCCTTTAATGTACCTACCAAGTAGATGCCAAATTGCTTCCAAACACCTTAAAGCATAGATCAATGCCTCTAATGGAGTTAAACACAGATTAATAGAGAGAGTTAGGATGGTGCTTGTATAAATTAGAGCAGTGAAGTTACAACCAAGATATGGAAGGAATATAGTTCTATACGTAGCGGCTCTAGAAATTCAACTTCTAGAAGAAAGTTGAAAGCCATGAGAAGCACTGTATAGTAGACGGGGAGGTCTACTCAATAGGTACAAATTAGAGAAATGAAGTTACAACCAAGATATGGAAGGAATATAGTTCTATATGTAGTGGCTCTAGAAATTCAACTTCTAGAAGAATAAATATAGTTGGAGTGGCAGAACTAGCATGTAAATTGCATTGTTGATTATTGCATAAAGACAAATGGTATTCCTTTTCATGTAATTTTTTTTTTTTATAATATTTGTGAAGTTCCAGGGTTAGATCGACTAGTTTTCATGGTTGAATATTTTAAATAGGGGCATATGAAGAGAAGGTTTCCAGGTAGATCTAAGCAAAGATAAACAAATAGTCTTGAGCACAAAATATATTAGGGGACTGGAGAACTTGGATCATCATAAGGCCTATGTTAATGGTGGAAAAATGAGCAGCCGTTCTTCAAAAGAGAGAAGGCAAATCACCTAGATAAGGATGAAATTGTAATGAAAAGAACAATAATGAGACCAAATACATGCAAATGATTAAACCAAGAATATGAAAATAAGTTAAAAATCATATGACACATTTGTAGAGATAAGAACTTCATATAAAAAGATTGTATGTTTTGCGATCTTCATAGTAACCAACAATTATTGACTGAGCACCTTCGAAATGGATTAAGGATCGTGTTGTGGATCAATTGTTACAAAGAAGAAGATTTGGAAAAAAAAATCATTTTTTCCATCCATATATAATTTTCTTCTATACAACAAACATATTCACATAGAAATTAGAAAATTGAATCATAACTCTCCAGAATTTACAAAATGGAATTGATTCATGAGGGACACCAATAGTTCAAATAGTACATGACCATATAAATTATGTCTTCATCCATAAGCTTCCCATTGGAATGAGATTGGGATTTGGATTCAACAGTAATATTGTCTGAATTAGTCCATACATTTTTCTGCTAGTGGGTTAACCCTGACTTATCACAAGTACCAACAGATGATATTGCGGATACATTTATGACAACGTTCTTATCTCCATCCTCCTTTGTCATAACTTCCAATATATATAAATCTAATTGTTTGTCAAGACGCTTAATCAATTTCACTTCATGTGAAAGGAAGAGCTAGCATAATATTGTTTATTGTAATGTTTAGGAACTACAAATTTCTCTATTCTATTTCGAATAGGAGTTAGTTCAACAGGCTCATGAATAACTGGTTCATGAATAGATATCATCATCGAGAAAGTATGGTACACAACACCAGGTCAAAAAAGGTAATAATGGACTCACCTTACTCATGGATCCCAGTTTTGAAAGGATACAGGAATTCAAACAAACCTTGGTAAATCAAAGATACATGAAATAGAACAAACCCTAGGAAATGGAAGATACAAGAAATAAAACAAACACTGGGAAATCAAATATCATATAAAATATATTCAACCACTCATGCATATATATTTCAACATATATAAGGCCACAATGGGTTTGATGTTATTTTCCATTCTTGTACCAAAAAATTTGAACCAATATCTCCATCTCCGTACGGGCTCGTAGAACGTCCGCTTCAATCGTACGTATAATTGGGGACAACTTCCAGCTGCTCGTAGTTTGTTTGGCAGAAAAGGAATGGGGAAAATTCCAAGATTGCATGAAAATGTTTCCATTTGGTGTAGGAAATCCATTCTCGATTGGCTCATTCGTGGTATAGAATGTTTCCCCAATTTCTTTACCCCCAGTTTTTATTTCCCTGTAAATTTGAGTTTCTAAAATTGGTTAATATTATTACATTATATAAATATAAATATTTATATATTAAAAACATATTATATTAATATTATATATTATATATAAGTCTAACATATTAACATACTAACATATTATCATATTAACATAATCTATTAATACATTACCATATTAAAACACTATATTAATATATATATATATATATTACTAATTATACTATATATAATAACTATATTATATATTTTAAAATCTAGAGGAATCCATAATCCGTTGGGATTACTTGGGCAAGGTCCATGTTCAAATCCTCTAAAACCCATATAATATGCACAATCTTCTGCCACTCTGAATCCATCTGCAACGTTAAAATTTACTAAATCATAAAATTTTGAATCCATCTACAACATTAAAATTTATTAAATCATAATTTGCATTAGGGGGTCTTTGTTGAATCCATCTATAGCACCTTACGATTTAGTAAATTTTAACGTTATAGTTGGAAAGGGGTCTCTGAATCCATTTGCAGCGTTCAAATTATAATGCTCCAGATGGATTCGGAGACCCCTTTTGGGTCCTCTTTATATATTATATTGAGCCAAGGCTTGATCAAGTTTCGACTTATAATAAGCTAGCTATATGTATAATATATGCGTTTAAGTCCCTTAGTGATCTACCTCAAACATGCTCATGGGATGCCGGGTTATATAATCTATAGATGACATATTAATGTTTGGATTAATTCATATTAATCTAGTTGTAATTTTATCCCTAGACAAAATTAGTCATTTTTAGTTCTGTCACTTATTATTTAGTTGTATTTTTTTAATTATCTCTTGACTAAATTAGTCATTTAATTTAGTCTTTTGTAATTGTGTGCTCAAATTTAGTAGTATTTAGATAAAAAGCACTGTGGTGACTAATGTTTTTAGTCACATAATAATTTATTTTCCAAATTCTACTAGTATTATAATAATAATAATAATAATAATAATAATAATAATAATAATATATTGGGTAAAATCAATTGATTTTTTTATTATAAGATGATGATGTTACAATGATCCGTGTGACAGTATACGTATATGCATTGACAAGTCACGAGGTGAATGGGTGTCTGTCATTTGACCTTTCGTTAACCTAATAATACTATTATTATTATGTTTATAACAATAACATGTTGGGTGAGTGTTAGGTGGGTTTTCTACAACAAAAGATAAAGATCACTCTCCTATTCCTATGGATCGGTGAGGTCCATTGACATCAATATGAAACAATTATTACAATTTTCCTGAGATCTTAAGCATAATTTCCATGGAGCTTGAGATAGGGTAGGAAGAATGAAGATTACCTCTTGTAGTGTGACGGTTGATGAAGCTCCTTTGCTAGTTGATCTCTATCACTTGCAGCTCTTTAAATCCTCCATTAAACTTGCAAATTCATCTACAATGCATCCTCCTACTCTTCTAATAACAAACTTTAAGAAATAGAAACTAGATCTAATTTCCTACCAATTAATTATCACAAGAAATTGGGTGGAAAATGAATTGATTCATATTAATTCAAAGAATGAAATACTTACAACCCTTTCCATGGAGATGCTTTCTTCCTCCTTTATTGAGATCCACTCCTTCACCTTCGAAACTCTTGATCACCAAATCCTTTGAAGTGAAAGAGTTCCTTGCTTAATCCTTCAATATAACTTTGCTCTTTTCATGTGTTTTACTTCACCCAAATGCTTTCTTTTATAGGTATAGGATTTGGGTGTTTAGGAGCAAAAGTGCAATGTGGGATAGAATCCTAATTCATCAATTTGATTTATTTCCTTAAAAACCCACTTCTCCATAGTTTTTAGGCACTTACATATGATTAATTCAGGATTTCAGGCACAAAATACATATGCCATGTATTTTCCTTCCACTCTTAGCTTGTGGATGCTAGATATTAGCTTTTGGTGGGTGATTCAATCACTGAATTTTGCTCCATTTAGGGTATATGTGTCTTCACTCACATCTTCAATTTTTAAAAATAGTGGTTAGATTAAGAGATCATGTCTCTTATTGTGCTTGATTTATGTCTTCATGTTGTGGGCGAATAATGGATTGTGTTTTCGGCCTTCATTGTTTAAGGGTATTAATTTGAGTGTTAACAATGATAATTCCAAATTTGTGACTAAGTCTACATCAAATTCCAACTTTGTAAAAGACCATCACTCACGCACTTCTTTCAGAAATGAAAACATGCATTGTGATAAGTGTGAGATATCAAGGTCTTCACAGTACTTCAACATGGAAGTTTAATCTTGTGCAACTAGGGAAGTGCATCGATGAGTGATATAACTATTTTTCCCAATGTCTTCAATGCAAACCAATGATAGTACAAGTTTATATCATGCGAATAAATGAGCTAATGTCAAGCATAATAAAAAACCATTTGATTACGGGTCATTGATGTATACCGTTAATAGATGTGAGGAGGTCCACCGATAATGATGATGGACTCCAAGGTACTGAGTATAATCTAGCAAGTGAGAATATATGTTTTGAAGTCAAACACTTGTAGAGTCAAATAATCAGAGGTCATTGATGTATAGCCCATGTAATTTGCGAGGAAATCTGCCACTAATGACTGTAAGATCCAAGGTACTCCAAGGTTCCTAGATCCACTTCCTAGATGATGATTTGGGGTTGATAGGATTAGATCCATTGGATGGAGGGCATTAATGCATCCCACATAAACCAACTCGAAAAAGATCAATAGTTTGATATAATTTGGTAGGGATACGAGATCCAACATTGTATACTGACACTAGGAAGATTGACATGATTGGTCAGGAATATATGAGGAATGAGCGACACTATTTTGATTTCCCTTGAACACATGACATGACATGTAGTGACACTTGGAAACATACGACTCGAGTAACCGACCATTATGAAATCCGCCAATTCCAAATGCATTAACGAAAGCTCCATAGTTGACGGGAAGAATAACCCATCATTGGAGTTCTGTTCAAATAACTGGTACAGTTTCCTAAGGCAAATGTAAATGGTGTACTTATAACTGATGCACGACTACGTGTCGTGTTCAAGGGCAATAAGGATTGACTGTTTCCATTCATTCTAGGATGAAATATGAATTGATTTAGTGGTCCCCCTTTTTTGGTGTTTTGTATTTTTTGATTTTTAATACCTTTTTCATTTATTAGATTGAAAAAAGAATAAATAATGCTATAGTACATTAGAGGAAATGAGTGTTGAAAGGGTGTGCATCTACATTCCAAGGGAACGAGTCAGGATGAGGCAAATGTGAAATTACAAATAGGGGTTGAGCTATTTATGTACACTTTTATGGGTGTATGGGTCAATTAAATGAAAGCAACGATCTATAGGCAACATATAACAAAAGTGACTGCAAAGACAAATACACAACATAAGCAATAAGCAATGAAGTAGTAGATGCATATGTATAGGCGGGTATTTTAACACATGTTTACATAAACTGACACAAAACATGGATCCCATTAGGATATGGTTAGAAATGTATGAGAGAGAAATATGTGGTTTCAAAATACAAGTAATGATGGTACTAATAGGGATCCCAGGATTATGAGGAAACCTCAGCATGGCCACCAAAATGGCAATAGAGTGCTAACTATAGTGTCCCATGTTCGGTAGGATATTCTGTCAGAAATATGGTGGAAATGCAAATATGATGGGTTGACACACCAATTTCCAACAAGTTCGACCCTAGGGAAAGTTTGGGTTGCAAAAGTTTCAAATGCATCATAATAGAGGGATACCTAAAACTATATGCAAGCTTCCAAATATACCTGATCAGATCGAGGAACATACAAAGCATGCTCCTATACTTGGGTACATTTAAACCAACTATTCTCCCAGTGACACCACATAAGATGGCCTTAGGTGGGTGTAACCAAATGTTCATAACTTTAAGGATAGCTTCGTATGAGGTTAAAATTCCATCCAAGAAGTCATGTGAGTCAGGAGAGCTCACATCCCCAATGGGCCAAGTAACTAGATCATATTCCTCCTCCAAGGGAAGACTTTGATATGAATCTTCTAAAGCCATTTGAATAGCTTGGTATGAAAATTCTATGAAATATAAGGGCAAGCTATTCCCCAACGTACCACATTCTACATAATTGTGCATTACTTCATCATCTTTCTCCACAATTTACCATTCCATCGAGCCCACTTGCGATAAAGGAGAGTCATCCACTAGAATGGGTTTGGGAAAATTGATAGTGGGAAGTAAGCCTTTGATGTTATGGTAAATATTGGAACAACTTGTGGGGTGGGTATCGGTGGTGGGATTGTAAAAGTTCCCTTGAGGGGAGCATCTTTGAACAATCCTACCTCAATGTATTGAACCACCTTTAATGTATATGCAATGTAAGGAACATTTGACTGGATAATAGTTTCAGGCGTACAATAATCTAACTAGTCGATTGTGATGGTCTTCCCATGGTGAGGGGACCAAATCGATCGAAACATTGAAGATACTACAACTATCATAGAATGTATCCAACTGCGTCCTAATAGAAAATAGTAGTATATAGGCGTGTCTACTACCTCAACATCAAATGTGACTGTTTTTCCACCCAATTCAATTGGGTAGGCTACAATGAGTTCGTGAGGAGGGAATGAATGTCCAACAAATTCCTTTAACACAATATGGGATGGAACTAAGGTGGGTGATCCTATTTCCTACCAACATTTCAATGACATGACACAATTTGAGGCCCCTTCATCAACTATGGTTCGAAAAATGTTCTTACCATGAGATGACAATTTAATTTGAAAAGCAGTTTGTGAAGGGAGCCTACGTGTTGATTGGTCTAAGTCAAATGCTATCAAAGTAGTATCAGATGGATCAACAATGCCAATTATAGACAATGACACCTTTCTTTGTGTGGGACAACATTGCAACATCTACAAGGACGACATGGAACATGGTGCTTGAGCTAGGTCCTAAACAACATTATAGTTCTGAGCAACTCGTGCGTTAGGATTATGTATTGTTTTACTTAGAACTCCTTTGGGGGGGCATGGTACTATGTCTATGGCTGATTTATCAATCGTGAGATAACCACTAGGTTGTGATGTTGATTGATTCAATGTCATAAAAATGATATCTTGTGTAATACACCCATTTTGACCCTTGTAATGTATTTAATTAAATTATGTAAATGATGTAAATATGCTAGTATGAATTCCCAGTGTGGAGCTTAAGGCCAATGCCCAACTAGTGAATGTCTGGGCATATATGATATTTATATTTTATTTGGACTATTTGGTTGGATTTCATGCTGATTTAGAATATTATGCGCATAAATAATAAAATTGTCCAACGATGGTTGTGTAAAGAGCACCAAAAGGGCTATGATTCCACCTGAGGGGAAGAAGAAAGGGGGTCCATGGGTGACTAAATACTTGCTGCCAAGTGTCAACCTTAGAACCCACCAAAGATTCTATCATGTGATGAGAATAAGGCAATTATATCATTTTTTTGACCATTTTCCAATCATTAATGCATGTGTGTGGTTGGTGGGAAAAGTCACCTCATGTAGTTATTGAAACATGGGACTGACTGCACTTTTGTGACAGTTCTGTCATGATAGAAGTCAGTCTGTAGCTTCCAGGAATCCTTTCTTATACTGCCAAAAGTTATGTCAGTTGTGTTTTCACCATTTTCCCATATGCATTGGAGTCAACCCTCATTTCTCTCATTCTTTCATGCATATTTAGGCTATGTAGAGCTCTCCATTGCTATCCAGGAACTTACCATGCTGTTTTGAACCCAAAAATTCGAATTTGGAGACCATGCTACAGATTTGGAAGTGAAAATTGTTGGATGTAGGTGAGCAGAGAGGTTGGGAAAGCTAGGAACCCTTACCCATGGATTTATGCTGCTCATAGGTGCTCGAGAAGCCACAAATTGAGGCTATAGGTGGTTCTATAACATCCAATATCAGGTCAGACTTCTTCTATGTACACATTGGAGGCACCCAACAAGATGGATCGCCTAAGATAACCGTGAATCAGTGAAGGGGATGCCTGAGCTAGAAGGGTGTTGTGTGGGGCAGGTATTGTGGAAGCCAAGGTTGTGAGGGCCGAGTGAGACCCCCGTAGAGCTTTGTATGAGAATTTGGCTAAGAAGAGAGAGCATAATGGGTTGTGGGCTTAGAGAGAGAATCCTGTAGGTTTTTCCTTCGCCTTGGTGGCCTCATAGCCCATCTTGGAGGTGGCCTCCCAACATAAAGAGTATATGTTGGACAAAGTGCCTATGGTTGGGTGGAAAATCTCTCTTACATAACTAGTTGCTTGGATTTATGTTGGATAAAGATAAGTATTCTCATGCATTTGAATATGAAATGTTTTTATTTCATGCCTGCAATGTTTATGCTTGTATTTGCATGCTAGATGTATGCGGATAGATTTTAAATTCTGTTGTGCATGTTTATTTACATTTATGCACACATTGCATTTGTTAAAAATCGTATTATGGATTTGGGGCGAAATTTGAGAGCCCAGATTTGGATAATGTCCCCTCCTGATGGTCGAATTGGGTGAGGGGGACATTACATCTTGTTTGAATGTTCACCTCATGATGACACATGAATACATTAGCATTGGGAAGATTTCCCCCTTGCGGGGGAGTTTCCTGGTTTCCCCCTAGCGAAGGTACCAATGTCATAGAAACCATTTGTTGTTGGTGTTGCACGAAGGACCACGCCAAAAGAATGGGTTTTTGTTTCCCACCACATTGAGCCGTCATTCTATGAACATCCTCCATGAATGTGAAATGATGAAGTAGATGATATCCTTAACAAATTTTGCAAGGGAATTTTCACTTTCGATTATTGTGTGTGCCTTTTGCTGGAGGGTTCTAGTTCGGTGCAGGTCATGTCCTTGAATTGGAATTTTGCTTAATCTTGCATTTCTTCTTCTTTCATTTAGGTTCCATGGATTGGATTGTAAGGACTTCGGAAGTTTGGGAAGGACTAGCATATTGCTACATTTCCTAGCCAGCTTTAGGTTACGAAGTTTGAACATACATGTTTCCCATTTATTGGGTAACCTGATCAAGATGATTAATGGAAACAATCATATCATTGGCATGAGGTCCCTAGAGTTTCCTAGCTAAATCTGACACGGGTCTTGCGGCATGGGGTATTAGAATAACTCAGGAGTCATGACTAAAGAATAACTCATTCAAAGTGCCCAATTCGAATTCAATGTGAATGGTAACATACTTGGGGGAGTCCAAAAGGTATTATTCATGGCATGACTCATCCAAGGTTGAAATATAGAGGAAGAGTAACTCCCATGGAAGAGGAAGAGGCAATTTGGATCTAGTAAGACACTTGGGCTAGATTCCCTAGCTCTATGACAATAATGATGAAGATGCTATGACACCTATGACACAAATCAGACCTGAAGGCTGACATATGACATATATTATAGGTCGGGGATAAACATAGACTCCAAGAGGGAGATCAAGGGTGTTAGGGAAGCTAAGATGCTTCCACATGTGATTTGGTGGAAGTGGGAGACTAGGAATTGTTGTACAAGTGGTGTTCTTTGGAATCTCTTCCCAACTTGAGTTGGCATGAGTCTCTTGGAAGGAATTCGACCCATGGAGGACATTAAAAATTTATAAATGTCCATAACAAATAATGAAACCAACTTTTGATCATTTGTAGAATTTTCAATTGCATTTTTGAAGAGGGAGAGCTAGTGGATGACTAGTTTCTTGCCTTAGCCAATTTCGAGGGTGAAAGATTCCCATCCAAGATGGTAATTGGAAAGGCCATCCAGACCTTTCATTTGGAGATTTAATGGAGTATTTATTTGCAGGTGTAAGCTACAGGTCAGCTCATGGTTTCTTCTATTGCATCTCACTCCTTCAACCATTTCCAGTTTTGATGGCATATTCTTGATCCTTGAGGGAGGGCATTTTTGGTGAGCTATTGTACTCTTTGGGGGAGCTTCTAATGACCCATTTATTTTTTAATATGAAGTAAATACTCTTTTCTTCATCTCCAAAAAGTTTCAGGTCGAAATTCCAAGTAGAAATGTGTAAATCTCATTTTTAATGAAAGAACAGTGCCATTTCCCCACTACCTTGTTGTGAACCAATGTACTGCTGATGATTTCGAATGAATGGATGATCCTATGATACATTTGTGATTAATAGACTGCCATGGATGTATTTTACAAGTTTCATGTACTGTACTTGAGCATTTGAAGTATTTTTACTCAGTTTAATTGCATTGGGAGAAGAAATAGTGTCATTTCCCCAAGGGTCGAATGGGTGATTTTTGCAGCTGAATGGGAGAGGGTTGGAACAGATATAATAATCAATTAATGGTGCACACGAGACATTAATAACATACTTAATACATTTCCTACCTCTGTTTAGAAATGTGAGTGGGTTTGGAGGCATTTGGGAAGCCATTTTCAGTACTTACCCCAGGGGGATTTGTGATTTGGTCAGGAGTCGTGACTAAAGAATAACTCATTCAAAGTGCCCAATTCAAATTAAAGGTGAATGGTAACATACTTGGGGGAGTCCAAAAGGTATTATTAATGGCATGAATCATCCAAGGTCGAAATATAGAGGAAGAGTAATTCCCATGGAAGAGGAAGAGGCAATTTGGAGCTAGTGAGACACTTAGGCTAGATTCCCTAGCTCTATGACAATGATGATGAAGATGCTATGACACCTATGACACAAATCAGACCGAAAGGCTGGAATATGACATATATGACATGTGGGGGCTAAACATAGACTCCAATAGGGCGCTCAAGGGTGTTATGGAAGCTAAGATGCTTCCACATGTGATTTGGTGGAAGTGGGAGACTAGGAATTGTTGTACAAGTGGCGTTCTTTGGAATCTCTTCCTAACTTGAGTTGGAATGAGTCTATTGGAAGGAATTCGACCCATGGAGGACATTAGAACTTTCTAAACTTCAATAACAAAGAATGAAACCATCTTTTGATCATTTGTAGAATTTTCAATTGCATTTGTGAAGAGGGAGAGCTAGTGGATGACTAGTTTCTTGCCTTAGGCAATTTCGAGGGTAAAAGATTCCAATCCAAGTTGGTAATTGGAAAGGACATTCATAAATTTCATTTGGAGCTTTAATGGAGTCTTTATTTGCAGGTGTAAGCTATAGGGCAGCTCATGGTTTATTCTATTGCATCTCACTCCTTCAACCATTTCTAGTTTTGATGGCATATTCTTAATCCTTGAGGGAGGGCATTTTTGGTGAGCTAATGTACTCTTTGGGGGAGCTTATAATGCCCCATTTATTTTTTGATATGAATTAAATACTTTTTTCTTAATCTCCAAAAATTTTCAGGTCTAAATTTCAAGTAGAAATGTGTAAATCCCATTTTTAATGAAAGAACAGTGCCATTTCCCCACTACCTTGTTGTGAACCATTGTACTGCTGATGATTTCGAATGAATGGATGATACTCTGAGAAATTTATGGTTAATAGAATTCCATGGATGTATTTTACAAGTTTCATGTACTGTACTTGAGCATTTGAAGTATTTTTACTCAGTTTAATTGCATTGGGAGAAGAAATAGTGTCATTTCCCCAAGGGTCGAATGGGTGATTTTTGCAGCTGAATGTGAGAGGCTTGGAACATATCTAATAATCAATTAATGGTGCAAATGAGACATTAATAACATAATTAATACATTCCCTACCTATTTTCATAAATTTGATTGGGTTTGGAGGCATTTGGGAAGCCATTTTCGGTACTTACCACAGGGGGATTTGAACCCAAAATTACTAGTAAAATTGCATACTTGGTATAGAATATTAAGAGAGTTTGAAGAGATATTTTGGTGGCCATATATCATCCCTGAACATCATATTCAAGTCCTAATATCATTCATACACCTTCCTTGAAGATTTGAAGGCATTGGGAGTCAATTTGAGACTTAGAGACCAATACTAGTCAAAGGGAAATTACTAGTAAAGTTCCCTACATTGGCCAGCATTGAAAGAGGATTTGAAGAAGTGTTTTAAAGGTCCAAAAGCATCCCTGAAATACATATTTATGTTCTAACATAATCCATATACCTTCTCAGAATATTTGGGAGCAATTGGAGCAATTTGGGGACCTAGAGCTCAAAAGTAGTCAAAGGTCTAACTAGGGAAAAAAGTGAAAAATTGTCATTTTAATAAAATTCCTAACAAGGGACAGTGGTATCAGAGCATGATCTTGGCACATGATGTGGTTTGATATTTATGACTACAAAAAGTTAGGGACCAATCTTATACATTGGAATCAAAAATAATATTGTTGAAGAGGAGGTACTAGGAAAAAAAAAGGGGAAAAAAGTGCATTTTGAGAAAACTATGACTAGGGATAAAAAAGGAACCTTAGAGGAGAATGAGGAGTTTATAAAATTACTGAAATCATCCTTTGAAGAAAAGTGGATGCAACTAATGCAAGGGTTCGAATCGTTGGTTAGTCAACTTGAAAGCAACTTGGAAAAAAGAATGAGCAATGGTTTTGTTTTCAAGGAAAAGAAGGAAATGGATGAAATAATTGCTAAGGAGGAACCTCATGTAATAGTGGAACATGAGGTACATGTTGATATGCAAGGGCTTGAAGATGCTACGCTCAAACAAGAAGAAGAAAAAGCACTTGCCTTTGTTCAGATGGATTATGCGTTGCCTCATGGGAAGAGCTGCGACGCCTTGGAGGAGGCACATGATCTCACAATAGTTGGACCATCCAATTATGGAGAAGATGAATTAAATATTTCAATGGGTAAGAGTTGTAAAGATTTAAATTTGGTTCATAATTCCTCACCCCATACTTATTTTTCAGCCACATCAATTGGGGATGAAAATTGGGTGAAAGGTTTTTTTCTAATGGTGCCACATGAGGGGTATGAAACTCCTACCTCTCCTTTTGATAATGACATGAATAGAGAATCTCATTATTTACATTTGCAGCAACATCCTTTTTTACCTTATGATGATACATATCTTCATGGATTCCCTTATGATGTTCACTTGAGTCACTTGAAGACTCATGATTTTCCTTGCTCATTGCTTAGTTCAATTGATGTTGGAGAAACTTCATTAACTACTTGGATGAAATATTACAAGGCTGATTGTTTTGATGCATCTTACATAGTTTTGGAGAAACATTATAGGACATGGGATACTCAGATATGTCATTGGATTAGATTTGATTGTTCACTTGATGCTTGTATGCACTTGGAAAATGGTGGTCTACTTACTTGGAGGTATAAGCACTTTCATGATTCTTTGATGAAGCACCTCCTTGATGTACATTTTCATTATGTTGTTATGTACTTTTATGATATATATTTTGTACTCATGATGTTTGGAAGAATACATATAATAAAATGGGATCCAGGAATCCTCTTATCTAATGGTGTGGGTTGGAGAGCACTCTTAATTGTTGGGGTGCAATACAAGCAATGGGACCCTGGAATAATTTTTATCTCATTGGTTTCAATTTTTTTGGGAAAAAAGCAGTATGGGAGATGGATTTACCAATTAATAAAGTGATTTTTATCAGAGTAGTGCAACAACAAGCATGGTGGTTCCTCTCTAAAATCTTCATGGAAACTCAAAGACTCAAGGTTGGGCAATTCAATGGAAACTTCAAAGAATTATATAGAAAGCAAGTTCTTCAACACCCATGTTTGAAATTGCTTGAGGACAAGCAATATTGGGAAGGGAGGATTTTTCATGTCCCAAATTTGGAATTGGGTCACATTGGCCATATTCATTAGAGTTTGTAAAATTGATGTTAAGGGTCAAATAATTGCCAAGGAGGAAAATTACTAGTTTCCTAGGTTTGGGGTGGAAGCTTTGGGATTTGGAATAAGGGGGATAATAAATGATGTTTGAACATTAAAATGGAATAAATATTTAATAAAGGATCAAAATAAATATATACAAGTGGAAATCAAAGTGGAATTTGATCATGAAGACACATGGAGGAAGTGGGACCCACATATGGCTAGATTTCCCCACTACACTTGGCATCATTCTTTCACCAATTCGAATTCAAGGTGAATGGAAACATACCTGGGGGATTTCAAAAGGTATTATTCATGGCATGAATCATTCAAGGTCGAAATATAGAAGAAGAGTAACTCCCATGGAAGAGGAAGAGGCAATTTGGAGCTAGTGAGACACATGGGCTAGATTCCCTAGCTCTATGACAACAATGATGAAGATGCTAAGACATCTATGACACAAATCAGACCTGAAGGATGAAAAATGACATATATGACATGTCAGGGCTAAAAATAGACTCCAAGAGGGCACTCAAGGGTGTTAGGGCAGCTAAGATGCTTCCACATATGATTTGGTGGAAGTAGGAGACTAGGAATTGTTGTACAAGTGGCATTCTTTGGAATCTCTTCCCAACTTGAGTTGGCATGAGTATCTTGGAAGGAATTTGACCCATGGAAGGCATTAGAACTTTATAAATGTCAATAAAAAAGAATGAAACCATATTTTGATCATTTGTATAATTTGCAATTGCATTTGTGAAGAGGGAGAGCTAGTGGATGAATAGTTTCTTGCCTTAGACAATTTCGAGGGTGAAAGATTCCCATCCAAGTTGGTATTTGGAAAGGCCATTTAGAACTTTCATTTGGAGCTTTAATGGAGTTTTTATTTGCAGGTGTAAGCTACAGGGAATCTCATGGTTTCTTCTATTTTAGCTCACTCCTTCAACCATTTCCAGTTTTGATGGCATATTCTTGATCCTTGAGGGAGGGAATTTTTGGTGAGATATTGTAATCTTTGGGGGATATTCTAATGCCCCATTTATTTATTAATATGAAGTAAATACTCTTTTATTCATCTTCAAAAATTTTCAGGTCGAAATTCCAAGTAGAAATGTGTAAATCTCATTTTTAATGAAAGAACAGTGTCATTTCGCCACTACCTTGTTGTGAACCAATGTACTGCTGATGATTTCAAATGAATGGATGATCCTACAATATATCATCCATGAACATCATATTCAAGTCCTAATATCATTCATACATCTTCCTTGAAGATTTGAAGGCATTTGGAATCAATTTGAGACCTAGAGACCAATACTAGTCAAAGGGAAATTACTAGTAAAGTTCCCTACATTGGCCAGCATTTAAAGAGGATTTGCATAAGTGTTTTAAAGGTACAAAAGCATCCCTGAAATACATATTTATGTTCTAACATCATCCATATACCTTCTTAGAATATTTGGGAGCAATTGGAGCAATTGGGGACCTAGAGCTCAAAACTAGTCAAAGGTCTAACTAGGGAAAAAAGTGAAAAATTGCCATTTTAATAAAATTCCTAACAATGGGACATTACACCCCTAGAAGCAGAACCTGGTTAGTTATTGGGTATACTAAGTGGATTTTGATACCCTCCTTGTGTGATTTGATATTGAGCAGCCCAACCATACGGGAAACCCATGTTTGGTAAGGCACACCCTCCAGTAGGGATACCCGTAGATGAATTGGATGTACTTCCAAAATTTGCACCCAGAATTGTACCAACTGGAACTGAAGTACTAGTTGAGTTCATGCTGGTGACATGCATTGGTACAGGCCCTTGAGCTCCTAATGAACTCTTTAGTGGTCCCTAGTTTCAAAATTTTGTAGCCCGAGAGATGTTAACTCTCCACCATTGATCTAAGGCTTTAGCTTAATCTTGTTGGTGATATATCAAAATAAAGTCTTGATTATTTTTGGATTAAAGCATTGATTCTTAGGGTAAATTGCTTAGTTTCAAAGGTATGCTGGTGAAACTGATGGTGTTTATGTGACTCAACATGTCAAACCAATCATTGCACAAATGCTCATTAATATCTGTCTTTCTTTTCGATGAACTCTTAAATGAATAAATAGGTAAGAGCTTTTTTGATTCTCTTTTAGACATGTAATTTGCAGTTTCTCAAAATTGAATCACTATTTCAATTGAAAAATGAAGCTTTTAAAATGATAATATTTCACTATCTTTCTTTTTTCAAAAGGTTTTCAAATCTATAGCAAAGGTTCAAGAGGTTGTTTTCAAACTTATAATATGTTCAAATTAATTCAATTTTAATAATTGGGAATGCAAGTTTTTCAATGAAAATGTTTCAATGGTATTCTTTTCCAAGAAGTTTCTCAAACTAGTGTAAAATTAGGAAACGTGGTTCTATTTGGATTAACAATTTGCATAATAATCTTTTCAAATCTTGAAGCTAGTCCTCCAAATCTAATGAACTAGTCAATAGTTGGAGAAGTAATGCGAACATTTTAAAGAATTTTGAAGATTGAAGCAATTATTTCCTTTTAATTATGATTAATAATCAATTTCAAGAATAACATATGAGAAAGTTACCAAATTATTAAGTAGATTTCTTCAATTTTTTAGAATTCCTTAAACTGAAAATTCTCTCAAACGAATGAATTCAAATATTTTATGTAACATCCCGATATTTTCATAAAATTTAAAAAAATTTAAATCGCCATAAAAACCTAATATTGTAAAATGTGGAAATAATAATAATCAATATTCAGCAATTAATAAAAGTTTCGCTTGGTAGGAACAATTTAATGGTTGTGTCTTTTGTCTTTTAATGACGTCATGAAAATCAATTAATGATTATGTACTTTATTCGTATGATTGAAAATTATGATGCATTGGAAAACATAATTCTTTTGACAAGTGCTGACAGTTTACCTTTTCTGGATGATGATGAAAGGGGTCCCACAAGCTGCCCCGAGGATTACTTAGCTACTCCGCTAAATCATTGCACTCGTCCTTCATGCGCAGATTCGCAGGTAAGAGATAGCGATAAAATTCAGAGTGTTTAATAACCGTGATATAAATCGAAACTGCTTATGAATTTCGATGCTACAGGTATGGTCTCCTTCCTATTATGTAAGATGAACCTGTCTAGCTCAAGACTATAGATACCATCTAATTCAAGGTGTGTTTGTTATGAATGTTTCCATTAAGTGATGATGACTTTACATATGGTCATTTCATAAATGCCTTGCGGCTGTTAAAGTAATTATTCTATAAAATTGACGGTGACAGGTTGATGACAAAGGCGCAAGGTCTTAAGTCATACTATGGAGAGAGTGATAAGTTGGTTTTAATTTTCTAATGCCTGGGTAGTTAAAATGGTGATGCCTTAAGCCTTAATACCCTACCATGCAATGAATGCGATGGGTCCTTGGGTGGCACCATACCCTAACGATGTGTTGATATATCTTATGGTGTGAACAAGCTTTATGAGCTCTACAAAGATCCCTATGTTGAACTTTATAATAGAATTTATGTGATGGGCGGAGTCAACCATGCCCTAAGATTGCTCGCGACCTTGGTGGATATTCATATGCTATGAATGTGTTTCACATTTGATTATATGGGATGGTATGAGACCTTTGTTATATGCTATCGGAGATCGTTATACCTTGATAATACTTACATGCTAATGCTTTTAACGTTGATTCGTATGGATTGGCAGGTGGAATGATGGCCCTGCAAAATCCCGCGTACGAATCGAGGGTGTATTAAATGATTAGGTTTGTAATTAAATTACTTGGCCATCGTGTTAAGGATAGTGTTACGTGCACGTCTATGTGGATGTTTCGGCGTGTGATAAGGTTTGTTAATGGTTGATTTGTGACGAGCTTCCTGCCTTGGTGTCAACATAAATGGCAACTCCGTGGCTTGGGAGGTAGATGAGCAATTTAATGCTACTCCTGTCACCTTCCAACATGGCTTGATGAGGATGGATCTCCGCCGTTGATCATTGTGTATTGGGATGAGTTGAACCCTAGCGTAACTTATGGATTCTTGTAACGTCTCTTGTCATTGTTCGGTGGTAGGGTTTGGGAGGTGAGGCCAACTGGCCGAGAGGCACTTAGGGTTTGCTGGTTTTTCTAGCCTCCCTCAGGCTCGATCCTGAGACCGGTAGCAACCTTGGTCTGTGAGTAAATGTTATCCATGAAAGCCAAGTCTGGAAACGATTGTCTGGTAATATACAGGTGGGATGAGTGCATCTGTTTAGGCGTTGCCGTAGCTTGCAAGTCTGGGTTTTTCAATTGAGTTGGAATTTTTTCGGGAGGTATCCCTCATCGTGGTCTTCGAACTGGGTGCTTCTCCTTCGCAGTGGATGGATGTAGGCTTCGTCGACTCTCTGTCACGACTCAGGTAGTGTAACGTGCAAGGGTTTTCATACTATTTTTTGTTTCAAGCATTTCTCTCATGATCCGATGCTTAACTTATTGTGTGGTTGTTGGCAGGTAACCCTCAGCGAATGATAGGGTTCCGAAACAGTTGAAGGGGAAAGGAGCTAAGCGAACCCACCGGTAAGCTTCGGTGGTATCCCTCCTTAGTGGTTCTCCTGGAATCAAAATTTGATGATCAGAGTTTTGGTAGCATGCCTTCACGGCAGTGGCTTTGTCTCTCCTGCAGCATTTGGGGAAACGTTATTGTTTTAAGCTTTAATGATAGTATAGATGATGTAAGGGTTTAAAATATATGGCCGGCCATTCTTGGGCTCGGTGAGCTTCGTAGGGTCGAACCTTCGTGTTAGCAACGAGTCTTATAGCTTAAATGTTTATGTTTGTCATTTTTTTGGTACTTCTGGGTTGATGAATGAAGAGATACGTTGACTGTAACTTTGTTTTCGGTATTTGCTGTGTATATAAATGGAATGGGGTTTCGCCTGGAACATTCGGCAAAGGAATGCGGCAACTATAGGGTGTAACCACTGTTAATTTAAATGGAACGATAATTAACTAAGGTTTAATGGCCATGTTTGGTGATTTGAACTTCTCGTTTTTGTATCTGTATCTAAAAGCCTGTTAAGATATTTAGTTTTTCATGTCTATGTATGGTGTTTCGATCTCTTCATTCTTGAACTCTGATCCAAGGAACGAAGGGCATGTTTAAGTTGTTTAAGTTAATAGTGGCTATAAGCCGATAATAAAAGGGTGTTGGTTTTGTTTGAATACTACTGTGATAATGCTAAACCCTAGCCTGTCGAGGTGAATGAAATCTGCTTGTCTATAATGATGTTTTTAAAAGAACAAGAGTAATAACTCTTGACTCTACAGTGAGATTGTCTATGGTAATGAAACCTTGATTTGGTAGCTGTTAAATGTTATAGATAATGATGTAAAGAGAACATGTTGACCCTAGTTTGGGTGTAGAGATACTGTAATTTAATCTGTCAATTCAATACTGCTATGTTTGTCTTTGTTTTTAATGACTTGGTATTCTGTGATGTAAATTCTATCACATGCAATTTGATAATTTCAGAAAAAGAGCAAATAATAGCGCAATCGTCAGTTGATTTGATTGCTTATGAATATAACAGTTTTTCTATTCTAACTATATATTCCTGTATTCGTCCAATTTGGACCTCTGGTGAAAGGATGAAATAACACAGTAGCTTTCTTTCTTTCTGTTCAAGATAATACAGTGAAGACAATATTTTGTATATGATCAATCAGATTCTAAAAACAATAAGAATATAGAAAAATTGGAATATGGTTAAACAGAATGCATGCTATTGTTTTCTTTGAAGTAATTAGTAAAGATCAGTAACCCTAGTTGTTAACACAATGATCACCTTCATAATTAAGAAAAGAAACTACTGCTATAATTAGTTTTTGTTTAGTTGTTTCAGCATACATAATTGAACAGTAAGAAAAAACATTGCATGCAATGATCTAATCTACAACTACTAAATATAAGATGCATGATAAACATAGGTCTGTGCATGGGTGGTCTTTGGTTTAGATTTTTAGATGCATGCAAGGTTTCACTTTTAACTGGGCAGATTTAATGCTACCTATATGTACTGGAGTACGATGCAGCTCCACGTATGGGGAAAAATGCAGAGGATTCATTTTATCAGTTCATCAATTCTAAATTAATTAGGATCTGACATTTTCTTCTATTGATTATTAAATAACAATACTAAGCCATTTTATGAGAGCATTCATATGATTTGAAAAAGAAAACACAATAGAATAGAACCTGAGTGTAATGGGAGGAACAAAGCACTCAAGAAACCTGTTCCACCCAACCTGCTCCCAAACAGCCAAGATGTCTGCCTTAGGACCCCCAAGCCTATCCACTGATCCACCAGGAGGAAGAAGGTTCTGTAGCTTAGGAATTCTACTTGCAGTAGCAATAAAATTTATATATCCAGCCTTACAGGCTTAATAATCAATGGGACCAGCACCAGCACCTCTGGTCTGTCCTTCTCATAACATTTGCAGACTTATACTTGCACTCTCCACAGCGTCCCCTATTCGAATCTCTCAACCATCACCTGATGAGCATGAGGAATGTTTCCGCAGAAAACATTGTAAGAGCTGCCTGCTCAATTCGAATTGCCCTTTATAGGCTGCCTAGGTCTTTTGTAATTAACTGGTCATTAGTGAGCTTCCTGCTCACCTCCCTCCACCTGGAAGGGGAAATGCCACAAAATTAGGGGGAGTTGTCCCATACCAACAACTAATGGTAGAGTGCAAATGCTGCCATTTGTCCCAATCCTTCCAACAACTTCCATTCCTCCTAGTGGGCCAGTGGATACTCTTGTAACAGCTTTCTTGAGTGTTTGTCTCCCATTTTCATTTATTAAATAATAATAATGAGTCATTACATTGATTTTTGACCTACTTGGTCATAATTACTTACCTATAATTATAATTTAATGCAAAGTATTTTTTTTGCAAAAAGGATAATAGTAGAAAATAATTATTCTAAAAAATTGGGTAGGTGACATACACCACCCCTTAAGCCTCGACATCGTCCTCGATGTTGCTTTATTCACTCCTTGAGTGTTTCTGGAACAAAGTTGGGTATGCAGGCCACATACTACTCTCCAACTCCCAGGTAGCCTCTGCTGGGCTATAGTGCTTCCATTGCACTTTTACTTGGCCAACCGTGCGGTTCCAGAGTAGAGTTTCTTTCCTTGTGAGAATATAGTCTGGTTCCACCGAAAAATTGCTGCCTTGTTCCACCTAAACATTATTCCAATTTACAAGATGAGTAGGATCATGCACATATTTCTTTAAAAATGAAATGTGAAAAACATTATGGACTTTGAGGTTTGAAGGTAGGGCTAATTGATATGCCACAGGTCCAACCTTGGACAATATTTCAAAAGGACCACAATACCTAGGTGCCATTTTGGCAGAGCTTCCCAATTTTAAGGAACTCTTTTTCGGCCTTACCTTAAGAAAAACATGTTCACCAACCTGGAACTCTCTATGAGTTATTTTAAGGTCTACATGACTTTTTCTGTCTATCCTGAGCAGCTTTAAGATTCCCTTATACTTGCTTCACGATTAATTCTAATTCCTGCAACAATTCAGACCCTAAGGTGACCCTGCTAACCGGATCACTCCATGACACCGGTGTGTTACACTTTCTTCCGTAAAGGATCTCAAATGGGCTAAGTTTGGCTGAAGCATGGTAGTGATTATTATACACAAACTCTGCTAAATGCAAGTAGTCTTCCCACTTGCCAGGCTGATCCTTAACATACATTCTGAGCATATCTTCCGATATCTGGTTTCAGTCTGTCCGTCTGTTTGCGGATGGAATGCAGTGCTGAAATTTAAGGTGGTGTTTAACCCCTTGAACAAAGACCTCCAAAAATTACCTGTGAACTTCGAATCTTGGTCTAAAACTATTACCTTGGGTATGCCATGTAGTCGGAAAACCTGCTTCATAAAAATTTATGCGATGTTAGGGGCTTTATGGATAGTTTTGACAGGGATAAAATGGGCTTCCTCGCTAAGTTTGTCTACTACCACCATGATGGAGTCGTGCTATTTTTGATTCTTTGATAACCCAGTGATGAAATCTATACTTATGAATTCCCATTTCCAGCTGGGTATAGGCAAGGGCTGCAACAATCCAGCAGGATGTTGATGTTCCACCTTCACTTTTTGACAGTCAAAACACTTAGCTATATACTCCCCTACTTCATTCTTCATCCTGGGCCAATAGTACTCCTTCCTTAGCATTGTGATGGTTTTCTGGTAACCTGGGTGGCAAGAATAATGGCTTTTGTGCATCTCATCCAAAATCAGAATTTTTACTGCTGGTACGTTTGGTATGTACAACTGTTTTTGTACAGCAGTAAGCCATTTTCCTTCAAACTGAAATCTGTTACAGAATTTTCAGAGTTGTTTTCTACTTACTTTTCCTGTAATTTTCTATATTCCTCATCCTCCTTGATTCCTTCGAAAATCTGTTCCTCCAAATCTGTTGAGTATGTGCTGATGGCTGAAACAAAGTATATCCTTGCATTACGACTTAACGCATCGGCCACTTTATTCTCCTTCCCTTTAATGTGCTGAATTTCAAAATCATACTCACTCAGAAAAGTTAGCCATCTGGCTTTCCTGACATTCAAATTTGTTTGATCTAACAAATATTTCAGCCCCATATTATCCGTCATTAAGGTAAATTTTCTGCAGATAAGGTGGTGATGCCACATTTTTAGAGCATGAATCACTGGTAACAATTCTAGGTTGTAGGTGGAATATTTCTTCTCATGAATCTTTAGTTTCCTTGATTCATATGCTACAGCATGTCCCTCCTGCGTTAGGACTCCTCCTAGTCCATCATTGCACGCGTCTGTGCATACTACAAAATCTTTATTAGGATTTGCAATCCTAAAAATAGGCACCGAAGTCAATAATTCTTTTAACTTCGCAAAACTGTCCGCACACTTTTGGTCCCAGATAAACTTCTTTCCCTTTTTCTGCAGCGACGTTATGGGGTTTGCGATCCTGGAAAACCCTTCAATGAATTTTCTACAATAACCAGTGATGCCCATAAACGATCGCACATCTGTCACATCTTTAGGAACCGACCATTCATTAATGGCCTTTATCTTGGTGGGGTCGACCGAAATCCCTTCCTCAGAGATTCTGTGTCCCAAGTACTGAATCTTGTCTTTGTAAAAATCACATTTGCTGAGTTTTGCATACAACTGGTGCTTCCTCAGAACTTGTAGAATGATACGTAGATGTTCATCATGCTCTTCCTTGTTCTTAGAATATACCAAAATGTCATTGATAAACACAACTGCAAACTTATTTAAGTATTTGTGCAGAACTTTTTTCATTAAGCACATAAATACAACAGGTGCATTAGTTAGTCCAAACAGAATGACAACGATTTCATAGTGTCCATAATGAGTTCTAAAGGCGATTTTGAAAATGTCTTCATCCTTCACACGGACCTGATGATATCCTGATCGTAAATCGATCTTTGAGAACACTGTTGCTCCGCGTCGCTGGTCAAAGAGATCGTCAATGCGGGGTAGTGGGTACCTATTCTTGATCGTCATTTTATTCAGTTGACGATAATCTATGCAAAGTCTTAGGGTACCATCCTTCTTCTTGACAAAAATGACCAGTGCTCCCCAAGGGGACACGCTGGGTCTTATATATTTTTATCGATGAACTCTTTTAGCTGAGATTTTAAATCATTCAACTCCAGTATATTCATCCGGTATGGAGCTTTAGAACTTGGTACAGCGCCAGGTATTAATTCAATAGTAAAATTCAGGTCCCTTTTGGGAGGTAAATTTGGTATCTCTTAAGGAAAAATGTCTTGAAAATCCTGCAAGACAGGTATGTCTTCTATTTTTAGTTTGTCCTCCTTAGTACTTATCTCATCATGCACCGCATTCACAGCAAACATCTGACACCCTTTTCTAATTTCCCTTTTTACTTGCATGGCTGAAATCTGCCGAACGGATGTTTTTCTGGGATGCCTTTTACCTCTGCTGTCTTTCCTTCATCATCCAGGCAATTGAAGCTTTTTTCATAACAATTCAGAATGACCCGATCGGTTTCTAACCAATCCATACCGATTAGGATGTCATATGACCCTAATGGCAGAATATTTAGCTTAACTTGCGTTGTTAGTTGATTCATAGATAAAGCACAATTTTCCACAAAATCATAAACCTTCCTTTTTGTTCCTATCGCTAATCTAACTAACCAGAATTTATCGAATTTATCTGTTTTCAAATCAAGTCTTTCTACCACAACTGGTGATATATAACTTAGACTAGCACCGAGGTCAATTAAAATAGAAACTGGGTGGTTTTTCATCATACCTTCGACCTCCACCATTGAGACTTGGTGTTCTGCTTGCCGGTTGTCTAATGCTGCACTAATTTTGGGTACTTCTCTTGCCACATCTCCTACAGTAGCTTCATATTGTATGGAGTGAATATGGTTGGCCGCCCGTTTCCTGAGGGGACAGTTTGAGGCATAATGGGGCCCTTGGCACTAAAAGCATTTTATAGGTGGCTTCTGTTCATTGGTCCTGGAAACATTGGGGACATTTCTGGGTGCCGTAAATTTTTGCTGCTAATTATTTATGTTCTGCTGAAATTTTTGATTCTGAAAAATTTCTCTTCTGGAAACTGGAATTGCCGCCATATCTAAAATTCTTCTTCTTCTGTTCAAAGTTACTGGGTTTTGGGTTTTTCCAGCTAGGTACCCCTTCTCTTCTCTTATTCTGGTCAAAGCAAAAAGTGGCTTTCCTCATGGCTTCCTATAGGGTCTTAGGGTTATCATACTCTATCATGTACTTGATGTGGAAAGGTAGAAAACTTAGGTACCTCTGGACCTTCGATTTTTCTTCCACCATATACGACACATATCTTAGC